>OZ023273.1:81607908-81778096 GCA_964007475.1 Hybos culiciformis
TTATGCTTTGATATCACATTTTTTATAAATTAATTTTTAGAATATCAAACTACTTAACAATATTATTAGCTCAGATATAAATGTATTTTCTACGTCCTTCAATAAAAATAATTAAAACAAAACTTGCTTTATAACATATATCAAAGTAATTTTATTGTACGTAAAATTTAATTTTATTTCTCGTAAAAATGAATTCATTTTGGACATACTTTGTTTAACAATATATTAATGTTTATGTTCTTTGAATTTGATTTTTTTAATTTATGAAAAACTAAATTTATAAACTTTGTAGCTATATTATTAGCTCAGATATAATTTATTTTCTAATTTCATCAATAAAAATATTTAAATCAAAAGTTTCTTTCGAACATATATGAAAGTAATTTTATTGTACTTAAAAATTAATTTTATTTCTCGGAAAAATAAACTTATTTTGGACATACTTCTTTTAAACAATATATTAATTTTGGAACTAAATATCTATGAAGTCCCCATAATACTGCAGTATTTCGACTATCTAAAAAAAAGAGAATATACATTAGTTACGTACAAACTTATTTTTGTATATGAATAGGAGGAGATATGTATAAAAGAAGTCGGGCTTTACTTACTTTCTGACGTATTCGATTTGGTTTCAAGCTGTTGTAAAATGTTGTTTATGCCCTTTTCTTTTACATTTCTTTCACAATATAAGAAATCAGAAATTTTTGTACAATACTCTTCCCATTTATCAATTATATTGCTTGTATTTGGGAAAAGTACATTAAAATCTATTTCAATCTAAGAAGAAAAAATAACATTATTTTGTGATATTTTGTAAAATTTTAATTCTTAAATAGCAATATTTATTGCTAAATAAATAAATTTAAAAAAAACTTACATATCCGAAAACCGTTTGGTTGTTTATAATAAGGCCATCTAGCTAAAATCTCATAAGTTGTTTTTGCGCTTTGTATATATTTCAACCGATGCTGGCTGCAAGATTTCCACAAGCGGTCAAACTCTTCAACAGATAATTTGCCATATGTTAACGAACGCTCATTAATTTCTGCGTCTTCTTCAGATACTGCAAAAAAGTTTTAATTGTAATATAAAGAATCCTACCAAAATGCAAAACCAGATTAGGTTAAACTTACCAAGTTCTTTAAGAATCACATCTTCATTTATGGTATTTTTCTCGATTATCGATTGAGTGCAATTTTAAGATTGGTACTTTTGTTATAAATATTTCCTCTTTTTCCGGAACCATAAAATTCCTGAAGAGCAAAAAACATGTTATTTCTATCAATAATACAATTAACTAATTTAAATTTACAGAAATTGGAATATGACATGAAAGTTTCAATTAAAGCTTGAGTTATAGCAAAAGAAATAGTGCAAAAAAATGACGACATTTTTTTAAAGTTTGGCTAAAAAAAAGTTTTTAATACACCTTTTTTATAGCGGACTTGCGACAAATAAATAAAACATAACTTAAATTTTAATTTTTAATTTACACTTTTATATTAATTATTTAATTATTCTTAAAAAATGATTTTGGTTTACTGCATCATAAAAAATGTCAGGTCAACATTTTTTAAGAATAATTAAATAATTAATAAAACAAAGTATACTCGAAATCAAAATTTAAGATATTTTTTACACCCTTTTTTTAGATAAACTTTCCACTGATTTTAATCAAATATTTTAATAAAACTGGTTTTGAACCAATATCAAAAAAAATATATTTTTTTATAAAAAGAATTTTTTTTTTTTTTTTTCAAAAAGTTTAAATTTCTTACCTCAAAATATGACACACCACACCATTTAAAAATTTTTAATTTTTCCAGATTTAAGTAAAACAATTCTTTACTTACCATAGAATTATTACGATTATTTCACGAATCAAATTATTTAAATAGATAATTTCTTAAAATTTTTATTTAATATTTTATATTAATTAAATTTATTTAAAATATTAACTTTGTGTTTGTCCTTCTTCCACAATTTTTTTTTTTTAAATTGACAAATCATTACACACACACTGCTTGTGTGTTTTTTTTAATTTAATGTACACTTATTAATGAATTCAATTACTTTTTTCATTATATTCATGTTTTCGGTTATAAACTAATTAATTTTTTCGTTGATTTAATAAAACGGTTGATTAACCAATATTTGATTCATTGATTTAAAGAAATTGTTTTGAAAATTAATGAATTGCATTCATTAAATTAATAAATACGTTAATAAAATTAAAGAACTACCAAGCCGCTGTTATTCATAGGCGAGTTCGTTTATTAATTCTTTTATTAAACCAATAAACATGTTAATTGAATTAAAGACACTGTTTATATTTATCATATTTATTCATTTACTTCCTAAAAGATTTGTTAATAAACATTACATTGACTAATAAAAATATTTATTAAATCAATGGATAGATTGAATTTAATTTTAATTTAATAGAAAGAAAATTAATAAACGGGCATTAATTGAATCAATGAACGGAGTATCAAGTAATTAACGGGTTCATTGCAAAATTCATTAATTTAATAAAAAAAATTATTGATTTAATGAACTTTTTCTACAAATTTTTTAATTAACGGCATACATTGATTTATTTTTTTCTGTGATTAAATGGATAACGAATATATTAAAAATTATATTTAAGTTTATCTGATTCAAATGGAGGGAATTAATAAATGTCAAAAAATAACCATTCATAGTTCCAAATCATAGAATAATTAGTATAAAGAAAAGCTATTAATGGTGTGGTAAGAAGTCAGTGTTGAAAATCAAAAATGTACCCCCCCTAGAACTAAAATTAGTTTCCGATGTTTATAAAAATTAGAAAACTCACCTTGATTTTTGATAAATATTTTTAATGCGAAAATTTTTTTTAAAATAAAGTAATAAATTTTTGGTTTTATTAGACTATTATTTATTAGAATATTTGTATTATACATTTTATTAGAATATTTGTATTATTGTTTTATTATTGTTTTTTCCACAAAAAATCAAAAGGATTATTTTATTGTCCAGAAAAAAGAACTAATTTATTATATTGTTGGCAACTATTTTTTACTTTTTTTTTTTAATTTTCTGTTTTTACTTTCGCTATATGATTTAATTTTATTTTTATCTAAAACTTTTTTTTATTTTTTTATTTTTATCTAAAACTTCAAGGTGGGGGAAAATCGTAGGAACAAAATCAAACCTAAACCGACCAGTTTTAGTTGTTAGAACAGTCGGGGAGAAATGGTATTCACACACATTAAATTTGTTTCTACTTTTTTCAATTTCTTGTTCAGATAAGATTTGATTATTCAAAATAAAAATATTATATATCCATCGTTTTCTTAGTTTAGAATATTTTGGAAATCCAATTATTAAAAGAAAATTTCACATTATTATCACATTATTATGTGGTTCTTTGAAAATTTTTGAAAAATACATTCCGATGGAAAGATATATTACAATCTTTTTTCCAAACTCCTTTTTTCGGTTCTCTTGAATCACAATTTTTTATGCAACAAGATCGTCTTACCATTTTAATAACTTTATTCGGTATTTTCCAATTAAATATTTAAAAAAAAATTGTTTAACCTGTTTTATTATTATGGTTTTATTATAACGGGAAACTATTCCATGCATTTTTCGTGGTGAAAATGAGTCGTGAAAAGTTGGGGGGGGGGGGGTACATTTTGACAGTTAAACAACAACAACTTTGACTTTTTTATTTTTTCCATTTTGTAAGGAAAAAAAATTCAATTGGCAGGCCAGGCTGTGTTCCAAATCTATAGAATTTAACTCACCACACTTGGACAATTGAAGATCCAAGTATATAGGTCAAAAAATTAAAAAAAAAACACAAATGCATAAAAATTTGTCAAAATTTAAAAAAATTTTGAGATTAAGAAACTACGGGAGTATTGTATAAGTTTGTCTATTTTACAGTTGGGAAAGTGAAATATATATATAAAAAAATTTTATTAATTTTTTATTGAGGTCGTAATAGATTTATATAAGACGTTGAAAAGTTTTTTAAGTCAGACTTATAATTACAGGCATTATAATGTGGTTGATCTCACATATTTTTAATTTTTGTTTTTTATTATTTTGTTCAAGAATTTGAACATTGTCAAAGTTAAATGTATGCCAGTTTAACGCTACATGTTGAGCCAATGCTGTTTTTGGATCTAGGATGTTGGTTTCAGATATTGAGTTTTTGTGTTGGGCAATTCGATTTTTTAATTTTTTAATTTTTGATTTGTTTCTCCTATGTAGCATTTATCACATTCATTGCAATGAATTTTATAAACTAAGCCTGATTTTTCATTATTAGGAATAGGATCCTTCAGTTTCTTGAAAAAATTTACCTAATTGATTAAGTGGTTTACTAGTGATATTAACATTAGGAATGAAATAATTTAGTTGTTTGGTGAGTGTTTGTGTTAGTTGAGGTAAAAAAGGTATGGAGCAATATGGTTTGTCACAATTATTAACGTTACGTGGGGAAGGGGTAAAATAGAAGGTTAAGTTGATAATTTCATTAATTATTTTTAAAGGAAAACTATTCTTTAATAATATGGACTTTAATTTGATGATTTTTTCCTTATGGAATCTTACGTGGCTATAGGTAAAAATTTTTCGTGCCAAAGATTTAGCGGTATTAATTATCATGTGTTTCGGATGTGCCGAATGATAATTTATAATACGCTGTGATGCTATGGGTTTTGTGTACCAATTAGTGATTAATGTGCTATTATTTTTAATAATTGTAAGGTCCAAATAGTTAATTTGCCCATTTTCCTCCATTTCTTTAGTGAATTTGATATTAGGGTTAAAAGAATTCAAAATATTAAGAATGGTATCGATTATGTTTTTATTACAAAGTAACAAATGATCATCAACATAAACTTTCCATAAATGGGGAAGGGGTAGTTGTTTCTTTTTGAGATCAGATAATGTCCATTCTATAATATGATCTGTGGTTATTTGGACCAAAATACTACCTAGACTATTACCCATAGAAATTACTAAAAGTTGTTTATATATTTGTTTTGGAATTTAAAATAATTACATTCTTCTAAACACAAGCTAAGTAACTCAATGAAATCTTTTTTAGGGTTAATTGATTCTTGTTCTATTATAGCAAACTTTTGTTCTATAATATCAAGGATGATTGGTACAGGAATAGACCCAAAACAACTAATGATATCAAAAGACACTAAAGCTTGATTCCTAAGTATTCGTTGGTTATTTATAATGGGTAATAGTTTTTGGGTATTTTTAAGAGAATGGTTAGATTTAGAAAATGATTTGGTTAAAATTTTGGTAAGTTCCTTTGCTACATTATAGGAAACAGATTGAATGGTTGATACTATTAATCTTATTGGGTGACCCGGTTTATGAATTTTGAACTTTGCGTATATTCTAGGAGGAACAGCTGTTGTGGATTGTAAGAATAGTTTTTTATTTTTATCTATAATTTCTCTATCAAATAGATTCTTGATCATTTTATTCAAGATTCTTGGAAATATCCTTTCTATTAATTAAGGATATTTCTAAATTTAGCAATTGGTTATTTATGTTACTTTGGTAGGTATGAACTTTCTTAACAAAAATGTCTCTTTAGGTATTATAAAGATGTGATGTTTTGTCAATAATAAACTTAGGAATGATAGCATATCTTCTACATTTTAATAAATAGACTAATGAAGCTTTTTGTTGGCTGAGTCTATTGTGGAGACGTTGGAATTGTCTAAAGTTGGATCTAATTTCATTTCCATATTGTTGTTGTAGAAGACAATAAAAACCATTGTGAATAGTGAAATCTTGCTCATTCACCATAATATACGATAATATTTTGTTGTTGCTGATATTTTTAATGTTTATAACTATATTACTTTTATTTTGCTGAGCATAAATATCAATGTATGTTGGTACTAGATGTTAATAATAAAACATTAGTGATTTTTCATATACAAACAATGATTTATTGTTGATAATGTTTTATATATATATATATTCTCAATATTTCAACTTAGTCCAAGTCATCATCAGGAGTATACAATGTGTTAATCAATCTAAAAATTATTAAAAATACAAAACCATAATTTTAGTTTAAAATAAAAATTCTACTCAAAAACGTACATGCATGAATATGAAAAATTTTATAACATTTTCCATAACGAAACTACAAAATACAATATTACTAAGAAAATATGGAAAAGTATGAAGTATAAGTATAAAGCAAAAGCATAATTGTACAAATCAATATTAATATAAATATCTAATATATACCTAATTGTCAATATTCTATTTATGTGAAGTGTTTAATTAGAATAAAGGTTTATAATAATTATGGTTTTAAAAAAATTAGCAAGCAACTATTTAACAAATTAAAAGTTACCAATTAGTAGAAATATCAAGGTGTCCAACACAAATCTTATATTCTTCTTGGTAAAAAAAAATAGATTTTATTCCCACAGGCGACAATGAAAGTTGATTTGTACTTGAAAATAATTGTTTAATTGATATTGTTTTCAAACAAATATTATCAATTATTTTAATGGAGATACTTTAAATCATTTAAAAAATTAAAAAATATCTTTATAAACTCACTAAATCCTCAGTATTTCAATTGGGTTAATTTGTCTGTTCATCCCTAGGTTGGTTGTCCAAATAAATTACTTAATGTTATTTATCCCTTGTATCTTTACAAATTTTATTGTAAATCAAAAATTTTATTTTTATATTTCTTCTTTTTTTTAAAAAAAATTCTAATTAAATTTTGAAGCTTTTTTACTTTATTTAATAAATTAATTAAATGGATAACGAATATATTAAAATTATATTTAAGTTTATCTGATTAAAATGGAGAGAATTAATAAATGTCAATCATAGTTCCAAATCTATAGAATTTAACTCACCACACTTGGACAATTAAAGTTCCAAGTATATAAGTCAAAAAATTTAAAAAAAGCACAAATCCATTTTAGACAATTCCAACGTCTCCACAATAGACTCAGCCAACAAAAAGCTTCATTAGTCTATTTATTAAAATGTAGAAGATATGCTATCATTCCTAAGTTTATTATTGAGAAAACATCACATCTATATTAATACCTACAGAGACATTTTTGTTAAGAAAGTTCATACCTACCAAAGTAACATAAATAACCAATTGTTAAATTTAGAAATATCCTTAATTAATAGAAATATCAAGAAAGTCCAATCCGATATCCAACACTATAGTGGCAAAATTGATCGTTTTTGTGAGTATGCACATTTCAAAAACCGCATTATGAGGGATTACCATATAGATCTTAAAGTACATAATGATATAGGTTATACAAAAAATATATACAACTACTTCAAACTCAAAAACATTTAGATAATATTGAACTGCAGGAATCTTTTATTCATAACATAACAGAATTGGACATACCATATGAGATGCTTATAATTTTAAGTTTGGGCCCTAAATTTTCGTTGGAATCCAAAAATATTCCACTACACAATTATATTCGAGACAGACTTTGACGCCGACAAGAAAATACGCCGTGCGCTGACCGCCGCAAACCATTTGTTTGTTCGCCGTCGCAAAACATTTTTGTCAAGATTTCAGTGCGTGCGCACTGCGCCGTATCTGCGTATCGGCGTGCAAATATTTTTTAATTTTTTATTTTAAAGTAAAGTAAACTGTAAAAATATTGTGGAGTGTGGAGATGTGTTATTCGCAACAAACTTCAGTTAACCAACCCAACTAAAGTGAACAGTGAACTGAAAATATAAAACATCATGAACTAAAGTTCAATGTTCAACAACCACGCTAAAATAAAACTGTCTAAAAGGTTAACTTAATTAAAAAAAATTTAGGAGTGATTTAAAAAATTGAAAACGTAAAGAAATAAAATAAATAAATATCAAATTTATCAAAAATTTATTATTTAATAAAATTAAATAATTTAAAAACAATTTCAATGAAAAAAAAACAAACAAACAGAATTTTTGAAAAATCTAAAAATATAAAAAGAAAAAAATTTATATAGGTATTTTTTTTTTCTCTAAAAGAAAGAGGAAGGATTGAGGAAGTGAAAGTGAAAGTAAATGATAGTGAAAGTGAAAATTAAAAAATTTAAGAACTATTTAACATTTAACAAAAAAATTAATTAATTAAACTTAACTAAAAAAATTAAAAGTCTACCGAAAACCGAACCAAAGCCCGAACGAGTTGGTGCTTGTGCTTGGTTCTTGACTTGGTGTTTCTTTAAATTTCTTGTGTTTTTGTGTGGTGTGCCGCCATAAGCTGAAACCTGACGTGTCTCATCAAATTTTTGGTAAGTAAATTAATATTTTAATGAAAATATTTTTTAAAAATTTGAATTATTTTTATAAGATAGATTAGATATTAGAAATTATATATAACATAAAAAAAATTTAGTTTCTAAATTTATATTTTTTTATTTCATTCCAGTTCCAGTTTCAGAGACAAGAGGAATAAAGAAAACAAGTACCTGCACAGAAAAAAATAAATTAGAATAATTGACTAAACATAATTAAATGAATCAGATTTCTTTAATTTAACTAATGTTTTAAACAAATTAATTACTTGAATAGTTGAAAAAAAATTCAAAACTGACTGATTTTCTAATGAAAATTCATTGATTTGAGTTTGAAAATACAAATAATTAATTGAAAGAATTATTAAATTCAATAGTTGTTTTTAACAATTCATTTATTTGAAATATTAAAACAAATTTGTTAAAATGAAAATTAAGGTAAATTTTAAAATTATCTAAACATTATGTGATTCAGCAAATTTAATTATTGGATTTGAAATAAATATTTCAATATATCAACTACAAAAATAGTAGAATTGTACAGTAACATTCTTTGACAATTGTAGAAAGTTTTCATAGAAACCAATTTGTATTGTCTATTAATACATTGTTGTATATCACTGACATAGCTCAGTGGAAGAATTCATAACATTGAACAAAACGGTTAAGCAACGCCTCGTTGTGATAGAACTTAGATGGATGACCGAGCAAAAAAGCTAAAAAAAAAAAAAAGCAATGTCTCTTAGATGTGTGACCAACCAAAAAAGTTTAAAAAAAAAAGAAAAAAACAAAAAAAAAACAAAAAAAAAAAACCAAAAAAGGTAAAAAAAAATAAAAATAAAAAAAAATAAAAAAAACATTTGAGTTGTTTTTTGTATTTGAGGGGTCAAAAACGGATAATGCAAATTACATATTTCATTTAAATTAGTAAATGAATCAAATAATTACGATTTGTAGCAAATCATTTAATTAAGAATAGCTGGCGCAATTAAACAGTTTAAATGGCTAAAATTCAATCACAAACATTAGATGATTTTATTTGAAGTTTAGATAAAAACGCTACTCTTTTTCTTCTGTGTGCCTGCCTGCCGACATAAGCTGAAACCTGACCTTGACCTGACGTGTTTCATCAAATCAATCTGAAATTGTTGGTAAGTAAATTAATTTTTTTTTCTGGTTTTAAAATTTTTTTTTTTAAATCTATTAGGTAAATTCTTGTTTTAAAGCAAAATAACATAAAAACTATGTACGTTTTAAAAATATAAACATATTCTGCAAAATACATTGATCACTTCATTTTTGTTGAAAAGATCATAGTATATGGAAAAAAATAAAATAAAATAATCTTTATTGGCGTTTTGTTAGTGGTGTATGGTTATTTGAAAGATCACCGAGATATAATAAAATTGTTGTAAACAAAAGATCTATAATATTTTTCCCTTACGTCTTAGTTTTCAAAAATATTCGTCGAAAATAGTAGTTTTAATTTACTTATTTTTTGATTAAAATATTATTTAAATGATATTAGCTAATGATTTATGGATTTTAGAAATATTAAAGAAATTCATTAGAATTCTAGAAAGAATTTTCTATGTTACAGCTATTTTGAGTTTTCTTGTATAATTATTCCGGTTCGAATAATTAAAGTTGTAAAATTACACAAAAATCAATACTAAGGTTAGGTTGCACGGGCGGAGGGCTTACCACCCTCCTTGCACGTAGGCCTGTTGGCCCTTTGTACTATAGTTTATTTTGTATTCAGCCTTGTTTTATTAATCGAATTTGTTCAGAATAGAAAACTCCGGCTTTGAGAAGGTCTTATGTGACATCCAGTCACACGTTTAATATTTTCGAACTATATGCTCCGTTTAGTTTAAATTAAATTAAAATATTGAAATTTTAATTTATATTATTATTGTTCTATTATATTTTTATTCGTATCCTTTGAATATTTATATACTATAAATTAACAAATTAATCATACTTAATAATGAATGCCGTAAAGTCGGACAAATCAACGTCTAAAATTAAAATTAAGTATTTTGAAGCTTTTATTGTTCTGGCTCACAAATGAAACTAAACTATAAATTTTTATTCAATTTGTTCGGATCATTAATTTATGGGAAAAAAATTTGCGAAAATAAATATGAACAATTTTTATTCTCGTTTTTTATTTGGCAACATTTTATTATTTTGTTTTTTTTTTTCATTATTTCAATTAACTACAAACACATAACAACAAATTTTATTATTTTCTAAGAATAAATTCGATTCGCGATTATTTTCTACTTTTTAGCGTATTTTTACAATAAAACAATAAAATCGTTTAACTTGAAAATATGTTTTTATTTTTAAGTTTTCTTCAAAACTGACAAATATATAATAATATATGGTACAATTACAAGTACGTTTAACTTTAAATATTTACATCAGTTCGATTCGACCCAAAAATTATATGCACAAGAATTCAACTAGTTAATGTACTATATAATATTTTTTTTAGATATAATGGATTCTAATTCTTACTCAATTGTTTCAAGTCCTGATAAAGATTTATATTCAGAATCAGAATCAGAATCATGTGAACAAGATGATCAAGATGATGAAATAATTCCTCTTAACCTGAATCTTCTGATTTCAACGATTACGAAAACTTTATTTCAAAATGGCAAAATGTTGAAAAAATTAGACAGAAGTTCTCCATACAATTAACAAATTGTAAAAAAGTTTCATTAACTAAGTTTATTTCTCCTGTTTGGGAATATTTAGGGATTCTGAAATTGAATTCAAAAACAATATTTGAAAATCGATATTTTTGTAAAAATTGTTTAGAAAATGCAACATTTTTCAGGTATGTTATAACTTAAGTTTTTATGACCTAAAAATAATTTTTGAAATTTAAAAATAGATTACTTTTCGAGCCTCAGAATTCGATCTTCTATGGAAAAGTGGGTAGGATATTCATTCAGGGTTATGAAAGTTTCTTCTATACATTTATAATTTTTTTGGGATTGAAATTTTGTTTGTGCTGTTTATTATAATTATATAGTTTCCCTTCAAATTTTTCTTTTCGTCATTAACTTTCATTTTATTTACTAATTTATTAGTTCCTTTTGAGTCTTGTTTTAATTTTCGTTCTACAAATTTGATTTCTAAACATTATTTAGAAAACTTTTGCCTTTTTTCTTTGCTTTATTTAGTTATAAGAA
This sequence comes from Hybos culiciformis, assembly GCA_964007475.1. Classification (NCBI taxonomy): domain Eukaryota; kingdom Metazoa; phylum Arthropoda; class Insecta; order Diptera; family Hybotidae; genus Hybos; species Hybos culiciformis. The sequence goes on from OZ023273.1 coordinate 81,619,448, forward strand.
AAATATATCGACAACTAATTATCGAAAACATCTTGAAGACAAACATCAATTAGATCTTGAAAAAAAACCAACAATTTTTACTCAACGAACTTTAAAAGACATTTATGGTCCCACAACTAGTTCTTCTTTGGATTTGAATAAACCAAATATACAAAAATTTAATTTAGGTAAAAAATTTGCGCTTTTTGTGGCTGAGTCTTCAACTTTATCCTTTGATTTTATTAATTCCGATGCTTTCGTCAGGTTTTTCGAATCAATTTCCGAAAAAAATAGTAATTTAATACCAAATTCAAAAACCTTAAGAACAGGAGGTTTAGATTTTATTGCAAGTGCTGCTGTAAATGCCATTAAAAATGAAATTAAAACCGACAATCCGAATGCAGTTTCTATTATAATAGATTTTTGGACAGATAATGTGAACCGTTTTTCTTACGTAAATTATTCAATCCAATATTCGAAAAATTTTAAGATAATCACCTTCGATTTAAAAACATCTTTATTTGAACCATCAAAAACAGCAGCAAATATTTTAAGTGACATTATAAATTTTCTTAACTAGTTCGATTTAAGTAATAGACGATTGATTTCCGTAACTGATCAAGGAGCCAATATTATTGCTGCACTAAAATTGCTACAAAATACTCCTGGAATCTATTGCAGGTTTTATCTAAACACATTAAATTTTCCAATACATTACATTTTCCAATACGTTACCTTATTAAAATATCTTCAAATTGATTCGGAGATATTCGGGTAAAATTTTTGAAATTTTGATGGTCACCTCAAATCAAATCTTTCAAGAGAGTCTCTTCAATGTCGAACATTGGCCGTTTGGCCAAAAAAGGGTTCACCCACATAGATCTTTGCCTTTTTTTTCTCTCTCTCTCTTCTCACATATTTTAACCATCTACTAAAATTTTCACCAACAAAACTTTTCTTAAAACTGGTTTTTGATAATTTGATAAATTATCCATTTTTTTAAATTTTAAAAACTGCAACACAACTATAACGAAATTCGAAATTTTTTTTTTAATTTTAAATATAACCGCAATATCGAAACTCAAAAAAAAAAATGTAAACAATTTTTGACAATTTTGTTTTTGTTAAGAAAATAGTTTTAACTTATTATAGTTAACCCAGTGGCGAATAATTACATCACAAATACAAATAAAAAACTCGTACAATTGTAAATAGTTAAGACTAGTTTTTACTCTCGTCTAACGACTGCGTTATCGAGGTTTTTGATTCAAAAAATGTATGATATATCGTCTAACATATCAAGATGTCTAACTTACTGGAAGAACTTAACTATTGTACATATTGATGAGATAAACAAAGGATTATTTAGTCTGATCAACAGAGGAAAAAGTGAGGATGATACGAGATTCATTTTAATTCAAACTCCTTGCTCCCAAAAACATTTAGTATTAGATCAATAATTTAGATTGTTTATGTATAATAAAAAAATTAATAAACATATTTTTCATAAAAAAAAAAAAACAATTTTTTTTTATTTGATTTTAATTGTTTTGTTTTTTAATATACACATATCCAAATAACACACATATCCAAAAAAAATTTAACATTTTATTGTAAATAAATTTTATACATAAATGTTCACAATTTTGTGTATTAAGTTTTTGATATGATTCATGATTATGCATAATATTTTTACCTAAATAATTCAAAACTTCTATCGAAGGTTTCAAATTACCAAAACTATCAAAATATTCGATATATTTATAATGTTTAAAATATGCTACCTAATGAGTACCGATTCCATTTGATGAATCTTGATTTATTATTCCTGATTCAATATTATTAGGTTTTGAAGGTAATGTATCTCTCATAAAAACACCTCTAAAATATGATACCGATTCCATATAATTTTTAATATGAACATCAGTTAATGCTCTTTTGGGTATAGTTTTTACAAATTTTTTGATTTTAAAATCAGGTTAAAAAAAAATCTTTATTGTCTAAAACTAATAAGAAATTTTGCTTAGCCAGAAATTCCTCAAAGAGGTTTTAGGTTAGAAATATTTAATGAGAACACTCAAAACAACTTCACGAATACTCAAAATGACTCCAAGTATATCCAAGGTGACTCCAAGTGCACTTAAAATTACTCCAGGCTCATCTGATATGACTCCAGGTTCACCAAAAATGACTTAGACAACACTATCAAGAGGATTTAAATAGCTTTGTTCATTTAAAAAAAGTTATTGTATGATAGGATGTTTAGGTGTGAAACATGTAATGAAACGTTCTCTCGCAACAACAACCTCCAAAGACACAGAAAAAGAGAAATATATTTATTAAAACTCATAAGTAAGATTTCCAATTACAACACCGCTGAGGATGGTGAGTTAGGTCACCATAAAGAAAATATTATTAATTCAACACAGCAATTTAATGGAGAAATTCAAGGCGAATCAGAATTACGTCCAAAAATAGAAACAAGAACTAATCCACCGTCGCATTCCAGCAACGAGGTCAGAAAATGTATTATAGATAATGCAGGTCATCATAATAGGCTTATAGAACTTTAAAAAAACTGCTTAAATCATCAAACTATGGATATGAGATTCTTGAAATACTGAGAGCTTTAAAAAGAGCAGGTGTAATAGAGGATTCTTTATAATTTTCTTAACTAATATTATGGTATTTATAATCGTATGTGTCGTATGTGGAAAAAGGTATCGAGCTTTAAGACCTGGATATAGTAGAACTTTTAAATACAAAAACTTTATAAAAAATTTACCGAAATCTGGAGATGATCTTTTAAATCGAGTTACAAATAAAAGCGTTCAATATACATATTTTGATGATTATAATGAAATTATAGAACGGTTGAAGTTATTAATTGCATCAAAGAGAGCTGGAAATAATTCTATGAATAATGAAATAAATTCTATTATTGAGGAATTGAAAGAAGCAAATATAATATAAATTAGAAACCGAATCCGACCACTGCGCCGCCGCGCCCGCGTTCGTTCGTCTTCCCGCGCCGCGCCGCCCGCCTCGGCAGGGGCAGAATTATTATATTTAAAAAAAAAGTTGTAATAATTTATAAATAATAAAAATGCTTATTGAAAGTATGTGTTTTATTTCAAACTATTTTTATTAATCCATTGATTGTACTCAGATTTAAATCCTAACCATTTAACAAATATTTCATTTTTTCTCTTTTTCAATACTTTTTCAATTAAATAAATTTTAGGGTAATAGGTCTTTTGAAGTTCCTCTGTATAAAAGTTCCAGCTATAGGTTGATCTTGCAAATCATCCAAGAAATAACAAACAGGGTATGTGTTCTTGATGCAACGTATACGAAACAATTCAGTTGTCCAATTTGGCGAATAACTTTTCTCAAATATATGTTTATATTTAGAAATGCGTACAATATCACCGACTTTAAATTTACGTTGATCAAATATTTTAATATGATTATATACACTATTTAAAATTTTTTTTTCATGTGAGATTTTAACATTTTTTGGTTCCATTTTTATTGTTCTATGTTTTGTTGAATTGTAATCATTGTAATACGTTGGAGATTATTTATCCAATTATATGAACCCTGAAGACTGAAACGTTTATATATTTTTTCTTTTATTGTACGGTTAAATCTTCAACATGACCGCATTTAATCACGCTAAAGCTTGAATAATGATTTATGTTAAATTTTATCATCAATTCTTTAAATTTGCTATTGTAAAATTCTTTACCATGATCTGTTTGCAAATTTTTACATACACGCCCCTCATTCAAAATTTGTTGGAATGCTTTAGTTGTTTCTTCTGCACTTTTGTTTTTAATAGGTCTAGTCCAAGCATATTTCGAAAATGTATCAATCACAGTTAATATATATTTATAACCTTTATTCTCATTAGAATAGTTCCCCATTTCTGCTAAATCAGCTTGCCAATGATTATCAGTACCCAACATAATAACTCTTCTTCGTTTAAAATTTCTTCTAGCAGGTTTATGAATTTGATTTACAACATCAAGTTTACTCATTATTTTAAATCTTGAACTAAAGATTGCATTTCACTTAGACGATTTGAAATATCTCCTTCAAATTCTTGTTGTTGTCTTATTACTTCGAAATGATCGCTATTTATTTTAGTATTTATAGCATCTATATCGAGCTTATTCTCGGATATTTTGCTTAATACGTTTTTTACGGTTCTATCACTAGCGAGAACTGATTGATTTAAAGATTTTACAGTTTCATTTATTCGAATCAATTGATTTTGCAAAATGTAAATTTTAGAATCTACACGGTTAAAAAAAAGTTGATGAAATTAATATATTTTCGTATACATATAGGTCCATAAATTTTTTTGAAGAAATTTATAAATTCTTTTTTATCAATAATTTAATATTTTTTTTTATTGATTATATATATATTTTTTATCAAATATTTAATAAAATTCAAATATTAAATTTATAAATTTATGGATGAATTTTATCCGAGTGTCGAAATAAATTGTATTCTTGAAATTTATCACTAAATTTGATAAAAAAAGCAAGGTGGAGGCTGGGGTGGAGTTTTACATTTTTTTTTGTTTTTTTTTTGGTTTTTTTTTTGTTTTTTTGTTTTTTTTTTTTTTTTTTTGTTTTTTTTGGTTCTTTTTTTTTGATTTTTTTTTTGTTTTTTTTAGTTTTTTTTGTTTTTTTTTTGTTTTTTTTTTTGCCTTTTTTGCTCTTATATTGTTTTTTTTTTATTTGTATGCGGGCAACCATCTAAGTACTATCACTACTTGACGTCGCTTAACCGCTGTGTTCAATGTGATGTAGAGTCTTCCACTGAGCTATGTCAGTAATATACAACAATGTATTAAATGGGAAATATAAATTGTATAAATAGTAATTTATACAAGATAAATAAAGCAAAATGATAATCTTCATTTTATAAAATATATTTCAATTTATTACTTAATTTATAAATTTTTATATTGAATTTATTCTTAGACTTATTATTTAGTTTTATATCTGTGGAATTTATTAATTTGATCAGTAAAATCCACTGGATATGGAACTCTGGATAATCAGTTCGTTTTTATTTTCATATATTTTGTTGTTTTTGATAGAATCAACAAAAAACGAAAAATATGTCAAATTTTTATTGAGAAAGGAATTGGCAAGTAATGTTATCAATAAAAGCTTAGCCGGGGTTTTGTTTTTTCTTTCGTTTTTTTAGATTTCATTATTTTTTTGTACTCGGTATCCAGAGTTCCATATCCAGTGGTAAAATCGTATAAATGGAATTGATTTTTCCAAAATTATTAATTTTCTCCTAGTTTTTTACTGTAAAAAAAAAAACAAAGTGTAAGAAAATTTATGAATTTTATATTTTTTATTTATCAATATTACACATAAAAAATGTTGTATGAAAATAATAAAAAATATAATTATTTTTATAAATTTTCTTCTTTATTTTGTAAAAAAAAATCAAACTAAATGATAATCTTCATTTTATAAAATATATTTTAATTTTTATTTCATTTATAAATTTTTATATCGAATTTATTCTTAGGCTTATTATTAGGTTTTATATCTGAGCATAACATTTATATGCAAAATCGTATAAATCAAATTGATTTTTTTAAAATTATTAATTTTACCCTATTTTTTTTAACCGTGTACATATTGTTTGTTACATGCATCAGAATCGCTCTCTGGAGTATTGAGATTTCTAATTTTTTTTCCCAATATATCATAATCATTATCTATTAATGCGAATCCGATACCAGGAAGACCCTTGAATCCTTTTACATTATTACTCGTAGAACGACCAAACTTATCAAGCGCCATATCTTAAATAAATAAACAAAACTTAAGAAATGTATTTTATTTAATTTGTATTAGTCATGGCGTTCACAATAACGTTAAGTGGAACGGATTCAATTTTAAATTCTACTTTTTTCCCACCTATTGAACTAAAAAATGATTACGAATGTGGTTTAATAGATTTACAAACTTATAACTCTATACCCAACATTGACATAGAAAATCAGTATTTCTATATTGGTAGAAAGGTGATTCAAATTCCTATAGGATCATATGAAGTAGATGATATTTCTGATTATATCAAAAAAACCTTAAAAGATGATGATGATGATTTAATACATTACAATGTGAAATTAAATCAAAGAAGAATATTAATTTTATTAAGAAAAATTCTATTGGAAGATTATTAGGATTCTCTGAACGAGAACTCGTCTCTAATGTTCTACATACGTCAGATATACCTTAATATCATTAAAGTAAATACGATTCGAGTTGATTGCAATGTTATCAATGGGTCATATTTCAACAATATACCTGTGCATATTTTACATGAATTCTCCCCAACAGTTGGTCCTGGGTATAAAATCAATGAAGTTCCCAGAAATGTAATTTATTTACCTGTAAATAGCAGCGAAATAAGGTCTATCACAATAAGACTCTTGGATCAGAACGATAATATAATTAATTTTAAAGGTGAAACGATTACAATCAGACTTCACTTTAAACCCTGCTAATATTTAATAAATATCCAGAGCATATCAATTTTAATATCAGTCCAAAGAATAATAAATATTCAGAGCATACTAATTTTAATGTCAGTTCGAAGAAAGCTAATAAACTGAAAAGATTGTACGGTATATCTAAGGAAAATAAACTTTTTTTAAAATCTTTAGGATATAAAGTTAATAAGAAAATATGAGTCAGTTATTAAATATAACCACACCCAGAGGCGGACTGGCCTCAGGGAGCAATGGGAGAATTCCCGTTGGGCCGGTACATAATTGGGCCGGTAGGCTGGCACGATCCCTCGACAATGAAGATTTTCCATTCAAAGTTTGCAAAGCACCTTAATCTCAAAAAGAAATTAACAAGTTGGGGAAAAAACACTAGATTGCTTATTGAAAATAATGTACGCAACATAAGACCGGTGTATGTTCGTTCATAACCTGTTTAAAAAAATTTAATGGAACGATTGCAATTTTTTAGAATAGAAAAAAGTGTATTTTTAACTTTTATTGGCTTACTTCGAAAATAATTATTTCAAATATTTATCATAAAAAAATTAGGTAGGTATCTATATTTTTTTTTATTATTGGTCTTAAAAATGAATATCGCGAAAAATGTATATTTTTTGTGCTTTTTGTGAACTTATCCAAAATGCGATAATAAGTACATGGTTGACTTAATAATTTCTTATATGCAATAAGGCCCTCTCTAGGAGGTCTTTAACTATTTTTAACAAAATGCAAATATTGTAGAATTATTCCTTCGTACTTCTTGATGTTATTCATAAGTTTCTTATATTAATGAAGTAAATTAAATAAATTAAATAAATTATTATGTAGAAAAATATAAATTAGGCTAAAATACACAGATATTTGTTACATATTTACATCTAAATTTTAATGTTATACATTGAAAATAGGTAAAAAAATAATATAAAAGTGAGTTGAAATATAGATTTTTTTAAAATTTAAAAATAAAAGTATTCTAGCATAATTTTACACAATCTAGCAATGATGTTAACGCACATCTTTAAAGCGCAGCGAATGACAAATGCTTAATTCATATGATTCAAGGCAGAACAACAAAAGCTTAAAGCTTTTTTATTTTTAAAATGAGACAACGGAATATTTAAATTTAAAGCTATTATTTAATACTGATTTGAATCCTAATTCTCTATAAAAAAGTTTAGAAGTAAAATTAATAATAATTATCAATATTGTTAAATATATATTATTACAAAAAGTGGTAAGTTCATTTATTTTAAGTATTTGAAATATTTTGTTATAGTTGTTTTGTTAATTTGTTAGATTTCCAAAATGAGTGAACGCAAAAAAAGAAAAGGAGGAGCTGAAAAATTACGGGATAAAAAACAAAAGTTAATGCAATTATCAGCAAACACATGTCTCAAAATAAGTGATTTTATTTCTAACAGAGATTGCGGTAAAAGTAAATCTGATGAAAATGGGGCACAAAGACAAAATGATGAACAAATCGAAGTCAGTTCGACTAAAAATACGTTGCAAACGACAGAAGCAGTTCAAGAACATACTTTAGCAGGTAATGAATTATTAGGTTCTACAAAAGGTTCTACAAATGCTATTGCTAAAAATGTTTCAACTACTGCACAAAATGAGACCCAAATCGAAATCGATTCAAATATTAACCAGAGAGAAATCGTAAGCGAAAAAGCTATTGAAGACATAGTTACTGATCATAGATAAGATATAGTAATAGATGGCCCACTCAAAAGATCTACTACAGCGCCTGGTGGATTTGTGGAGGGAAGGTGAACTAAAAAAATAAAATTTTTGTAGGTGGCAATTTATTTCTAATATTTCAAATAAAATTATTAAAATTCAAATTTGCAGGAAAAAAGGACATTATGAATAAAAGATAAATTTATTTTTATAGCAAATTTTTTATTTTCTTAATTTTTTTAGTTCATATCACATTGTGTTCTAACATTTTCACTTAAAATTCTATTTATTTTATTGCAATAATTATTAATTAATAAATTAAATGTATAATCTTAAATTTATTATTATTATTATTATTATTAATCTTAAATTAACTTAAATTCCAATAAATCCAACTTTGTTTTTGTTTTTGTTTTTTTTTAATAAAATCCACAATTAAAATTCAAATATATTCAACTTTTTTATTTATTTATTTATTTCTACCAGATATTTATAATTTTTTCTCAAAATAAATCATCTACACGTCCAAACGCTTTTATTTCAAAAAAAAAAAATAAATAAGAAAAAAAGCTCAGCCGGCTGGGTTGACAATAAAACAAAACGTAAACAAACGAAAGCGCCACATGTGGTTGAAAGGTGAAACACATTAAGAAAACTGAAATTAATTTTGCTCTAAGTGAACCTACCATGGTTACTGATCAACCAATAAATACTCTAGAATCTGAACCCAATATCAACTGGTTTTCTCGTCCATCAGACACACTTCTCAATAAATTTTTCCAAGTTCATCCAATACAAACTAGCACAGATCCTATTATTATAAAATCTTTTGTTCGCAAAAATAAAACTAATCGTAAATGGTTATCGTACTGTGAGGTCGACAAAGCATTATATTGTTCGATATGCTTAGCAAATCATGAAAATAATTCTTTTATAAAGGGAATGACTGATAGAAAACATACTCATCAAAGAGTTGAACAACACGAAAAATCGGCATGCCACAACAAATGCACACAAACCTATTTCCAATTTATTTCCAAATCAGACGTTCCAAATTTATTATTTTCTACACAAATATCTATACGCCGAGAACAAATTCAGAAGCGACGTCAGGTACTCCTACGAATTGTCGAAATCATAAAGCTAATTGGAAAGCGTGGTCTCAGTTACAGGGGACATGAGTTTGAAGCGGCATACACATTGTCAGACAAATGTATTGATCATAGCAATTTCCTAGAAATGGTATTGCTTTTAAGTAAATATGATATCAACCTGAACGAACATTTAAATAGTTGCATTCAAAAAAGTGAAAAAAGAAAAGAGACAGGAAGATCCGGAAGAGGTTCTATGGTAACTTTCCTCTCAAAAACAACAATCACAAAACTAATCCTATGAGTTGTTTAATACAGAAAACTATTGCAAACGAAATTGTCACTGCCGGTATGTTTTCGCTACAAATTGATACAACGCAAGATATAACGTCTAAGGATCAGTGCTCAATCGTTGTGAGATATGTAACTGATAAGAAGATTCATGAAAGATTGTTAACAATGATTGCGTGCGAATCTTCCACTGGCGAGTATTTATCAAATTTAGTATCACAAACCTTACTTACGTTGAACATTGATATTTTGAAGTGCGTGGGTAACTCAACAGATGGAGCTGCAAACATGAATGGACAGTACAATGGATTCGCCGCATGGATGTTGAAAGAAAACTCTAATCAAATACATGTATGGTGTTATGCTCATGTTCTAAATTTGGTTATTTCAGAAGCTTGTGATGTAGTACTATCTAGTATTTCCTTGTTTAATTTGTTGAATGACATTGCGGTTTTTATTCGCGGATCATATCAAAGAATGAACATATTTGAGACAGAAAATCAGAATGACATACATCACCGTAGAATTTCGACTATAGGTGAAACACGTTGGTGGTCAAAGGATTCAGCATTAACAAAAATATTTGGTGGATATGGCAACCCAGATTCCAGTTTGTACGTTGAGGTTTTAGTTGCGTTGTCTCACATTGAAAACAATTTAAGTTTTAAATCTGAAGCCCGTGTAAAAGCGAAGGGCTTCAAAGATGGACTCCTTAAATATGAAACAATCTTAACTGCTCATGTTTATTTACGTATTTTTGAGTTGACGACACCGCTCTCAAAACATTTACAAAGTGTTAATATAGACATTTTGAGTGCATATAAAATGGTAACAGAAACAACAAAACAATTAAAAATTTATTTAGAACAATTTGATACTGTAATAGAGACCTTGAATAATTTTCTCCGCAAAGTTAATGTTAAACTCGACCAACATGATTTGGAAGCAGAAAGTACTTTGCCAGAAAAGAGAATTCGCAAAAAAAAATTATTGCCAGGTGAAGTTCGCTCAACTGAACATGAAATTCCAATCGATGTGCTCAGTGCTTATAAATTGAAAGTTCATGATGTGATATACAAAACAGTTATACAAAGCATGACCAAAAGATTTGAGAAAAGCTGAGACCTGTATGCTGATTTTTCTCGGCTAAGTCCATCAAACTTTGAGCAGCTTAAAAGTCAAAAATTACCAATTTCTGCTTTAAGCAAATTAAGTGAACATCTATTGCCGTTTGATGATCAAGCTACAGCAGAAAATTTACGTTCAGAACTTTCTAGTTTTGCTTTGAACTGGGATAATATTAAATATTCGGTATTGAATACATACGACATAATAGACAAAGACACAGAAAATATAGAATATACCTGTCATTATGTTCATTTTTTTTTTTTTTTTTTTTTTTTAAAAACAACACAAACACTTAATTCAAGTGAGACAGACAAATTGAAAAGTTGACACAAATTCCAGCCCGAGGTGGGAATCGAACCCACGACCGAACACACCGTAGGATAATGGCAATACCACTACACCATGACGGCCGACTATAATAATCAATAAATATGTTAAACACAGTTTATATGTAAAAGTTTATATGTTTTTGTCAAAAATTTATTTTTTTAATAGATAATTATTCTTTTTTATTTATTTTTCTCTAATATGTGCCGAAGGAATACAAAATTCCCGGGCCGATTTTTCGCCCCAGTCCGCCTCTGACCACACCCGTAACATTTGATGACAGTATTTCAAAATATGAATATCATGCTTACACTCCGTTTAATGAGTCATATGGAAGTAATGATAGCATCATAATATCAATACAACAACAAAATTTGAGTTTGCTGCCATCTCAAAGTTATATATATGTTGAAGGATGTGTAATGAACTCTGATAATAATACAAAAATAAATGCTCATGACAAATAACGGTGTAAATTTTTTATTTGATGAAATTCGATATGAGTTGAATGCAGTTGAAATTGATAAAACTAGAAAGCTCGGTCATGCTACCACAATTAAAAATTATTTATCATTGAATTCAGATGAAAGTAAGATGCTGCAAAATGCTGGTTGGTCTTTGGATGGTATTAATTTAAAAGATGGTCAATTTAACTTTTGTATACCATTAAAAATTTACTTGGATTTGCTGAAGATTATAAAAAAATTATTTTGAATGTTAAGCATGATATTATATTCACTAGAGCTAGAACTGATAATAATTTCTTGAAAATAGCTACAGGTGCTACTGATAAAATTAAATTGAAATTAACAAAAATACAGTGGTGAGTACCACATATAACGCTATCAGATGAGCAAAAACTCACTTTATATAAACAAATTGGAAATCAAAAATCAATCAAATTAAGTTATAGAAGTTGTGATATTCATGAATATCCAACAGTACCGCAAACAACGCATAACATTTGCACTGTGAAAACATCATCCCAGCTAGAAACACCTAGATTCGTAATACTAGCTTTACAAACAAATCGAACCGATGATATGACAAAAGATTCAAGTATTTTAGATCATTGTAATATTACTAATGTTAAAGTGCATCTGAACTCAAATACTTATCCTTATGAATCTATGAACTTAAATTATGAATGGAATCAATATTCAATTTCATATCAAATGTATTTTATTTATGTATTTATTTATTTCGTTTAATTCAAACTATTACAAAAAATTCTTAATACATAAATTAATAGATAACAATAATTTGGTTTTAAAGTAAATATATTTTAAGTGTACAAAAGTTTTATTTTTAAATTATCCTTTGTTAAAGAAAAATCTATAATGTGTTTGTACTTATTGCATATTGTAAGCATTCTGTTAATGGGTTCGTGTTGTCCGTAATTAGTTCTGTGGGTTTTAGTTGTAAAGAGATTTGTATTACGTAGTCGGGGGATGGATCGGAAATTGATCTGTTGGGAGATGAATAAGGAATTAATTTTATTGTTCACGGATTGAGATATAAAGATGATATCAGCTACTTCACGTCTTTTCTTTAATGATACCATATTTATCAATTTTAATCTATCTTCTAGGGACTCGGTCCAAGGAAGTTGTCTAAGAGCAAATCTTAGAAAATTTCTCTGAATGGACTCTATCCGCTCTATGTGAGTTTGATAATAAGGAGACCATAATTGTGTAGCGTATTCTAAATTAGGGCGAACAATTGTAGTGTAGAGTTGTTTTAAGATATAAGGATCATTAAATTCACGGGACCATCTTTTTACAAAGCCAAGGATAGAGTTGGACTTATTTATGATATATTCAAAGTGAAATTTGAAGGTTAACTTTTCGTCAAAAATTACGCCCAAGTCTTTGAAGGTGGTAACTTTACTTAACTGTACATTATTAATAGAATAATTATAAAGAACAGGATTTTGACGACGAGAATAGGTCATATACGCACATTTTGAAATATTAAGTGAAAGATTATTTGAGCGACACCAGATGAAAAATCGATTTAAGTCTTCTTGAAGACAAAGAGCGTCTTGGTAAGAATCAATTCTTTTAAACATTTTCATGTCGTCAGCGTAGATTTGGAGCTTACTATTGGTTATTATTGAATTTACGTCATTAATGGAGATTATGAATAAAAGAGGGCCTAAATGACTTCCTTAAGGGACACCTGAGAGAGCCTCGTACTCAGATGATTCCGTAGATCTGAACATGACGGTATAGGTAAGATCTTTTAAGTAAGAGCTGACCCAATCAATGAAGTAACAAGGGAATTTAAGTTTAAGTAACAAGGGAATTTAAGTTTTTCCAACTTAAACAAAATCACTTCAAAGGGCACAAGATCAAAAGTGTTACTGAGATCTGTATATATAATGTCAATTTGAGAACCAGCTTCTATTGTCTCTATCAGGGAAGAAGTTGTTTCAATAAGATTAGTCACTGTCGATTTACCTTTCACGAAACCATGCTGAATGGGGATTAAAATGTTATTACATTGAGGGTAGATTAAATCATAAATAAGGAGTTCAAGAAGTTTAGGGATGGGTGACAAACTAGCTATAGGTCGATAGTTCGAAACATGTTGTTTTGGTCCTTTTTTATGGGTGGGTTTAATAAAAGCTTTTTTCCAAATATTTGGGAATTTACTTTGAGATAGGGATAAGTTAAAAATAGATGAGAGTGGGGCGGCTAATGATTGGGAACACTGTTTAAGTACAATTTCAAAAATCATATTATGATAGAGAAAATTCTTCATTATTATCATTTGATCAATTTAAGACAGTCGCCCCTATAGTAGTTATTGATTGTTCTCATCAGGATGAGGAAATAAAATCGGGGACAGTTGATATTAAGATTCAATTTCAAACATCTGAAAATGTTCCGGCTAAAACAACAGCATTTTTTACGCTAATTCATGATAGAATCATTGAATATAATATGTTCACCAATGAAGTTCGAAAACTTATGTGAAGATTGAATTAAATATACGACTAAGCAATTTCTCGATACATGAAATTGTAATCATTTATTTTAATAAAATGTTGAATTTATTTTAACTTAAAAAAAATATATCTTTTATTTATATAAGTTGATATATAAAAATAAGAATTATAATCAAATTAGAAAATACATTTTTTTATATTTTTATTATATATACAATGTTAAGAATTCAATTTAACTTTAGTTGAATTTTGATTGACATAGAAAAATGCTGTTAAAAAAATTTTATTTCTTAAATTTAAAGAGAAAGGATGAATATATTTGCTGTTATCTTAAGTCAAAAACTATGGATGCTTTCGTGTTAATAAAAACAATTTATGGTATGATTGAATTTAATTATGATGATTGGAGTAAATTTTATATGAAAGTTCAAGATAAAAAACAAATACAAAAACATATATATCATATTTCTAATGGTAGATCTAAATATCATTGCTTTCATCAACCAATAAAATGTTGCTTATCGTAATTGATGATATCAATAAACAAATGAAACTGTATAATGAGAATATAATGCAATTTACTGAATATTTCATTTAATATCAACTCATTTGTATTAAAAAAATTGTATCAATATTACAAGATGATGATTTCTTTGAGGGAGGGTGTATTGAAATTAATTTTAAAAACTTTTTTGATAATATAACTTTAGATTTAAAACTGAAAAAATGTTTATTTTAAAAAATGTTTTAATAAAAAAATTATTGATTTATATGAAAAAAAATTTTATTTCTTGATTATTACTTACTTAAGAGTTTAATTCTTCTTACATCTAAAATATTACTTATAAATAATATATAAATTTTGTATATCGTATATTAATTTTTACATAAATTTCTTATACATATTCCTATGTTATTTCTAAATCTGTTTCGGAAATTTTATAATGACCCCACGCTAATGTTTCATAACTACCATTCACCAAATATCTTTTATCATCAAATGCACTCAAAGCTATTTTATTTACATTTTGAGTATGAATTTGTGCATTACACTCCGAAAAACTGTTTGTCTTCCATAAATAACGTTATTGTTGAATAAAACATCTTTGTAATCGTTAATATTTAATTTATTAACAACTTTTTTTTAACTCCTTTGGTTCTTTTAGTCGTTTCGGTGTCAATAGTATCCATTGCATACATTTTTGATCGTAATCCAACGAATGATTTCATTATTTTACCCTTGTTTTCATCTTTCATTAGACCTAAAACTTTTTTGTTTACTAGGGGGAATTTAAACATATTATTAGCTGGATAATCTTATGTATCAAAATGTTTCTCTAGGTCAGGTTTTATATCAGCATAAAAGTTTTCTGTATTGATGTTATACACAAAACTATCTGTATCCATATAATTTAACTTTAATTTTTCTTCAAATTTCGGGGTCATATAATTATAATGAAAATTATACATGTGTAGTTTTGATAACTCTAATACTGCTAAACCAACATAAATAGGCTTATCATAAAGTATTTTCATTTTATCGAACTCAATAGCGGCTAAATCTTGTGTAAAATATTTCACGCTGCGAAAATTAGGTTTAGCAACTAAGGCTCTGCCACCTAAATGACGTCCTCTACTTTCCCAGCAGTCCGCAATTTTGATCTCTCGTCGTTTTTCAACGTTTTCCATTGTTTTCCCATATGTTGCATTATTCATCAATTTGAAATGATTTTTCAGGAAAGTACTTGTTGCTAACGTCCTATGATGATTATTCAAATCAATATATTCTTTTAACCATGGTTTCTGTCTAAATTGTAATATTTTATGAATTTTTTTTAACTGTAATCCATTTTCTAAGCATTGCTTTAAATTTCTATAATGAATGGTGTAATTAGTTTTATCATTTAAATTTGCTATCAATTTTTTACTTTTCCCATTCGGAGGAAGTACGTTTTCAACACAAAATGGAAGATCATTATGCTTATCATGCAATTCTTTGGGATAATGTAAATCTACTTCTAAAATATACCCAATGTCTGAATCATCTGCGATATCTAGAACATTGAAATTAGAAAAATCTTTTAGCCATTGAAAGTCGCCGTAAGGTAAATATTTTGTCATTGCCCAACCATACAAATTATTAGCATCAAGGTAAATTATATATGTAGATTTTCCTTCAGGATTATATTCCGCACCCATATGCATATTATTTGCTTCAGAATATCTCATCGAGCATTGACTTAATCCTCCTCTAATACCCCGCTGACACATTTTTATCATTTCAATGTCGGTCAGTAGTTGTACTTTTGTATATTTCAGCATTGCATCCCAACTTAATCCTGGAGCTGTATAATAATGAGCTGGATCTAACTTATAAATATTTCTGCAAGCTTTTCTAAAATTTTCAAACACATCAGCAAGCAGTATAACATCTGATTTCAAATATAGTGTCATATAATTTTTAAATGTTTGACAATTGAATTTATTCCACACATCCTGAGCATGAGAATAATCTTCTTGACTACAGTCTTCATCATTCAGTGTATTTTTAAATTCTTCTATATTCGGTAAACAAACTTCATCAAATTTATCGAATGAATCAAAATAATCATATGGAAATACTCTTTTTCGTTTTATTAAATTAAATTTACATTATCGTTACACCATTTTCTTGTTTCCATTAAATCAATGTCATTTAAATTCGATACTTATGTTTCTAATTTTGATGCCATAAAACGATACGAGTCGACAAATCTTAATAGCAAGCTGTCATCCCTACTAACCATTATTCTTTTACTTAAACTTATGTATAACTCTTTATCGAGGGGTATAATATTAATCCCACCTTCAACATCATTCAATTCTTTAAATAATACATGGCTATCATAGCACGAAAAATTGTGGAAAAATATAGGAAAGTAATTAGGTAATGTAAATTCCAGGTTACATTTCTGGTGAGCTGCTCCTCTATACTTTCCAGTTAAATGACAATGATCTTTAACTTTTATTTCATTATCTTTGAATAAATTCTCGCATATAAAACAATTTCTTGCATTTTCAAATTCATATTGTTGAGTCGGTGATAATGGATCCATAGCTACTATTTTCTTTATGTAATTTATATATAAATATTTACATTCATCAACTAAAGATGCAATAAAATCTTTAGCACAATTTTCTCCACTGAAAACTCGGTATTTATCTAAAGTCGAATCAAATGAACATTTTATATAATATGCGAATGCTGCTGCGACGTGAACTTTTGTTTTCGTTGTTGATGATATCATAGGATTTGGATCACATGTGTCATAAGGTTTTAAAATAGCTTCCGAATCAGCATATATAACAAATGGTACATCCAGCATATTTTTATAATTTTTAAATTTTAAAATTTTATCTTGAGTTTTAGGTAATGAAGTTACAACTTTAGAGCATTCTTTTTTGTGTAAATATAGTTTATTCTCATCATAAAAATGTAAGAGACATTTCGTGCATATGAATATGCGACTCTGAGCACCTGTAAGTTGACTTCTTATAAGTCTTGATATATTCTTTATCCATACAAAATGCTGTTTTTCATTATTTTCTAATAATAGTAAATTTATATGATTGCTTCTTTCATCATTTGTATGGTAATAAGGTGCAACTATTTTTCCATTTTCATAACCATATACATTAATACTTTTTCAGTATTAAGCGTCTCGAATATTTTGATGTTTCTTACTGCTAAAGGAAATTCCATGTCAGTAAAGTTAAGTTGATCAACTTTACAATTTGTTAAATTTATTATTGGATGGGCGATATTTGGTATATTGTATGCATTCACTCGATTTGGATTCCGTAGTATACCATTTTGCAAAGCGGATATAATACTCCACTTAAAGCAATAATTATCTGCATTACGAACGTTGACAACTGCATGTTTTTTTGATATAAATAGTGGAGTTGGAATATAATTTGAACCTTTTATAGGTTTATATTCGCAAATGTTGACCTCTAGATGAATAATTCTTAAAAGACTCCAACCACTATCTTTTTCCTGGAACTCTTTAATTCGAGTATTAACTTTTTCAGCCATATCATCCAGCAGCGTCATTAATATGAATTAATGCTTCCATTTTTGTGTTGAATGACTTTATATCCACTATCAACTCACCATCGTTATCATCCAATTTTGTAGGTTTGACATATTCACCTACTAATTCGATATTGAATTTAACTGATCCACGTTCGTTTACTTCTTTTTTTAATAAATTTAGTACATCATCTCTTACATTCATCAAGAATTTTTTAGGATCTAACAATGATTCATCCTTATTTATAACTAAATATGTACCAATTCTGCTTTTAAATATTTCTTTTACTTTTTTTATTCCATCAGCTACGATAACAGCAACTTTTTCTTTATGTATAAATGTTTTTGTGTGATAATTCCAACGATCTTTATCCACATTAACATTACAATGGCTACAGTTAAATTATTACCTGCTTTCTCTCTATCATTATTTATTTCGTGAATCAAACTCAAGTGTCGAGATAAATTTTTCTTCAATTGGATTGATCCACATTTCTTGCAACCGATTAATTGATTCATTTTTAAATTAATTTTTTTATATGTATTTAAAAAAAATATAGTTCAAATTTATTTTTTATTATTAAAATTTTCAATTAATTTACTAAATTCACTTTATTTATTTTTACTTAATTTATTTATTTTTTTTTAATTTTTCCTCAAGTTGATTTTTTTTTAATTTTAAGCTTTTATTACTAAAATTTTACAAAGAGTTCTTTTTTTAATTTTTAAATTTTATAATATTTTCTGTAATTTATTTAATTTATTTTATTTTTGATTTTTAATCAATAATAATTTTCACTTATTTTTTTATATACATTTTTTTATAAATTTTTTTTAATTTTTAAATTTCACTATTAAAATTTTTTTTTTGTTTTTTTTTTTTTACTATAATAATTTTTTATTATCTTGTATTTTCTAATTTTTAATATATTTTTAATTATAATCATTCAAATGCAGGTACTAAAATATTCTATATAAATGATTGTTCGGCTAATTCCATACACCCTTTGTGTGAGAAAAAATATTCAGGTATATTTTTAATTATTAACATCCAAATGTATATACTAAAATATGTTTCTTGTTTTACTTATTGCCGGAACAAGTGATTAAGTCTGAAATTAATGTATCGTTTTGTTTTCGTGTTTGTTTTCTTTAATTATGACTTTGAAACTATGTCGATTCTAGCACAACTCAATTTTTAATACAAATGTATATGTATTATTTTCTTTTGAAACTATGTCGATTCTAGCCCAACTCAATTTTTAATACAAATGTATTATTTTATAGTTCAGTCTATGCATTATTTTTCAATAAACTATTAATAAATAAATAAATAAATAAAATATAAATGCATTATTTTATAGTTCTAAATTAATGCATATACTTAACCATATACTTAACTATAAAATAAAGCATTTTTTTTGCATTAAATATTGAGTTGTGCTAGAATCGACATAGTTTCAAAGTCATAATTATGCTAGAAAATAATGCATATAGTTGTGGCAGAATCGACATAGTTTCAAAGACAGTTGTGCTACGGTCGACATATTGGTACTACTAAGCGGATACCAATAAAGATGCCCATGAAAGTATTGGTGATTTCGAAGCCAGTGTAGTGCCATCTCTGACTAATAACTATATTCTCTTATAATTAATTATAGTGTACATAAATTCTCTTATCTCAAGATCACTTTAATATATATCTAGGCTAAGAACATTAAGAAGTTCAGTTAATAAAGAATTGTCAAACGTATAACATCATCCTTTTTATTTACGGCTAAGCTATTCATCCCATGCCTTATAGGCATGACATGGCGACCGTGACAGCTGCCGTAAAAAGTTTTTTGTGTTAATAAAAAAAAAAGTAGTAAAAGTAAAATTTTTTTTATTTCTAAAAAATAAATTTAATATAAAAATTAAAATTTAATATAAAAATTAAATTAGATAAAAATAATTTTTTTTAATCTAAGTGAAAAAAAAAGAGTACAAGTGTAAAATGAAGAAAAAAAGAAAAAAAAAAAAAAAACTAATAATTATTTTCTCCTAAATAAAATAAGATAATGAAACTTATAAGCGAGTCGCACTACAATGAAATAACCACTTTTTAGGTGGCTATTTTAAATGTGTTCACACTTTTATATTTTGACGTTGAAAAAGAAAAAAAGAAATAAGTAAACAAACTAAAAATTTTAAAAATAAAATTTCAAAATTTAGTTCCTAATTTTTTATGAAATTTTTGTTTATTTTTTTTTACACATTTCTTGTCACATAATTTTTTTTTTTTGACAAAAATAAACAGTTTGGGAATCTCTAAATAGAAATTTTTTGTTTATTTTTTTCTCACAGAGCTTATTTGTTATTTGAACCCTGATTTTCTAGTGGCTTTTTGAAAAGCCACTAGCTTTTTTATCTATTTTTTGTATGGAAAAAGCCACAAAACAGCCACAACGATGATGGCTTTTTCAAAAAGCCATTAAAAAGCCGAAGTGTGTGAGCCTTATTATTTTAAAATTTTTTTTGGTTAAAAAGAAATTTTTATTAAAATGGTACAAATATACTTACGGAAAAAAAAAAAAAAAAATTAGAAAACGCAAAAATTAAATTATATTTATTTAAAATAAAATTGGAAAATTTTAAACCTAAAAATGAAAAAAAATTTTATTAAACCTGAAAATAAAGGAACAAAAAAGACATACCTAAAAATGGAAAAAACTAAAATTTTTCATAAAAAAAAATAACTTTCAAATAACTTTGAAAAATTCAATGGCAGCCATTTTTTTTAAATAAAATAAAAATAAGAAATAAATTGAAAAAAAATCTATATAAAAAAGAAAACAATTGTTTTTTGTTTTTATTCAAAATAAAATTTTATAAAAACTACCACTAATAAACAAAAACTCAAATACATATTTTTTTCAACTCAAAATAATTCTTATAAAAATAACTTGAAATAATGAATTTTTCTATCAATACATACATTATTAGCTATTAGCTCATTTCAAAAAAAAAAAAAACCACAAAACAAAATCAAAACAAACAATCAGAAATTTTTTTTTTGAATTTCAATTAAAAATTAAAAATAATTCTATAAAAATAAGGTTAGAATTAAAATTTAAAATAGTAAAAATAAAATTAAAAATAAAACAAAAAGGTAATTGAATTATGCTATAATTCTTTTCGAACTCCCAATATGAAAACAACATATAATTTAAAACAATAAATTTAAGAAATAAATTGAAAAAATAAAATAAAATAAAATTAAAACAACAAACCAATTTAAAAATAAAATTAAATCACAACATTAACAACAACTGTAACATTACAACGGAGCAATAACAACAAAAATAAAACAACATCAGCATAAATCGAGAAAAAAAAACAAGCAGCAAATAGCAAACATATTTTTACTTTAATATTTTATATTATTACTTTAGTATTATTAAAATTATATATTATTACTTTATATTATTAAAGTATATATTACATTATATGCAAAAAAATTTTTTTACCTACTTTAAGTAAACTAAATATTCATGCAAATTGCATTCAGAAAAAAAAAATATATAAAAATAAAAATTTTTTTAATTTTTTGTTAACATTCAAATCGAAAATAATAAACAACTTTTATTTATTTATATTTTTTTTTATGAAATAAATAAATAAATATAATTATAAACATATTTTTTTAAATGCAATTTAATTTAAAGGTGCATTAAAGTACAAAAATACTCTTTTAGGATATCGAAAAATTTTTTTTGTTTGATATGAAATTTAGATACTTGATCTGAAAAATAAATTTTTTCAAGGATATAATATTTGTTCAATTGATTTCATTTGTTACAACTGACAATTGTTTAGAAGTGAAAAAAAAAATTTTTTTTTTTAATTTACTACGTGCTACAAACCTTTGTAAATTCTACGTCTGAATAATTTATTTTTTTCAAAGCAACAATTTTTTTTAATAAGCATGCAAGTTTGCAATGTTTTTCGCAATTTTTCAAAATACTACGAGCTACAAGTCTTCGTACATTCTATACTTAAATCAATTCCATACTTCGTGTCGAACTTTTCTAAATTTTTTCTAGTAATCAAAATAACGATTATGATCGCGGCAATAATAATAACCGTGGTAATAATGTTTATCGTGGAAATAATAATTACCAATACAAAAATCGAAACGTAAGATATGCGGAAAACTACGAAGCCCCCCAGGAAGGGTTGGGGACCCTTACAAAGCAAAAATTTAACCACAATTAGACCAAATTCCTTTGAAACTATAAAATCCAAATTAATAAATCCACCTATCATTATCCAGATTTTTCAAAACCTCTCGTCATAACCGTAGATGCCTCTAAACTCGGAGTAGGATCCACTCTTAGTCAGCAGATCGATGAAAATGACGCACCTATTTCATATGCCTCCAAAATTTTTAGTAAAATCAGATCACAAACCACCCATCTACCTTTTTTCATTAAAAAATCCTTCTTCCAAACTCACGCGAATGCGTTTAGATTTAGAAGAATATAACTTTACAACAGAATTCATCAAGGGAAAAAATAACGTATGTGCAGATGCACTTTCGAGAATAACAATCGACGAATTAAAAACTTCACAGAACGATAATCAAATTAAAGTAATCACTAGGTCTAAATCCAAGCATTTAGATAGTATTTCAAAAAATAAAAATATAAATGAAAATTTTCAAATAAACAATCAAAATTTAAAAGACACAGAAAATGAAAATGATAAAGATAATATAAATATGAAAGAAATTATAAACAAAAAAGTTGCAATATATGATGATAAATTCAATTACAAGGTTCCTCAGTTAATTTTTAATGCAATAGAATGTTGCAAAGTATATAAAAAAAGGAAACTCGTATGTAAAATCGATTTAGCTAATATTTATTATTCTTTGACATTAGAGTCAAAATCAAAAGATAAGAAAATCTTAGAAAAGTAATTTTAGAAGTAATTTTAGAATTATTTTTAAAGGAATTAGAGATGAAATTAAATGATATATGTAAATATTTCCAAAATACAAATAAATACTGATGACAAAATTTTTAATATTTTTACAATTAAAAACTTTTTTGAAATTTCTAAGGAAATTTTAAGTAAACTACAAATACAATTAGTAGAACGACCCAAAAATATTTACCATCCAAGTGACAAAAATAAATTATTGTATAAATACCACAATGATCCTTCTTTCGTGGTCATGCAGGTCAAAAAAGACTTTATGCAAAATTAAGATCAAATTTTTTTTGAAAAGGAATGAAAAAAGATGTAGCGACGTATGTCAGAAATTGTGAACAATGTCAGTTAAACAAAGCGAAAAATAAAAACGTCGAACCCTTAGTAATAACGAAAACGCCCGAAAAAGTGTTCGATACTATTATTATCGACACAATTGGGCCGTTTCCAAAAACGATTAATAATAATTTATATGGTATCACACTAATGTGTGATCTCACAAAATATCTTATAACAATCCCTGTTCAAAACAAGGAAGCCAATACTATTGCGCACGCTATCTTCGAACATTTCGTATTAATTTATGGCCCAATGAGAAACATTGTCTCTGATTCCGGCACTGAGTACGTAAACAGTATTATGGCACAATTGTTCAAACTTTTAAAGATAAATCACTCTTGGTCTACGCCCTACCACCATGAAACAGTTGGTACTGTGGAGCGTAATCATAGAGTATTAAATGAATATTTGAGATCCTACATAAGTGATAATCGCGATAATTGGGACGAATATTTAAAATTTTTTACTTACAATTATAACGTACAGCCCAACGTAAATTTCAATTTAAAATTTTCCCCGTATGAGTTAGTATTTGCAAAGCAACCCAATATAGCAGAATTTTTACTCGGTAACTTCAATAGTTATGCTACAAAAGTAAAACATCAATTACAAACATCGCATAAAATAGTAAAAGAATTTTTAGAACATAGAAAAATCAAACAAAAAGAATTTTACATCAAAAAGTCAAAATATGAAAACTATAAAATAAATGATTTAATATTACTAAAAGATGAAAGTAGGAAAAAATTAGACCCAATGTACATTGGGTGTAATTTTTTCCTACTTTCATCTTTTAGTAATATTAAATCATTTATTTTATAGTTCATTGTACATTGGGTCTAATTTTTTCCTAGTAATATTAAATCTTTTAGTAAATTTAGTAATATTTAATCATTTATTTTATAGTTTTCATATTTTGACTTTTTGTTGTAAAATTCTTTTTGTTTGATTTTTCTATGTTCTAAAAATTCTTTTATTATTTTATGCGATGTATAAAGGTCCATTTAAAATAATAAAAATAGATAATGTAAATGTTACATTTGTAAATGATAAAAATAAATTGATCACAGTTCATAAAAACAGAATTATAAAACATAACACATTGTCATGCCAAGTCAGGCATGTTAAAGAAAAAACACACATACACTTTTATTTTATTTATTTATTATTATGATATTACGTTGTTTAACAGTTGACTGATCAGATCATACTCTACTCACTTAAACTTAATACTAGGTTTATATATAATGAATGAGAGAGAGAGTGAGTGACCCACTCAAAGAGCGCACTACACCTCCCTCCTTTAGGAAATTAAACTTACTTTGAAAGTTTACTTGACTAAAAGTAAGTTTAATTAACCAAAGTAATATTTTAAAAATTTATATATATAATAAAAGTAAAAGTAAAAATTTTTATTATTAGTTAGTATAATAGACTTAAATTTATGAAATTCTATTATTGAAAAAATTTTATAATATAATTTTATAGTATAAGTATTATTTATTTAATTTATTATTATAATAGTAATTTTTTAAACTTATTTTCGATTTGGTACCAAAATTTTTTTTTTTTTTTAAACTAGAAAACTAAAAATAAAGAACTTATTTATTTTATTTTGTAATTCATTACATTTTTATTTAATATTTAATTATTCTGTTTTTGTGCACCCTAATAGGTTTATTTTTATTATTAATAAAAGTTATATTTAAACCATCTATTTTTATAATTGTGTAGGGGCCAGAATATAGTTTATCTAATTTTTTCCTATTTTCTTCTCTTAGAAGAATTTTATCATTAACTTTGAACTGATTATCTATCGATTTCTTATCATATGTCGACTTATTTCTTAATTTTCCATTTTCTAATAGTTTTTTGATGATTTTGTTTGAATTTTGTAATTTAAATTTTACGTGTTTAGCGTAACTATCAAAGTTATAAACAGGATCTACTTAGTTATCTAATAAGAAATTATGCGAATTTGGTTGTTTACCAAATATTAGCTCATATGGAGAATATGTGAAGTTAAAATTTGAATTAGGGGTAATATTATAATTATACGTGAAGTATTTCAAATATTCATCCCAATTATCATGATGTTCATTAATATACGATCTAAGGTATTCATTAAGAACACGATGGTTCCTTTCTACAGTTCCAACTGTTTCGTGATGGTAAGGTGTCGAAAAACTATGTTCAATATTTAATAATTTAAATAATTCAGCTATTACACTATTGGCATACTCTGTACCGCAATCAGTAATGATTTTCCTTATTGGGCCGTATAATAGAACAAAATGTTCGAAAATAGCTTGCGCAATAGTGGTAGCTTCCTTATTAGCTACTGGTATCGTAATTAAATATTTACTTAAGTCACACATTAAAGTGACTGCATATTGGTTTTCATTAATGGTTTTTTGTAACGGGCCTATCGTATCAATAATTAAGGTATCGAACGCTTTATTAGGTGTTTTTGTAATTTGAAGTGGTTCGATGTTTCTAATTTTTGCTTTGACAATCTTTGCAACCTCTTATGTTGCCACGTCTTTTTTCATGCCTTTCCAATAAAAACATGACCTCAATTTTGCATATAACCTTTTTTGACCTACGTGTCCGCCAAATATAGGGTCTTTATGATAACGATCTAAAAGTTTTTGTTTTTCCCCAGTACTAAGAATGGGTAATGGACGTGAAACTATCGCGATTTCTAATTCTTTTATCTTTTTATTTGCAACTTTAATAAAATCTTTTATTGTAATTAATTTAAAAATGCTATCCTCTTTATTTATTTGAATTTTGTTTATATTGCTTTTAATTAAATTTTTATCTAACTGGGCAAGAAACAATGCTAGAATTGTTTCCTTTTTCAAAATTTTATTGCATCCAGGCTCTAATGTCTGGTAAATATTTGAAATGTCATTTTTATATACTAATTTACGTTTTTTATATACTTTACAACTATCTACTGAGTTGAAGATTAACTGAGGTATTTTGTAGTTAAATTTATCCTCATAAATAATAATTTTCTCATTTTTATTTAAAATTTTTTCTCTATTTGGACTGTTGCTACTTTCGTTGAAATTATTATTTCTTGATTTTTTATTTGACATTGATCTTGTCGTAACATATACTTTATTTTCGTTATTTTGTAAATATTTAAGTTCGTCTATTGAAATACGAGATAGGGCATCTGCCACTACATTACATTTCCCTTTAATATATGCTACTGTAAAATTATATTCTTCTATATCTAAGCGCATTCTAGTTAATTTTGAAGATGCGTTTTTTAAAGAAAATAAATAAATTAAGGGTTTATGATCAGATCTAATTGTAAATTTTGTTCCGTAAATGTAAGGTCTATAGTGTAAAATTGCGAAGTGTATTGCTAATTCTTTCTCTATTGTCGATTTATTCATTTCACCTTTCGTGAAACTACGTGAAGAATATGAAATTGGTAAATCGTTGCCATTGATCTCCGGACTTAGGGTGGATCGTATTCCCAAGTTAGAAGCGTCAACAGTAATGATAAAAGGTTTTGAGAAATTTGGATAATTTAAGATGGGTGGATTAATTAAACAATTTTTTAAAATTTCAAAAGATTTTTGACACTCTTGTGTCCAAGAAAAATTTACTTTAAGTCTAGTCATGTTATTTAAGGGTTTTGCTATAGATGCGAAATTTGGTATGAATTTACGATAATAGTTCATAAATGCAACAAATCGTTTGGTAGCGTCATTATCTTTTGGTACAGGATAACTTCTAACTGTATCTATTTTGCTACTATCTGGGTATATACCTCGATCAGTACATTTATGTCCTAGGTATGTGACTTCATTTTTAAAAAATAGACATTTTTCAGGATTTAGTTTAAGGTTAAATTTTTTACAAACTTCGAAAATAGATTTAAGATTTTTAAGGTGATGTTCGACTGAACAGCCAATACATATGATATCGTCGATGTATAGAAAACATTGTAACGGTGTAAGACCGGAGAACGCTAACGCCATCATTCTTGAAAATGAGTTAGGTGATACATTTAAACCGAATGGAAGAACTTTCCATCTAAACGAACCTTTGTCTGTGCTAAAAGATGTTTTATCTCGCGAGTTTTCATTAAGTGGAACTTGATGAAATCCCGAGTAAAGGTCGAGTACAGTAAAAAATTTTGATCTGCCTAAATTGTCTAAAATATCTTCTATTCTTGGCAGTGGATATTTATCTGCAATTAGTTTTTTATTTACTAGACGGTAATCTATGCATAATCTCCATTTTTTATCTGAACCTTTCTTAGGCACTAAAATGATAGGGCTGTTAAAATTAGATTGGCTTGGTTCAATAAGATCATTTTTTAACAATTTATTAACTTGATCGTCGATTTTCTGTTTTTGGGAATATGGAAGTCTATAATTCTTCACATATACCGGAGTATTGTTATCTATTCTTAAATTTTGTGTATAGAAATTGTTTGTTGTCATTTTATCATCTTTCATATGGAAAATGTTAGTATATTGTTTACATAAATTTAATAATTTTTCTTGGTATTGCGGTTTGGTATTTTTAGATATTATTTAAAGCAATTCTTTTGTTCTATTTTAATTTTTATTTGTGTCAATTCTTAGGATGTTAAAATTTGAAAAAGGTTCTGATTTAAGTGAAGTGTTTTTAGGAATTATTCGAATTTTATCTGATAAATTTAAAACTTTAATTAAAGGAGTTTTTGAAGAAACTATCGTACGTGGAATGAAAATATCAGGTGCGATTTCTTGATCAAGCACTACACAAGGAGAATCATTTGGAAGAATAAAAGTACGAATGACTTCACATCTAGAAGGTAAAACAATTAAATTTTCACTAGCGTTTTCTAAAATTGGAATTGAAAAAGAATAAGAATTATTGTTGAATGTTAATTGCATAGAATCATAATTTATTTGACACTTATAAAATTTGAGAAAGTCTTTGCCTAAAATACCATCCGAAGGAATATTAAATTCGTCTGGAACTACATGTAGTAAACAAGATAGAATTTGATGTTTAAAATGAAAGTTGACGTTGATTGTACCTAAACTTTTTTTGCGTAATTTTGCGTAATTCCCAAAATGCTTATAATATTGTTAGAATTTAAATTATTTTTTAAGTTAAAATTTGAATCGATTGATGATATTTTTATTAGCGAAATATCTGCTTGAGTATCGACTAAAAATGTTGAGCCTTGAAAATTTAATTTAGAATTTACAATTATGAAATCAGAGAAATTTGGATTTACGTTAAAGATATTTTTTGTACTTAATTTAGATTTTGTATTTACATTTGGATAATAATTAGGACAATTTTTATTTTCGTTTGAATAATTTGTGTTTCGGTTTGCATTTGGTCTTAAATTAGAATTATAAAAAATTTTTGTTTTATTCGAATTTGAAGGATAGTTAGTATTAAATTGTGTACTAGGATAAATGTAATGTGTATTAAAATTAGCGTTGTTATTTAATTTTGATGTAAACGCATGTGATCTTGTTCCCCCTGTCCGTTTTGGGGGGCCTGGTCGTTTCCCGCATATCGTACAGAATTATTTTGGTTAAAATTTCTATTTATGTTTCCTCTATTACCACGATTATTATTAAAGTTCCCACGATTATTATTATAGTTACCTCGATTATTATTTTACCTCGATTATTGTTCCAATTATTACGATTATTGTTTTGAAAATTATTATTTACAAATCGTTGATTTTGGTGTCTAAAATTTCCCCTATTATAATTTGCACGAAAATTGTTATTGGAACGATTTCCATAAGAATTTCTAAGCGAATTATTATTATTGTTTGTTCTGAATGACAGAACCTGTTTTTCTTGCGATTGTAAATCTATTTCTATTAAAAATTTTGATACTACTTCTTTAGGGTCTTGGAATTGGGTTGATGACAAAACAGCTTTGGTTAGATCAGATCTTGCATTATTTCTGCACATTTCGACTGTTTTTTCAATACAAATCTCTTTAGCTTTTTGTGTTGGAATACCTTCTAACACAAGTGAACGACGAAAAGCTTCGTTAGCTTTTTCTGAAAAATTTTGTAAAGTGTTCCTATCCGTTGTCAAAACTTTTATTTTTCCTTCTATAATTTTAGAACTTTCTGGTTTTATCGAATTATTAAGATCTTGTTTAATAAGTTCTACCGTATTAGAATCATCGGCTATAGCTTCGCGAGCTGTTCCGTCAAGCTTTGATAAAATAAATCGAGCTAATAAATTTTTTAAGTCTTGTGTCTCTGCTAGTGTGTCTAACAAATTTATTGATTCGATAAAAGATTTAAGTGATAGTGGATCACCACTATAATTTCTATTTATTTGTGAACTAGCTATACGTAAAAATTCAGGAGTAGAAAGAGCCATCGTCACAGTATCGTCAAAGTTTTCTTCAGAACTATCTGATTCTATTATATTTTCTTTTTCAATTTGATTTATTTTGATCGGTATTAGAATATCTTTTGGAATTAGATCTGCGCACTTTAATAGTTTGAAGCTCTCTTGTAACTTATCGTAACAATACTGACGATCTTTAGCTAAAATATGATGATGTTGTTCTTCAAATTTAATACAAGCTTGAAGAACTGTATTTACGTAGATGTTATATGTTTCTTCAATATTTAATTTAATTGCTTTTAATGTTTCTAAATTCTTTGGTTTAAGGTTTTTCTGAATGCGTTTGTAAGCTTTACGAAAATTATCTTATCGTAACAATACTGACGATCTTTAGCTAAAATATGATGATGTTGTTCTTCAAATTTAATACAAGCTTGAAGAACTGTATTTACGTAGATGTTATATGTTTCTTCAATATTTAATTTAATTGCTTTTAATGTTTCTAAATTTTTTGGTTTAAGGCTTTTCTGAATGCGTTTGTAAGCTTTACGAAAATTATCTTTAGCTGTTAGAATTTCGTTGCAAGCTTCATCCATAAAAATTTTTTTTTACGAAATTAGAATATTTGCAGAGTGGATACCTTGTATTGAAATATTAAAATAAATTAGGAATGGTTACCTTATATTGTAGTCCTATTAAAATAATTGAGGAATGGTTACCTTATATTGTAGTCCCCTTAAAATAATTGAGGAGTGGTTACCTTATATTGTAGTTTCCAAAAAAATTTTTTGAGGAGTGGTTACCTTATATTGAGGTTCCCTAAAAAAAATTGGAGGAGTGGTTACCTTATGTTGAGGTTCCCTAAAAAAAAATTTGAGGAGTGGTTACCTTATGTTGAAAGTCCCTATAAATTTGAGGAGTGGTTACCTTATGTTGTATATGCAAAATTAGATCCGGTTATTATTGGAATATGAATATTTTCCATAGAAAATAAAGATGTCAAATAATTAAGCGAAATTATGTTAAACCATTTTTAATTATGCAAGTTGAAATCAAAAGTAAAATCTTGTAGTATCATGAAGTAAGTAATAATATGTAATATTAAGTAATAATTACTAATAATAAGAGATATTATTATAAATTTATTTTTAAAAAAAAATTTTTACGAAAAAAAAATTTGACGAAATCAATTCAAAGTAAATGATGTAGATAATATTTATTTGTAAAATATTTATGTATAATAATCAGTTTAAAGTAAATTATGTTAGATAATGTAATTTTTAATATTTATAAAATAATATAGTATAATTTTTTATATAAAAATTATTTGAAACAGTGTACATCCAATTATTAAAATTCAAAAAGTTTTGATTTAGAAATTAGAATTGAAAAATTTTATTTACTTCAATTTAAAAAATTTTAGAAATTGTTTATGTAATAATTTGGATCTACATTGTTTTATTTTATTTAAATTAAAATTTATTAAAAATATATTTAAAATTTTATTTGTATATAAAAAAAATTATTAATTAGTGAAGTACTTGTTGTTGATTTTGCTGCTGCTTCTAGTTGACTGCTTTGCTGTTGCTGTTGATGATTGAATTTTCGTAGCTACTGCTGCTGTTGTCGTTGCTGCTGCTGCTTGTAGCGGACATACAATAACGCTGCTAGAAATAAACATCTATTTCCACCCCGGTCGCAGGGCATATCAAATAAGCGTGAATACTCCTAAAAACAACCCCATTTGAAGCACTTGAAAAAAAAAAAAAATGTACCAAATTTAGTAAACAAAACGGAAACCTTGTGACGTGGAACTTAAATGTCAAAATAAAGAGAAAAACCACGCGAAGGAAGCGTTCAAGAAAAATAAATTTGAATCTAACCTCCTTTTCACATTTGGATTTTCACGGAAGCAGACGTAAGCGAAAAAAAGAATTTTTATTTAAACTGAAATAAATTAATTTCGAATACTTACCAACATTATAAATCTAAAAAGAAAAAAAAAAAAAGGAAAAAGAAAAAATTTCCATAAGATAATTTCGAATACTTACCAACTTTATAAACCTGAAAAATAAAGGGAAAAACAACAAAGGTAGAAAAATTGAGCCACCACAAAAAATTAATTAAAGAGACAAAGCCCGAAAAGAAAGGTGAGGAATTAAATTTTTTATTCTGATCTAAAAAGAATAGGCAGCACTCCAACCCACTACACATCAATACCTACCTGATCCAAAACGCACTTTGTTACACCTTACGACGTAAAACCTATGAAGAAAATCTTAAAACAAATGAAAAAAAAGGTAAAAATCTCTAAAAGAAAAATCTTAAAATTTATAAACGAAATAGACATGGAACCATGAAAACAAGGGAACAAAATTAGGAAACCTCGGGAAAGAGTGTAGCCGAATTTTATTCTCAATTTAATGTATCTAATATAAATTTTAGGGCCTTTAGTAGTAACCTACTATTGATAACAACATCACCTACTATAGATAACCACATCACCTACTTTAGTAGTAATCTACTATTGATAACCACATCACCTACTTTAGTAGTAATATCATCATACATCGATTGTAAATTGTCAACGTTATCAGTTATCAACGTCAATTAGCAACGAAACTCCTGACATAAAACTCATATACCCGACTACAATTATTAAGTTTTTTACAGCCACTGATAGGATGGGTCAAGCTAATCGCATCTCAAACTAATCTCAGCAATTAGTGTAGTTCTCTTATTGTAAAGAAAAAATTTGTTATTATGAAAAATTTGAATTGGATATTATAAATTCTCATATTATAAGAATAGTCTCGAAAATCATCATTGTTGTGTAAATGTCGACAAGATTCATTCGAAGTCCCTATGGATTTATGTTTATTGTTTTTCTAATCGAATTAAAGTTTTGTTTTAGCTCATCAGTGCGACGAGTTGGCCAATTCATCGAGCTGGATATGGAGTAAGTTTTTATTATTTTGTTTTGTTATTTAAATGAAAATCCCTTTGAATTGAGAAAATGTAATGGAACCAAAATTTCGGTAAATACAAAAAAAAAATTAAAATTAGGTAAAATATAAAACATATATGGGAAATGAATCTTGTTATAAAAATTAGAATAAGTTATACTCATACAACTTCCTGTAAATTGTTAAAGCATCTCTTGTGTAATTCAACATAAAATTTTTGTTGTAATTTATGATTACGATCAATGAAATTTTATCATAAATTTTTTTAGAAAATTTTGTTCATTAAATAGAAATTTTAATTCGAACCATACGCATGTATCAACTTCATTAATTCACTTACTTACATTAAGAATATCTATATGTTATGATAGTACGTGAACATAAACTTTTTGTTTGAAATGATTCATCTGAAATAGAATTATTACATGTCAACCTCTATTTTTTTTGAATTTTGATTTAGTATAAATGTCTTTTGAATAAGTATAGCTGGGGTGTGGATGTGGCGAAGTTCGCCTTGCTAATCTCCGAATAACTATAAATGCGGCAGTAAATAACTTGTAATAATGAACCAACACAGGGGTTGTCTACGAATTACGTGTCAAAGATAACCATAGGAAAGGAGTAGCAGTAGCTACTCGGTTTAAAGGGAGGGTAAGACACAACGAAGCATATCACCAAGCTTTCGTTACAACTTCAAATATTCGCCAGGTAACCCGGTATCAACTAAGTTAGATAAGTTCATATTTTTTTTGTTGATGGTATAATAGATCAGATTAGAGGTCATAATATTTTAGGTTGTTACCATAGATATCTGGTTACGTACTGGTTTCGTGTTTTCGTCGAGCGTTCAACCATGATCATGGAAACAATTATGGTCTGTATTTCGGTATTTTTTGTTTTTGTTTATGGGTCTGAGGATCCTAAAGTCCTCAGGTCATAAGGTACGTAAATATGTGACAGGACGTATACGGTTGGAACGACAGCCCACCCCAACGGCTTTGCTAGCTGGACAAATTGCGTACCAGTCCTCCACCATCCGTCTACAAATGAAACGGAACATCACCAATTTAGGTACATACAGACTCAGCCTCAGGTAAAACAACACCTGGCGCGAAACCAAACATAAAAGGCGCCTAAAGAGGTACATACATAGCCTCAGGTAAAAAGACACACCTGACGCCAAGTCCAATGTTACATAAATGGTGATAAGACACAGCGGCGTCACTTAATAAGCGACCGTGGTTGCGCGTGGCCCGGTTTCCGATAAACAAAGTCCCACCGTTACATGCTGTTGTCGTTGCTTTACGAAAATTATCTTATCGTAACAATACTGACTATCTTTAGCTAAAATATGATGATGTTGTTCTTCAAATTTAATACAAGCTTGAAGAACTGTATTTACGTAGATGTTATATGTTTCTTCAATATTTAATTTAATTGCTTTTAATGTTTCTAAATTTTTTGGTTTGCTGTTGCTGTTGATGATTGAATTTTCGTAGCTGCTGCTGCTGTTGTCGTTGCTGCTGCTGCTGTTGTCGTTGCTGCTGCTTGTATAACAAATATCATCTGTTTATTAAAATAGCTGATGTTGTAAATTTTTATTTTTGTTTGAGTTCGAAAAGAAAATCAATCCAATTTTCAATTCGCTTTTTTTTCAAATTTTTTTCATGGATTACTACGATTTGAGACAACAATAATCTATATATATATGGATTATTGAGTATATTTTATTTCGGTTTTCATATAGTTTAATGTCATATAGATTATTTCGGTTTTTTCGAATGGATAAATGTCATATTTCATATACGCAATAATCCATATATAGATTATTACTGTCTCAAATCGTAGTAATCTATATCGTCAAACCGCAATCGGTCCTACTGTTGCTTCAAATCGCAGTAATTTATATAGGACAGAAATGTACTATGTAGTTAATTTCGGTTCGCTCATATGTATTATTTCCATATAGTTTATTTCGGGGTCCCGAAAAACTCATTAATCGAAAATCCTAAAAAAAAAATAAAAAATTGAGCAAAGAAAATTTTCAGATTTTCATTTAAAAAAAAACACAAAAAAAAGAAGTATATAGGCCTACAAAATGGGTTTGTATGAACAGATTTATTTTATGTATGTTTTTATGATGTGCTTCTTCTTTTTTTTTTTTTTTTAAATGATTCATTATTTTAAAAAAATATTACTTATTTTTTAGATGACACAATGGAAAGGCCTAAACCGGCTGCTTTACATATTGAAGAATATAGTCTGGATTTGCCCAAAAAACTAGCTAAGAACAACATACCAAGTAAGTAAAAATTTATTTTCCCTTTTAGTAAACTACTGAAAAATATATATTTTTAGCTAAGTACGAATTGGCGCAGTGAAATAAGGCCGCGGGAAATAAGGCCGCGGGAAATAAGGCCGCGATAGGTTTTTTGTTGCGGTCTTATTTCATTTTGAATAATGAAATAAGGCCGCGAAAAAATCCTCGCGGTCTTATTTCATTTTGAAAAATGAAATTAGCCCTCCTAATAATTGTTTTTTTTTGTCGCGGCCTTATTTCATTTTTCAAAACGAAATAAGGCCGCGAGGAATTTTTTGCGGTCTTATTTCATTTTTCAAAATGAAATAAGACCGCGAGGATTTTTTCGCGGCCTTATTTCATTTTGAAAAACGAAATAAGGCCGCGAAAAAATCTTCGCGGCCTTATTTCATTTTTCAAAATGAAATAAGACCGCAACAAAAAAACGTCGCGGCCTTATTTCCTGCGGCCTTATTTCCATCCCCCGTACGAATTACTTAAATGTGATAAAAAATTTCGGGAGTTTCAATTACGAGTAATAACTTTGGCTAATGAACAATGGTATAAAAGTCAACAAAAATTAACAAATTTGAAGCGATTCGTACTTTCAAAACAACGTTCTACATCGAACGATTCTAACAATTCAACAAAACAACAAGATTCTATTGATGAATCGTCCGCTGGAGCTGAAGAAACAGGCTCTGATTATCAAAATACAACTATGTTACGTAAAACCTTGAATGAAAGCGAAAAATCATTTCATCTGTACTAATAACTATCTTAACATACCAAATAAAAATTTCTAAATTAAATTTAAGGAAATTATGAACTATTAAGTGGTCCGCGAGTAGGGTAGATACTACATTTTTGGAGTTTTGAAGAAATTCAGTTGGTATTATTAAACCCTCATCTGAATTTTTATAACAAAATGAGCTTATTCGAGATTTAAAGCAATGTGAGATTTTCGAAAGATTCTCAATATTTTCAATATTACTACACGTCAAATTTTTGTGTGAAGTTTTCCTAATATGCGATGGCCAACTTACATAACTAACCTTACAAGTATTACAAAAATTAGTTTTTCCTAAATCTATCTGCTTACTTGTTAAAAAATCGCCATGAGATGTACCGGGATCATTACCAATATTGTCAGCATTATCTAAATTTTCATCATTATCAATTTTGTCAGCATCACTTTCAATAATATGAATGGAATCATCATCGTCACTCTCAATATAGGCAACAACTACATTATCACTGCCATATTTTGCCTTTTTAGATGGCTGAATATGCTGAAAATTAATGTGACGCCTAAGCGCATCAGACCTCGAAAATTCCGCATCACAAATCTGACAAACTACACACTTATTTTGAATTGAAGATTCCATATTATCGGCGGTATGTTTAGTTCGAACATGGCGAAGAAGATTTTTGTTCATTGTAAATTGTTGATTACAGATTTGACATGTAAAAACCATTTTAAAATATTTCGCCTGAAATAAAGTTTTGTTTGAAATTTTTCTTCGTTTTTTTTTTTTATTTCTCGAAAAACATAAATTATAAATGTAAAATAAAATAATGATTAATTTTTACTCACTTCTTTTTTAATTTCAGCTTTCAAATTAATTATTTTAAAATTTTTATATATTTATATAATTTGTTTTGTCTAAATTTTATTTTTCCAAATTTATTAATTTCTGCTTTCAATTTAATTATTTCCAAATTTTTATATTTTAATAATTCTTGTTGTTTATTTAGTTATTTAGTTTCAAATTATTTAGTTTTAAGCACACTATATTTTATAGGACTTACACTGTTTGATTTAAACTTCAATTTTGAGCAAAAAAGTAAATTTTTCCTCCTTAAATACCTACTGAATCCAAATTTTATCACAGGCTCAAATTACGATTTAATTTTCATAGACATAAATTGTGAAATTCATTATTCAATTCGTGGGAAAATATTTAACTGAAGTTAGCATTTTTCGATTTAGTATTAGTACAAAAGCTCAAGGATTTATTTTATAAAAATCAAATTTCAAATTTTAATTTTTCACACATATACGATAAAAATACTCGGAAAATTATATTATATTTCAACATTTTTGGAATTTAAATTTGGTATTATTGCAAAAATTTTAGTATTTATTTAGTGAAAATAATTTTTTTTATATATACCTATATGTTTGAATATGTTTTTGAAAATCTTATTTTTCCTCTATAATTGAATAAAAAGAAATTTATTTCGAATCTCAAATTACAATCACCGGGTGCATATATCCGGTCGAATCTCAAATTACAATTTTCAGGTGTGGAAAATATATTAGACTCAGCATTTTCGAATTTTCAATTTATTTTAAATCTTACATGTTTCAACAAGTTTTTAAATTTTTACCTCTATAAATTTTTACCTCATTTAATATAAAATCAATTCGAACCTCAAATTACATTTATCAGCATTTTTTACCTCAATTATAATTTCACAATTATTTGAAAACACATAATTATGTACATATACATATTAAATATGGCTCCACTTAAATTTGATTCAGAACTCTCATATGATACGGGGCTCCACTTAAAATATTTTACTTAGAACTTTACGATTTTACGCGGCTCCACTTATAATAATTTACTTAGAACTTTATATACACGGCTCCACTTAAATAAAATAATACACTATAATATAATACTCCACTTAAATTTATCTAGAACTTTATATACACGGCTCCACTTAAATAAAATAATACACTATAATATAATACTCCACTTAAATTTATCTAGAACTCTCATATAATACGCGGCTCCACTTAAATTTATCTAGAACTCTCATATAATACGCGGCTCCACTTAAATTTATCTAGAACACTCATATTATACGCGGCTCCACTTAAATTTATCTAGAACTCTCATATAATACACGGCTCCACTTAAATTTATCTAGAACTCTCATATAATACGCGGCTCCACTTAAATTTATCTAGAACTCTCATATAATACGCGGCTCCACTTAAATTTATCTAGAACTCTCATATAATACGCGGCTCCACATGGCTCCACCCAAATGGCTCCACCCATTTATCCAGAACTCTCCTAAACTATCTACTCAAACTAAATTACCTACATATTTCGCTGGTAACATTCCCGCAAAAGATGATCATCTTGATCAACAACAGATGGCGCATTCTTCTACTTCTTCTCAAATGGAATCACAGCTTCCTGTTAGTGATTCTGGAAAAGCAATCGTTCAAAGTGTTGAAATTATTAAGCCAGCAAATTTAGATTTTACGTACCTGAGCAAATATTTGTCTAAATTAGTAGCTGAAGGTGAGATTATAAATCCCGACAGTTCCGGTAGCATTCTCATTACTACGAAAGGCACAAATAATGTACATCACCACTCACAACACCATCAACAACAACAGCCAATGCAACAAGAACACCATTCACAACAACAAAATCATCCACAACAACAACAACAACAATCGGGGGCGAATAATCAAGAAACATACGATCACCAACTACAATCACAACAACAAGACACAATTTCACATTTTTCTGACACAATGTCAAATGCAACGCTTCCACCAATTGAAGGGCCCACAACTAGAGCAAAACGCCGAGCCGCTACCGCAGGTCCTTCAACTCCGAAAAAGATTTATTTAGTTTCACCAATTGAAGGGCCCACAACTCTAGTTGCTCTAGCAAGAACTTACAAGTCAGTTCAAAAACAACAATCGGGGGCGAATAATCAAGAAACCATTTATCTTGATTTTATGTAGATGGATACTATTTTTAATTTAAAAATTTTTTTTTTGAATTTTATTCTGGTAGGTACATTTCTTCAATTTTTTTTTTTTATTTTTTATTATTATTATTTTTTATTTTTATATTATTAATTTTTTATTTTTATTTATGATAAAAAATTTTTTCCACTGTTTGTCATAACTTTTTTTTGATTTTTTTTTTTTTTTTCTGATTATTATGTTTCATTCTTATGTCAAAGCAAATTATTTTATGTTTTTTTTTTTTTCATTTTTTTTTTTTTTTTCAATTTCATTTCATTTTTTTTTCTCTGTGTATGCGTATTTTTTCACTTATTTAAAAAAGAATTTACTTTTTGTGTTTGTTTTTTGTTAGTATTTTTCAACCATTTTTTTTTTGATGTTTTCAAATAATTAGAAAAAAAATTTTAAGTTTATTTTATTAATTTTATTAAAAATGTCTGCCATTGGCACAAAAAATGTTTTTGTTTTATTTAGGACTTTTTTTTTTTTCTTTGTCTTGTCATTGCAATGACTTTCAAATCGTGAAATTCAAAGTTATTTCAATGTTATTTTAAAGTTATTTTAAAGTTATGCTTTTTCCTAAAATTTCTTCTTTTTTTTTTTCTTTTTTTTTACTTTTAGATATTTTTTCCCTTATATGGTCATTTTAAATTTTAAAATTAAAAATGTTTTTTTTTTTCTCAGGTAATTTTAAGGTAAGTATAAAGTAATAATTTTTTTTTCCTAAATTTTTGTAAACATTTTTTTTTTTATTTTTTCTTACGTTTTAATGTTTCTTACGTTTTAATGTTTCTTACGTTTTAATTTTTAAATTTTAATGTTCAAAATATTTTTTTTTTTGAAATTAATTTTATTTTCTCACTTGTCAAGAAAAATTTTGAATCCATTTTTTTTTTTTTTTTCGAAAAATAATTTTATTTTCAGCAAAAAATTTTTTAATGAAATTTTTTATTTTTTTTTTTCTTTTTAAAAATTTTAAATAAAATTTTTCACTGTAATTTAATTTTTTTTTTTTTTTTCTTTTTAAAATAAAAAATATCAGACTTAATTTTTTTTTTTCTTTTTAAATAAAAAATATCCGACTTAATTTTTTTTTCTTTTTAAATTTCGATGTCCCGGTCGCCATGTCATGCCAAGTCAGGCATGTTAAAGAAAAAACACACATAAACTTTTATTTTATTTATTTATTATTATGATATTACGTTGTTTAACAGTTGACTGATCAGATCATACTCTACTCACTTAAACTTAATACTAGGTGTCGCGAACGGTGTGCGTAAAAGTTTGAAATTAGGGTATTGGAATCGAAGCCAAAGGACTACAATACAAAAAAAAATTGTACTTGAAATAAACTAGAGACAAAAAAAAATAATTTAATGAAACGACCGTTTTGCTCTAAAGTTGAAAATATACTTAATTTATTAATTGTACACAATTTTAAAGAGAATTTTAATACAATTATAAAAATTGGCAATTATAAAAATTGAGACAAAAAATAAAAATTATTACTACGAATATTAATACAAATATAATAATAAAAATTATCAAGAAATGCAAACGAAATTGGACCCGAAATTTCCTGTACAGAAAAATTTTATATTTTGTATTCTTGGATACAATTCCGTTTGCATAAAAAATTTTATCAGTGCTGAATTGCATATTACATTTTTTATGCGATTCAAATAAAATACAAAGTAAATACAAAGTAAAATTTTATATGCCCTATTTTATTTGATTTGTGAGTTGAAATTGTTTTGTAACGTAGTAAGGACGATCTGTTTCGCGTATAATTCACATCCTTGTTGGAGTCGTACAATTCCGACATTTTTAAGCTCTTGATGATGGGTTCCTTCCATACATTCGATTTGGACATGTTCCTTTTTGGGGGCGACAAAAATCCATGCATTGGATGCTGCTAACTGTAGAAAGAGGATAGAATCGATGGTCATGACGCGAGGTTTACATATTTTTGGGAGCTCTACTACCGATTGAAAGACTTCGAATTCACAGGAGTGTTTTGAATAAGCAATTTCTAAGGCTTGTTGATCCGTACAAATGTGGATACTGGGGGTTAACTGGATGCGGTGTTCTAAGTTTTCTTTATTCATTCGCAAAAAATAATGTTTATCTTTCCCAACTAATAACAACTCGGTGTCCGGTATGATCAATGAAAAGACGTGATCCTTAATTCGCTTTGGAATGATCGACATTTGATATATGGAAAATGGTTTATGGTCAATGACCGGTATCTTCAATAAATATATAATTTTGTTGTTGGCCGTATATATCTTAATTTTGATGATCCTTAACAGCACATTGATGCTGTCAATAGTAATGGGCACTGGCCAATTCATATTATTATCAAATTGTTTTTGAATCGCGATAAATTCATGTTGTAACTCCTCAGGCGAGATTACATATGGATGTAACGAACCGTGCCTAGCAGCCTCAAAAATGTCGAATAGGTGAGTTTGTGCGAATTTATATTGACTGGTCAGGAGTAAGAAAATGTCAAAGTTCTCAAATAACAATTTGCTAATTTGTTCCTTTACTTGCCCCCCACGATCGCGTTTCGTAGCTCGGTGGACAGAGTTTCAATATCCCTAAGACGATTTTCGAGGTTGGTTATGTGCTGATGGGAGTTGTTGAATTCGGACACGACTTTTTCTAAAATGGACGTTTGAGTGTTAATGACATGTTTTGCTTTTTCTTGATCGCCCTGTACCTCGGAAAGAGTCTCACGATAATTTTGCGCATCAGTCTCATCCAAAGTTCCAAATAATTGTTTAGAGATGGTGCCTATTACGTTGAAAAGACCGCGTTTTGAACGACTTAGTGCGGAAAGTCCTAAAAGTTGTCGTAGCATATTATCATGCAAGTCAATGTTTTGGACGGCTTGAGTAGCGTGCGTCAAGAATCGATCGCAGCCCTTTTGGGTATCGGATCCAATACTAATTCGATGGCAAAGTGACACCATTTCGTGGAAAAGATTATCAATATTCGTACGATGTGTTTGGAGAACCTTTAGGTCGGTGTGAACAAACAGGTTCCAATGGGTGTTGGATAGCAGCATTTCTCCAATTTGTTCATAATATAGCCCCCATATTTCCTCTAGGTTCGTAACATTATAGGATTGATGAACAGCAGTGACTTGCCCCCAGCCCAACAACATGAACACGATTAAATATATGGCACCCATATGTCTAAAAAGAGAGTACGAGGTGGTTAAAATCATGTTAATACGGTTGCAAAGATAAACTTGAAGGGATTATCTACATAAATCAAAATATGAAACTACCCAATTTTTATTTATTTAAAACGAACTCAATGATTTCGTATATTTATTTCTAAATTCTACGAGAAAAAAAAGTATTGGAAAAAGAGAAGGTTATTGCGATGACGCTGTCGTGGCCTCTTTTTCCCATGGTAAGAGACACAATTTGGATATGGGTCTTTTGACTTCTCCTTCGGAAGTTTTTACTGTAACGACGCGTACGATCCCGTCGGACCCTGGGTGCGTATCAAGAATTCTTCCGAGCTTCCAAACGTGAGGTGCCGTATTTTCGTTTTTTATAACGACCAGGTCACCTTTTTGCAAATTTCGTCTTGTTTGTTTCCATTTTGGTCTTTGTTGGAGTTGGGATAGGTATTCGATTTTCCATCTAGACCAAAACTCATTTTTTAACTGTTGGCGTAGCTCAAGCCGCTTTAGTTGGTTTAAATCCTTTGATTCGTACGACGGTGATGGTGGGGCCAGTAAAGCCTCCCCCCTTAAAAAATGACCTGGCGTCAAAGGATTCAAATCCGTGGGGTCTTCGGACAAGGCTGTTAATGGTCTGGAGTTGAGACAAGCTTCAATTCGACACAATAGGGTGCTGAGCTCCTCGTAAGTCAGTAAGGCCTTTTGTACCACCTTTCGCAGGTGATTTTTTACGCTTTTTACACCGGCCTCCCAGATTCCACCGAAATTTGGCGCTCCGGGTGGAATAAAATACCAATTTACTTGTCTTTTGGCTACAGCGTCAGCTGCCTCCACGGTAGCTTGTTTAATTGCCAGCTTATATTGCTTCGCGAGTTCAGTATTAGCTCCCACAAAATTTGTGCCATTGTCGGAATAAATGTTCTGGCACAGGCCGCGTCGGGAAAAAAATCTTTCCAAGGCTTTTTTTGTGGACAGATCTGAAACTGCTTCTGGATGAATTGCCTTTGTGGAAAAACAAATAAATAAGGCTATATATCCTTTAGTACATTTGTTACACCGCCCTTTATAGAGTTTTAAAGTTAGGGGCCCGGCATAATCTACCCCCGTATTGGTAAACGGCAGGGAAACCGTTGCTCGTTCATTGGGAAGTACTCCCATGAGTTGAGACATTGTTTGTTTTTTCTGAATGATGCAGGTTTTACATTGATTGAGATTGGTTTTAAGTACCATTTTTAATTTTGGTATCCAATATCGTATACGTATGACTGCCATCATTAAATATACCCCCCATGTAAGGTGATCATATGAGTTTCTTGAACTAGTAATTTGGTAAGATATGCTAAAGGTGAAAGTATAACAGGATATTTCTCGTCATAATTTTGAGAAAGCTCTGAAAGTCTTCCGTTCATCCGAATGATGCCTTGAGCATCTAAGAATGGGTTCAACGGAAGAAGCGTGCTTTGATTCGAAATCGTAGATTTCGCGGTTAAAGCCTCATATTCATTGAAATAGAATTTTCGTTGACTAGCCCGGACGAAAATTTTTAAGCTATCACGCATTTCTTCGGCTGTTACACCCACTGAAGATGCGGTTTTATACGAAAATTTTCCTAGAAATTTTCGGAGTATGAACCTCTTGATATATGAGAGTACCCGTAAGGCTCTACCTAACGTGGAAAACCTAGCAAGGATATCGCTCAATGGATTAGAATTTATTACATTTGTTAAAGTTTTCAAAGGTTTTGCTTCCAAGTCAGTATCTACAAGATTCTCGTCTGCGTTGAGAGGCCAGGACTCCGGTGATAATTTTAGCCAGGCCGGACCGTGCCACCATTGTTGCATGTTTAGAAGCTCAGACGGCATGAGTCCTCTCGATGCCGCATCTGCTGGATTATCCGAAGAGACAACATGATGCCATTGAATGTTTTCCGAACTCTTGATTATCGTCGCCACGCGATTAGCTACAAATGTTTTCCACTTACAGGGTGATCCCTTTAACCAGGCTAGGACAATTGTGGAGTCACTCCACGCAAATAATTTTGCTGCTGGAATGTCGAGAATGGTTTTAATTGAATTTAGTAATTTGGCTAAAAGAACAGCCCCACATAATTCTAGGCATGGAATCGTTAATTGGTCTTTATTTTTGGGCGCGACTTTTGTCTTCGCCATTATCAGATTTACTTGTGTTATCCCCTTTTGATCAGTAACTTTCAAATATAGAACGGCTCCGTAAGCTTGTTCAGAAGCATCGCAGAATCCGTGAATTTCGATGTCATAATCTGGGTTGTAATTCAGATATCGTTGGATTTGTAGCTTTTCTATGTTAGGTAGGTCGGACATGAATATTTTCCAGGTTCTTAAACGTTCCTTGTTGACATTACCGTCCCATTCGGTTTTTTCGCCCCAAACTTGTTGCATTAGAATTTTTGCGTTAATTACGATTGGGCCTAACCAGCCAGCAGGGTCAAAAAGTCGCGCAATTGCTGAAAATAATTGTCGCTTTGTGAGTTGGGAATAACCGTGGTGCTAATCTTAAAGGAGAAATAATCGTCCTTTTTGTTCCAATATATACCTAAAGTTTTTTGACTTGGATTTATATCGAAGTTTAATATTGGATCGGGCATTCTATCTTCGAAGAGTATGCCTTATAAAATTTTGGTATTGTTGGCGTACCATTTCTTTAGTTCAAAACCCCCGGATCTAAGCATCGATCGTAAATCATGCTGTGCTTTTATTGCGGTTTTTAAATCGTAGGTTTCAGATAATACATCGTCGACGTAAAAATCATTTTGAACTATTCGACTGGCTACCGGAAAATTATGTTTTTCGTCCCTAGCTAGCTGGAGCAAGGTTCGGATGGCCAGATAGGGGGCGGATGAAACTCCGAACGTAACAGTATTTAATTGGTAATCTTGAACCGCCTGATTATTGTTACTTCGATACAAAATTCTTTGGAACGAAGCATGTTTT
The DNA here is from genome assembly GCA_964007475.1 of Hybos culiciformis. Taxonomy (NCBI): domain Eukaryota; kingdom Metazoa; phylum Arthropoda; class Insecta; order Diptera; family Hybotidae; genus Hybos; species Hybos culiciformis. The sequence continues at coordinate 81,664,426 of OZ023273.1, forward strand.
GGATTGATCCAAATTTGCCGGTACATTTTTCAATGTCAGCGTTGAACACGAAGGGATATTTGCGCCAGCGTAAAATAATAGACATCAAGTCTTGATGCAGCGTTGGACCCACTTCTAGAACATCATTGAGAGATTTCCCGTTAATAGATTTGCACGAAGCATCGAATACTACCCGCAATTTAGTGCTAGTACTGGAAGGTTTGAAAACTCCATGATGTGGTAAGTAACAGTTGTGTGCCCTTTGACTCTTATTAGAACTCATAACATTTGGTTTCGTGCTTGAGATCTTTGTCATGTGTCCTAATTTTAAATAATCTAGTAAGTTTTGGTCATACAGGTTTTGTTGGGTTGGATCCTTATGAAGTCTTTTCTCGAGGCTATAAAATCGTCTCAAGGCTATAAATCGCGAATGTGACAGAAAGGTTTTGTCAGGATAATCTTTTCCAAATGGTAAATCAACCACATAACCCCCGTCCTTGGTCCGGGTGGTGGTTGATTCGTAAAGCTCTTCACAATATTTATCTGATTCTGAAAAATATTTCGGAGCCGCAATTTCTTCAAGTTCCCAGAACTTACGAATTTGGTCGTCTATCGATGGTTGGGCTTGGTTGAAGCATGACGTGTAACTACATTGAACTGATTTCTGTACCTGGCAAATTCCAGAAACGACCCATCCAAAAATCGTTTGTTGGGCCACTAGTTTTTGGTCATTAAATTTCAAAGTTCCCCTTTTTAAAATTTGTGGGTAAAAATCGGCTCCCAGAACCAAATCAATTTTTGAGATTTGTAGAATCGGCTGTCAGCCAGCTCTAGGTCCTGGAGTTGGGCAATGTTCAACTTATCAAATGTTTGAGAAGGCAGAAAACCCGTAAGTCGCTTTAACACAAGGGCTTCTAGCTGTATGCCTTTAGTTTGATTACGTGACATTAGCATACAGCATGTGATTTTGTTGGACTGTGCTTTTTGTGTACTGCCCATCCCAGAAATTGTAGCCGAAACCGCTGTGGTAGGTAACCCTAATTTTTTCTGAACGGATTCTAACATTAAAGAAATTTCAGATCCGGGATCTATCAAGGCACGAAGACTGTATGATTGGTTGTTATGAACAATGGACACTAAGGCAGTAGCTAACAACACTCCACGCTTGGGTGTCACTAAAGGATTAGAAAGGTGAACATTATTTGACTGAAACGAAGACCCAGGTTGACTTGGTCCCGATGTATTGTTCACTTTCGGTTTTTCCGTTGTAGTCTGAGCTGAGGTATTCTGATTTTTAGATCCTTTACCCAAAGCATTGTTATGAAGCATTGTGTGATGCTTCTTATTACATTGGCGGCATGTAAACTTGCTATTGCAATTGGCTACCGTGTGGTTTAAGTTCAGTTAGACTTAATAAATTGTAAGCGAGATTCCACGCTTTGAGCTAAGAATTGAGGGCATAGCCTTAAATAATGATCTTGATCACATATACAACATTTCTGCTTCACTTTTGTACTAAAGACTTTAGAACTATTATGTCTTGGTGAAGCATGAGACGACACGACATTTGGCCGGGCGATAGCTTCTAGAGTTCGAAATCGGTCTAAAAGGAAATCTTTTAAATCTACGAAGGGGGGGATGGCGGTTTTGACCGTAAGTGTCTGCTCCCAGAGTTGATGGGTTTCTTTTAGCAATTCCTGTGAAAGAATGTAAACTAGGATGGCATCCCAATTTGTCGTCTCTATTTGGAGATGTCTAAGTCTTGAAACCAATTTATTTGTTTTATCGTACAAATTTTTTATTTCATTTAGATTTTCGGTTTTAATATTTGGGATGTCAAAAAAACTTTTGAGCTCATTATTTACTAAAACTCGCGTATTGTTGAATCTATCATTCAACATTTTCCAAGCACTTGGATAATCTCCGTCGGAGACGTTATAATCCGCCAGTAAATCTGCAGCTGAATCGACAAGTACGGATTTCAACGTCCATAGTTTGCTTGCGTTACTCATTGACGTATCGTGAACACTCGCGTTAAATAAATCCAGGAAGGTTAACCAGGAGTCGTAATCTCCTTTAAATTTGAGAATTTGAATTTTTTGTAATTGGAAATCATGCCACTTGAAGGAGGTTTGCCCTGCTTGTTGGTCTATACTTGAATTCGGACTCCCTGAGGACGAAGGACTTTCCAAGATTACCGGAAATTTTTTAATGTAATCTTCCTGAATTGTGTCGTAATATTGAAGGTAAACATTTTCTAGATCTGAGAATTGATTTTTCTTGAAATATGTAATCCTCTTTACTTAGAGTTTCTTCGTCTTCATATAAAGTTTTTAAAAGATCGGCGTGAATAGATTTTATTTTGTTGAAATGTTCTTCAAGGGTTAATAAACGTTTTTCAAAATAAGTTTTGGTTTTTCGATCTGCGCTATCCTTTTTATAATTCCGGAAAAAATTCTGTAGGTTATTTCGATTTTGTTCTTGTAAAAAAATTAGGTTTTCATAGGTTGTCGTAGACATTTTGTCCAATTTTTTTTTTTTTTTTTATATCAAAATCCGTCGTCAGATGAAGCCAAAAACTAAAGTAAGTCCTTGACAGAGCTAGCACTTTATCAAAATTACGCCAAAACAACAAATTATATAATGTATAATTGATTGAATATTAACCGATTAATTTCACGAAGCCGAGAGCCAAAACAAAATAAAATGAAAAAATGACTTACCGATAATTAGTTGATTCAGGAACGATGACCTCGTTGACTATGAATGTTGCGGCTTCCCCTTGGTTCAGCAAACTCGATTCGGTTGATTCAGGAACTTTGTTATCAACTGTTATTATATTATAAATTTTGATTTATAATTTATTTTATTTTATTTGTATTAGAAATTTTCTAATTCTTTATTAATTTAAAATTGTTAAAAAAAATTCTTTTTTTTTTTGTTGAATTAAAAATATATTTTTTTTGTAAAAATTGTTAAAACTTTTTGAATCAAAAATATTTTTTTTGCTTTTTTTTTTTTGTAAAAAATTGTTAATATTTTTTGTTGAATTAAAAATTTTTTTTTTTTCTTTTTGTAAAAATTTGTAAAATTTTTGAGTTAAAAATATTTTTTTTTTTTGTTTTTTTTGTAAAAAATTGTTAATATTTTTTTTTTGTTTGAAAGAAAAAAAATTGTTAAATAACCAAAAAAAAAAACTTTGATTTTGCAAGATTTTTTTTTTGTTAAAAAAAAGTTTAAAGTATATATCTGTGGGAAAAAGGCAAAGTAGCTTAAGTCGACTTAAGTCAAATTCCTTTTTTTTTAATTGGAATATTCGTTTTTTTTTTTCAAATTTTTTCATCTAGTCGGCGTTGAAATAAATTAAATAGGAAGAAATTTATTTAAAAAAAACATTTAAGCTTAAGTCAATTTTAAATAGTTTTGGTTTTTGCAAAATAGCTTAATTGAGATTTTTCTCTTATGTCCAATTGTTAAAAAAAATAAATATTGCAAAACAACTTAAGTCTTATTTCGCAAAAAAAATTATTCTTTCGAGACTAAACATAAGCCATTTTGCCGAGTTGGATATTAGAAAAAATGAGAACGTAAATTTACCTAAGCTGTTTTGTCAAATTAAATTCGATTTTAACTCATCGATTATGTGTACTTAAGTTATTCTGCCTAATCGAGTTTTTTTTATTTTTGGTTTTTAAGTAAAAATAAGCTATTTTTCTGCGTGCAAACTGTTCAATGAAACAAAACATAAGTTATTTTACGGTTAGTTTTTGTTTCGTTTTGTTTTCTGATTTGTTCAGTTATTCTCATTTCTTTGTGAAATTTTGTCAAAGTCAGAAGGTTTTTATACATTAATTTATTGTTGTGAGCTTCAATAAATTATTTTTTTTCTTTAAAATGAAACGTTCTAAGTTAATTTTGAATTTAGCCTTGGGGTAAAGGCAGTGCTGAGCTGTGGAATTATTATCAAAGGGCTCGCATTCAAGATATCATAGATTCACAAAAAAAATTATTTTTTTTTTTTATCTGCATTTTATTTTTTGAATAGTTTAGTATATATACATATATGTATAAAATATTAAAATATTACATTAAAATTTAGGCGATCGTTTAAATTTAAAAATATAAAAGTCGGGACTTTTCATTCAGTAGTATACAAAATCAAACATTTCTATATTAACTTTACGATTTTTTTATTGTATCAAATAATGTACTAATATTTTAAATCGATATTTTCGATACTTTTTCGCAGATTGTTGCATCAAAAAATTTTAATATTGGGTTAAAACAAATATCTTTTGAAATTATCCAATGGCTCGCGTATTTTTTAAAGTTTATCAGAGGGCTCGCAAATTTTTTAAATTTATCAGGGGGCTCTTGCGAGCCCGTGCGAGCCCCCTTCAGCTCAGCACTGGGTCAAGGCAAAAAGAAAGCCCGATTTTGATTGCAGAAAAAAGTAAAATTGAAAATGGTAAGAAAATTTAGATTAACTTTATTTATTTTACAAATGACTACATTTTTTTTTTTCTAGAAGAGAAAGTAAGCTCATTTGATGAATCATTAAATGAAATAGTAGGTGAAATAGTAGAACTTCGTAGAAATAGTAAGGAATTAATTAAGTACAAACAATTACCAACATTTTCTTACATGCATATTTTTATTTATAGGATTTAAAACAACTATTCCAACCTACGAAGAGTCTTGTTTCGGTAGTGACGATTCGTTTCAAGATCCTGATTATGAGCCGGATAATACAAATAAGTCAAATTTCGGCAATAATATAAAGCAAGTCACGAATTTAATAATGGAAGATGCTTCCAACTTTCAGCCTGTGGGTTTTTTTGGCAGCAATAATAATATAGCGAATGTGTTCGAAGAGCAATCAATAACAGTACCTCATTTCATTCAGCAAAAGGCTCAATCAACTGTACAATGTGAAGAATCAGGTATCACACTCAAACCAGATTCAACAACACATACTGATGCTGTACAATCAAAAGGACAAGAAACTGTGCAAGCTGCTGAAGCTAAAGATTCGCGAAGCTCAAGAAAACGTAAGCGGAACATAGGTAAGTCTTATGCCACGTCATCTGGAAAAATCATAAAGGCTAGATCATTTAAGGCTTTGGAAACCTGTAGAATGAAATGCAAGGACAAAATATGTCTGGAAGACCAAACTAAAATTTTTCATCAATATTGGGAACTTGGAAGCTACGCCTTACGTCATGCTTTCGTTTGTGGGTTAATTTCAGTGGCAGACACTAAAACACATCGCAAAAATGAAAAAAACTTACGGAATAGAACTTTTGTAAATAAATATTGTTTAATACGAAATGGATTAAAAACAGAAGTTTGTCAGAAATGTTTCAGATACACATTATGTGAATCTAAACAATTTATAAAGACGGTCGTTAAAAAAAAATTGGAATCGTCAGGAACTGTTACTTGTCCAGATGATCGGGGTAAACATGAACCAGCAAACAAGTTATCCTTAGATGTTGGAAATAAGATTCGTGATCATATAAACAGTTTTCCAGCATACGAGTCGCATTATACAAGAAGAGATACATCAAAAAAATATCTTCATAGTGACTTAACTTTAGCCACAATGTATCGTTTATATTGTAGTCATGAAACCAAACCAGTGAGTTTAACAAAATATTGCCAAATTTTCCATTCAATGGGTTTGAAATTCAAAAAACCTAAGTTGGACACATGTAACACCTGTGAAAAACTTAAAGCTAAGATTGAAATATCTACAAGTAGTGTTGATGTTAGCCTGATTAAAGAAGAACAAAAAAAACATCACGAAGATGCGGACAAAGCATATAAAACTAAAGAAAACGATAAATTGTTCGCAAAAGATGACTCATCTAATAAAGTTTATTCTTTTGATCTTCAGCAATGCTTACCCACCCCATTGCTGCGAACTCAAGAATCTTTTTATAAACGCCAACTTTGGACTTTCAACTTAACAGTCCATGACTGTGTAACTGGTCAGCCAATTTGTTACATGTGGCATGAATCAATAGCGAAACGTGGGGGAAATGAAATTGCGTCATGTATTTTTAAACATCTGTTATCAGTTCCCATGCAAACCAAACATGCAATTTTTTATAGTGACTGCTGTGCTGGCCAAAATAAAAATTCTTACATGAGCGTTATGTTTCAAATATGGATGCAAATGGAACAAAACGATCTTGATATAATTGACCACAAATTCCTTGTGTCAGGCCACACACATATGGAATGCGACGTCGATCATGCTTTAATAGAAAAATACAAGAAGAAGACTAATGTTAAAATACACCATCCACATGATTGGTACCAGTTAGTGAGTACAGTTGGAGTTAAGCATCCATTTATTGTTGAAAAAATAACTAATGAGGATATATATTGTAGTGATATTGTTATCACTAACGTTAAAATCAAACTAAATTTATAAAAATTTTAATTATTTTTTGAACCCAAAAAATTATATATTTAAATAAGAATTACTGTAAATTATAATTAATTTGATTGGGCAACCAATCATATTAGGATATAGTAAACTATTTCATATTACATAAGAAAATTAATTATATAAACTAAATTGTATATAATATTTATATATAGAATATAAGAAATTTAGTACATAAGATTTTGTATAAATAAGATTGAAATTGGAAAATAAAATCAGATTCATACCAAATCTCATCTTTTAATAAACGGCTTCCCTGAGCTATACAATACAGGTAAGATAGCTTTCCGAGCAATATAATACGGATAACCGGCTGAATACAGCCAAAACGAAAGCGCGTCCCGCTCTAATAGGACAAACCGGCTGAATACAGCCTAGACAATAGGATCTCTATAATGACATTCTTGTGGTCATTATAGATTAGGGAATTCATAGGCCTCAGATGTCTTGGACAACATAGATGTCCAACCCATGATCCATGATAACAAATAATTAACTATAAATATGAAAGTAAATAAAAACTTTCCTTTAAATGAAAACATTTTCCTTTACAATATGATTTTGCATCAGCGACAAAAAACAAATTCACTTGGAGAAAAGCTGATGAAGAAAAAAATAAATTTAATTGGCAAAAAGTTAGGTGGCTTAGATACGAAAGGTCAAAATTTGGTGTGGTTTTGTATAAAAATTCGTTTGATGATAATGAGGTTTTTAAAATTTTGAATATCAAAAAGCGTGGGGTAAATTCCGTTACGTTTGAAGATGTCTCAAGGTGTTATACTGAACCTATTCCAATTTCAAAGGAAAAAAAAAAAGATTTACTTGATGTGCTTTCTTTAATTAATCCGGATTTTCACAGCTTCTACAAAAGTCTTCCAGTTGAGGGAAATGTAAATGTTCATCCAGATTTAGTGGAAACCGATGAAGAATGAATTCAATGAAATATTTTTTTGTAATGAAATGATCCTTTTTTAATATATACTGAAAATTGATGTTCCTCCTTTTTGTGATAATTAATGAAAAAATTAGACTTCATAAATTTGTTAAACCTAATAAATGATTATTTTACAATAAAATTCTAAAAAAAATTAAAGTTTTACAAAATTTTTTTCATTTTAATCTAAGATGATTTCAGATAAGAATAATGTACTCTAACAATAGGATTTGGTAAAAAAACTTAAATAGACATAAAAATAATACAAAGAAAAATTCGGTTTTACAAAAAATCTACATAAAATTTTTTGGTTTCGATATTTAAATAAAGTAAAGAAGCTTATATAACATTATTTAATTTCTCGGCGTTATTAATAAAAAATACAAGTTTATTTGTATGCCAAAATAAAGTTTTTATTATTTATTACAAACCTGGGTGATAATTTTTTTTCTAAACCTTTCAGATTTTTTCCCCGAAATTTTCAAAACTTTGAAGCCAGATTATTTAAAATCTCTTTTTTCGACATAAGCTACTTTGCTTTTTTCCCACAGATATATATATTTATATTTTTTTTTGTCAGATTCTGAAGAGCTACGGCAACCTCACCGCAGCAGTTGAATTTTGTGGCTTGATATCTTCAGAATCTTCTACAGTTTTTTTTTTTTTTATATGTTTCGACTTCGGATCCGGCTCGAAGGACCAATGTCGCGAACGGTGTGCGTAAAAGTTTGAAATTAGGGTATTGGATTCGAAGCCTAAGGACTACAATACAAAAAAAAATTGTACTTGAAATAAACTAGAGACAAAAAAAAATAATTTAATGAAACGACCGTTTTGCTCTAAAGCAGGGCTGCCAGATTGAGGAATTTTTTCCCCAAACTGAGGAAATTTTTAATTTCGGGGGAAAAAAAAAAGTTAAAAAAAACGTGGGGAAAAATTTGAGGAAAATATTTTTTTCTGAGGAAAATTTGAAGAAATTCAGAAATATTGTGCTAACGTTGGCAATCAACAATATTTAAAATTTCAGACTCGTAAATTTTTTTCACCCTAATGATTTTAAGAAATTTATATCATTACCATATTCTTCTACGTACGTTGAGATCAAAATCTATTGTTGGAACTAAACTTTTTGATTTACAACATATAAGTACCGCATAAAATCTGAACACATTAAAAATTTGAGGAAATCTTGCAAAATTAAGCTGTTTTTGGGGAAAAACTGAAGTGAGTAAAACCGTTATACAATTTTTTTTTTTTTATAATTTAGGGTAAAACGAAATTTTAGTACACAAAAATATAAAAAAAAATTTGAGGAATTTTTTTAAAAAAATGTCTATTTTGGGGAAATTTCTTGAAAATTTGAGGAAATTTCATTCATTCCATCTGGCATTTTTTATGCGATTCAAATAAAATACGAAATACAAAGTAAAATTTTATGTGCCCTATTTTATTTGATTTGTGAGTTGAAGTTGTTTTGTAACATTTAACAATTTCAACTCACAAATCAAATTGTAACATGTAACACTAGGTTTATATATAATGAATGAGAGAGAGAGAGTGAGTGACCCACTCAAAGAGCGCACTACAACACAATGATGCCAACTTAGGGAATTTTTCCCTAGATCTAGGGATTTTTTTTGCACTTTAGGAATTTTAAGGAATCTAAAGAATTCTAGGGAATTTTACTAACAATTTAGGGAAAATGGCAAAATCTAGGGTTTTATTTTCAGTCCAATATTGTTTGAATTCTTTTTAATAATTTAAAACTTTGTTTGCAATCAAAAGTGTCAAGTATTTCTTGAAAAATATTAGTTTAATTTACTGAATATTGGGAACGTTATTTTCAATTTTTTTACAGTGTCTGGAAAGGTTAATAATAAATTTTGACAATTTGTTTTGTTTTTCCTTTGTTCTGTTGTTTGTATTTCATTCTTCTATTCGTCTATTCTGTTCTGTATCTGCTAAATGCTTTTCCTTTTCCTGTTCCGTTTTATTTTAAAAATTGATGATTGATTGATTTTGTTTTTGAAAATTTATAGTGTGACTGACTGGTGTCTGTCAATTTGTGAGATATCTTCGACATTTGGATTTGGTTGATCGTCAAATAAAAATAATTAAACATATAATAATAAGAAATAAAAAATATTTTTTTTCTAATTCTGAAAAAATAAAAATTAATAAGTTTTGTAAAATTTTTTAATTCATTTTATTATTTTTTTTTAATAATTTTTTATTTTGTTTTTTTATTTTTTTGTAACCAAATGATCTCAAATAAAGTGTTATTGATTAAAAAAAATTATTTTTAGAAATCTTTTAAATCTAGGGAATTCTAGGGAGTTTTTTTTACAGATCTAGGGAATCTTTCCAAAGACAAGTTGGCATCACTGCTACAACATGAACTAAGTAAAATTCCCTGTAAAAATTAAAAAAAAAAAAAAAATTGAATTTAAAAATGAAAACATTAATTTTAGTAAATTTTCTTTTATTATATTAAAAAATAATATATTATCCTTAAAATTAATTTTTTATTATTAAATTAAAATTTCACTAATAAAGGGAAGTGCCACTCCCGCTTATTGTTTTATAATTTCATAAAATTTATGTATTTATAAGCTAAACTTAAATTATTTTTAATAAATTTTATTCTATTAGGAAGGGAGGTATAGTGCCCTCTCTAACTAATAAGAATATTTTCATATAATTAATTATAGTGTACATAAATTCTCTTATCTTAAGATCACTTTAATATATACCTAGGCTAAGAACATTAAGAAGTTCAGTTAATAAAGAATTGTCAAACGTATAACATCATCCTTTTTATTTACGGCTAAGATTCCCAGCTATTCACCCCATGCCTTAAAGACATGACAACAGTAATAGTACTCAACTTTCTGTCGTCACACGCCCTATCTTCCATCACGACCGATCTAAATCCGAGGAAGTAGTTTAAACAAAGTCCAGCGGATTTATTAGTTGGTCTAATGTTTACTTTTTAACATCCAAGACAGTACAGAAAGAGGAAGTAATTCAAAGTAGCGATTTAAATTTCTTTAAAAGCATAAATCCCGCCATGCAAAAATTAACAAGCAAGAGAAGTCCGTAGTTTAAGATAAAGGTTTTGAATTTAATAAGTTCATCGATGACGAGGAAAAAGAACGGTTTTATCCTTAGATTTTGAGTCTCACCTCCTACCACCAAGACACATAATTCTGACTTTCGAAGCTTTAAAAATGAAAATTAAAAACCAGTTTTAATAAATTTTTACAATATTTTTAAAGGAACTAGATGAATGAAAGGTAATGATAAAAGTAAAAAATAAAAAAAGTATTTATGTTAATAAACTAATAACATTGTTTGTATTTAAAGGTGCAAGCAAGGGGTTTTCGATTTTTAAAAGGGTCATTCGTACAACATTTGCTATACAATGGTGTGCTGGGCCGAAGAATTTCAAAAAATAGTAACGTCTCTAAATTCATTGAAATTTTGCAAGAAGAAGAATTTTTCAAAACTAATGATTTGAAGAACAATAGTGGAGGAACGGCTGCGGCAGCCAAAAGAAAAAGAAATTCGTACAAAAAGCCGAATTCATTACGACAGTGAGTGCCATATTGGAGGAAGAGTAAATTTCAGCCATGATGACAGAATTTCGTTTGAAAAAAAATATATTTGTTCCGACAAATTAATGTTTTCGAATGAGCTTGAAAAGATATTGAAGCCAGCGACGTAGGTGGAGATGAAGAATCGATTCCTATAAACGATGCTTCCGCTTCTACATCATCAACAGATGGAAAATGCATTATTTGCAAGGAAGTTCAGGTCGATACTATTAAGTTACCATGTAAACACATCGTCTGTTCTATCTATAGTATAGTTATTCACATTTAAAGTTCAAATGAAGAAAGCAGTAGTTTTTATCAAACTTTTAAGCAAAATTTTATTTTTAGAATAATAAATAGATATTACACTGAGCCAAAAACTTATGTAGAATTAACAAAAAACATAGTAATAGCGCTCCAAAAAAATACGGCATTATTGATCCATCGGAGGTTTTTGCTGAACCAGCAAATTTTAAATAGGTGACGTATTACACATTGTGGCTTAGATAATTCATACATGGCCATGTGTGATCTTTTAGATAATGGTACGGTACAAATTAACAAAGTATTTTGTACAAAACATCGAAGTAACTTAGATAATTGATACGTAGATAATTATACCAAAAACCCCTCAAATGCAAAAAAACACCTCAACTCAAATGGTTTTTTTTTGGTTTTTTATTTTTGATTTTCTTTTTTTTTGTTTTTTTTTTGTTTTTTTTTTGTTTTTTTTTGTTTTTTTTTTTTTTTTTGTTAATTTTTTTTTTTTTTGTTATTTACTTGTTTTTTTTTTTGTGTTTTTTTTTGTATTTACTTGTTTTTTTTTTTTGTGTTTTTTTTGTATTTACTTGTTTTTTATTTGTTTTTATTTGCTTACCGGTCACCCATCTAAGTACTATCACTACGAGATGTTGCTTAACCGCTGTGTTCAATGTGATGTAGAGTGTTCCACTGAGCTATGCCACTATATATTCAACAATGTATTAAATAGAAAATGTAAATTCGGTATCTATTAAAACTATACATTGGTTTTAGTAATTTTATACAAGCAGTTGTATAGATCAACTAAAATTTTTAGATGATTTGTCGAAGTTTTCAAACAAACTTTATACATTGATTTTGTAATTTATACAAGCATTTGGATAATTTAACAGATCCATTTTTTTTAGATGATTTGTCGAAGTTTTCATACAAACTTTATAATTGTTTTAGTAATTTATACAAGCATTTGGATAATTTAACAGTTGCTCCACTTCTAAAAATCATCTAATTTTTTTTGATGATTTATCGAAGTCTTCATTTTAAAACAATGTATAATATTACCAATAACTTGTATAAAAAAACTATGATTTTGGAATTTAGTATAATTTGTTCATCTTACTATTTTTTTATGAGTAGTAAAAAAGTTATCTAAAACTTGTAAGAATCATTCAAAAAATTTATGATGGTTCAACTAAACTTTTGATGTTTTTACCATGTACAAAATACCTAATAACTTAGGTGCTACTACTTAGTTTTATGAATTCTATGCAAATTATTTTACCAAAGCAATTTTAGTTGATTTTACTACTGTTTTTTCTCTCAGTGTATAGAAGATTTTAAACCCAAAAGCTAAAGATTTTGGTGGAAACAATGGTTTAATTCCACTATCAAAGTTTAATTTTTTTTATCGTATCATAAAAAAACACTACTTTCGTTTCAATTTTGTATGAAACAATAAAATTTTTTTTGAGCTTTCATACAAAATACGACATTATTTAAAAAAAATTAACTTTTGAGTGATTGAAAATGATAATAGACTTAGTTTTAGCGATTTTTTTTTTTATTTCCTAAAATAAAATTGATTTTCTTTTTTAAAAAATAAATCAAAATAATAAATTTTAATAATTATTTTAATTAAAAATCCGATTTTACCTTATAAAATAAGCACAAAATTTTTGAAAATAAATATCCAGAAAGTTGCTGATTTTGCTTTTGTGTATTTGTGTGTTTTGTGAGTCTACATAGCGTGAGAGAATGTTTTAATTTTAAAAACAAAGGGCGAACGTATAATAGCTTTTGAATTAAAAAATGAACTCACTAACATTAATATAAATTATTGTTGTGTTTATCAGACAATAAAATAATGAATATTTTGTGTTTAAAATTTTACATGTTCTATTACAATACGATAAAAAACACTTATACGATAAAAAAAAAAATTAAACTTAGATTTACTTTTTGTATGGAAGCAATAAAATGGAACTGAAATGCTCCGAATTGGCACGGGTTTCGAAAATTTCGAATATGTGATTCGAAAGATAATGTTTTAAGTACGATGAAACTGATAATAACAAAAAAAAAACATGAAAATGGCGATACGATACTATAGAACTAAACAGACGACATGTTAACTTGTAATGAATGTACGCAGAGCTCTCTGCCTTACAAAAAGGATCAAATTTTTTAAGTCCATATTGTCGCGGTATTGTGGTTAATACAATGAAAGTACTAGCCTATCTGCTTAAAATTTTTATGAAATCTATGTATTTCTAACAATTAAATGAATTAAAAATTTTTTGTTCTTGATTCATGTCTTTTTATTAAATATTTTTCCATTTCAGGTCTTCACTTTATTTGTTAATTGTAACTATATTTCAAAAATTAATTGGAAACTGAAAAAGAAAATGAAAACAAAAAATAAAAAATTTAATTTTTTTAAAATTTTTTAGATCCTAGTTAGTTAGGATTTTGTTTATGTTCTACTAGTTCATATAATAATTTTTAAAATGAACTAAAACCTAAAAAAACAAAATTATTTTTTTAAGTGCTATTTCATTTTCCTTTTTAAGTTCTAGTTCATTAGGTAATAATTCGTGGCGCCGTAAGTGAGATCTTGAAAACATCTACCACAGATGAATGGAGGTATGCTAATACAAAATTAAATCCAGCAGACTACATATCTAGAGGACTATTAACTGCAGAATTGTGATTCAAAGGTCCAGAATGCCTAATGAGGCATTCTGTCAAAAGTGGCAGATGTTATAGAACGAGCTTGGAACGAATGAGGATTGCTCTCCCATCAAAATTGTTCCCAACAGCTGGCAGACGTTTGATTAACGATTTGCGCCGTTTTAAGAAGGGTGTAAATGATTACCTCCTGTATAAAAAGTATCCCACCTAGTGAAAAAAATATTACAAAACAACAAAGAAAAAGAAAAAAACCAAAAAGTGCTAGTGTGAACGCATTTAAAAAAGCCGTCATAAGTAGTGGCTTTTTAGTTGTAGTGTGACTCGCTTATAAGGCTGTCACACTTCGGCTTTTTAATGGCTTTTTGAAAAAGCCATCATCGTTGTGGCTGTTTTGTGGCTTTTTCCATACAAAAAAAAAATAGAAAAGGTTGAGTCTTTTCAAAAAGCCACTAGAAAATCAAGGATCAAATAACAAATAAGCTCTGTGAGAAAAAAATAAACTAAAAAGAAACTAAAGAGATTCCCAAACTGTTTATTTTTGTCAAAAAAAATTTATTTGAGAAGAAATGTGTACAAAAAAATTAACAACAAAAATTTTATAAAAAAAATTTTAAAATTTTATTTTTAAAATTTTTAGTTTGCTTACTTATTTTTTTTTTCTTTTTCAACGTCAAAATAAAAAAGTGTGAACACATTTAAAAAAGGTGACCTACAATGTGGCTATTTCACTGTAGTGCGACTTGCTTATAACATTATTTCAAGATGACAATCAGATACTACGAGTAACACTCATCACTCAATTACAATGCTTAATACACCCAATTATCTTGCACTATTAAGCTAATCGTGCATATCAAAAATCTCCATGCTGGACCTTAAACCCTTTTAGAGTTAGTGTCCGATTTAACAACGTCTGCCTTTATAGGAGCTTTAAAAAGATTTATGACGGCCATCAAATATTTATTATGGTAAAGTTACAAATCTAGCTGGTGCCAGAGCAGAACACCAGGTCCTTTGAAAGATTATCACAATAAAAAATGAATTGAACACTATTCTGTGCCAAATAGAAGCAATACTAAAATCTCGTCCTATTTTAATAATGTCCAGAAATCCAGAAATGTATACACCCTTACACGAACACATTTCTTAATTGGAGGACCACCAACTACAATTCCTGATGTCAACGAAAAGCAAAAAAAAAATTATTTATCAAATCATAGAACAAGTTGAAGGCAACCCAGCAAGAATTTTGTAGACTTAGGTCTCGAGATCTACAAGAGCTGCAATATCGTAAATAATAGATACACAGACAACCAGATTTGAAGCCAGGAATGTTGGTGATTCTCAAATAGGTCGTATTACTGAATTAATAAATGGCACAGATAACAAAGATCGAGTAGTCAAAGTGAATATGCCCATTTTGTTACCAACCCATCAAATCAGATAAAAAACCTAAAATTGCTAATACAATAAGATCACTTGTATGCACAAAAATAGGTTACAGGACATAAGCCCACAGCCCATAACCCCAAAATGCAATTATGACTAATTTCAGTGGGACATTTCCCCATAAATGAGGTGTGGGGAAATGTCCCACTCCGTTGGTCATAATACCAAAAAAAAATTTATGAGATTATGACCCAAAAAAAAAGTATGGGCTTATGTCACAGTTGAATGGGACAAATCCCCATAATGTTACAAATTTTTTTTTTTTTGAAACGGGAGGACACGCGTAAAGGCCTCAGCTAGCTTAGCCATTGGTTAAGTTGCGAAAAAGGAGGTTTTAATCCCTGCAGCCCCGCAGGGACATGCGAGCAGGCCTTAGCTAGCCTAGCCAAGGTTAAGTTTCGAAAAAGGAGGTTTGAATCGGCACCATGAAACTGTGCATACGGAAACTGTGCATCCGTGCACACTTTCGTTTTACAACGAATCAAATTTAACACAAAAACGGTCAATTTTTAAAGAACCGAATGGGAAGCGGTAGCGATCCTCCATTATGCATAACAGCTTTTTCATACATTTTGTACGGCCAACTTTCAATTTCATCCGATTTGACCTATTTTATGTGGGAAAAGTATTTCGGGGAACGCGGGACGACTGCCGCCTCCCACCGAACGGCTGTATTTCCAAATAGGGGCGTGAGCTTTCGGGATGACATCATCACCAAGGAGTACTATCGGCAATGGGGACTCAGGATATATATGTCATTGTACCCGCAAATGCCTCCTGGTGGCACCCTATTCCGAAGAATCTCCCTCGAACTCCCCACGGACCTTTTTTTTTCTTGATACGCATACCTATACACAATTTCGTATAATTTGTTTCGTTTTGAACGGAACAGATGCAATATGCATTATTCAGTTTTAAAAGAAACAATTTATTTGAAAATTCGGTTTGATTTTCAATGCATAATTTCGTTTTAAATCAGTTTCCAATAAATAGTTTCGTAATGTTCTTCCATTTCTCAACTTTCCGAAATAATGCATATGCATCTGTTCGTTCTAAAACGAAAGAAATTATATGAAATAGTGTATATACGTCCCATTAATTGATCAATTGACCAAGGCGATTCTATCTTCAATACCAGTAGTATGTAATCAAAGAATGAAGAGATCTCAATAGAATGTGGTAGTATTTGAATTAAGATGGATATTTGGATTGCTTGACGATGGCTATATTCAAAGGAAATGAGTAAAACTATCGAAAACTTAATGAAAAAACTGACACATTCAAAACCAAATTATAAAGTTTAATCAATACATATAAAACTTAACGAACCAGATTTACACCGTCGAGATGGATTCAGCCCAGAACAATATATTTCTAGAAGCTGCCATATACACATAAATGATACTGCAGGGTTATTGTAAAATTCAATCAGCATTACTTGACACAATGCAGGGTTCACAGCACTTTTAAAAAAAATATTATATACTTATATAACTTGGCATTAAAACAATTTATACCAAAAAAAATTCAAAATATATACCTGTTTTATAACATTTTATTTATTTAACGAACAATAAAAAAAATCATTTTATAAAAATTTAATGTACATGTCGTCACCCGCATTCTATCTTGTTCAATGTCCAAAAATGAAATTCTTGGGAAATCGATTTTTAAAGTTTGAGCCAAGTTTCCATTTTTATTTCAAGATTTTTTGTCAAACTGTCTTTAATTTTCAAAAGTCCGTTTAATATAGTTTACAAATACACAAACAGATAAAAAAAAACTTTTGAAATATTTACAAACATGTCCAGAGTAGTCGAAATGGATATTGAACACAGCTTCTAATAAAACAATTTTTACTAAATTTATGTGGATATTGAACAAATTAGACACTGATTTTGGGGTATTGCGCACTTAACTTCTTAAATTAACTTTACTAATAGAACTTATATCTTATTGAACAGAGATGCACTATAATAACTCGAAAATATTAAAAAAGAAACACAATTGCTTTTAAGTTTTTCAAACAAATTTAATTCAAATAATTTATCTTTCAGTAACTTTATTTAGAAAAGTGTAAATAAAACAAATTAATAATAAAATGAATGAAAAAAATATTGAAAAGTATTTCTAACAAATTAATCCCAAAATCGTCAAATAAACATAAAAATTGCGAAATATCTGCAATTTTCTCCTAAACAAACACATTCCTTTGAAGAATCCGATGAGTCCCAAGCATTCAGTAGTGTGCTCGACCCAGTATTTGACAATCAAGTTTTTCGAATACTCATGTTTAAACTATTTCGAACTTAGCAGTATGCTTTACTGGGCTTGTTTATAAATGTACGATTTCAGCTGAGAGTAACTGTCAATCAAAATAAATTTTGTCAAACGATAAAAATTAAGTCAGATTCATTCATTGTTAAGGGGACTTGGTACCAGTTTGATTTTTTTGCCCCAAATTTTTTTTGAAAAGCAGTTTTAGATTATTTTAAAGTTAAATTTAGAAAAAACATTTCATTCACAACCTCCGAACTGTTTGATACTTTCAAAGGAACTGTTTGATACTTTTTAGAATCGGTTAAGGCTAAGTGCTCGAAATCTCTTCAAAACCAATGTTATGAGTCACAAAATGGTTTTGAAGAGATTTCGAACACTTAGCCTTAACCGATTCTAAAAAGTTTTATGTCATTTTAAACTATGAAACATTCCTGAGGTTGTGAATGAAATGTTTTTTTTTAAATTAAACTTTAAAATAATCTAAAACGGCTCTACAATCAAATTTTGGGACAAAAAATCCATACTGGTACCAAGTCCTCTTAACGAAATTTCTCCAAAATAGAAATTTTTTTGGTAAAACAAGCGATGGATGATGCGAATACATTTATTATTAAAACCGCAATAGAAATGTCGAATAATGGTCGAACATTGTTGTTGGCGAGAACGTTGATCTACTTGTTATCTTGATGTCATTAATACCAGAATGTGTATTTTTGTTACAAAATATTACTCACATCTAGTGAAGCAGTTGGATTAAGAAAACAAATTTACAAGTGGATGAAAATGTTTATCAAACATCGAATAAAATAATCGAAACAGACTCAACGATCTCGAAAAGCTCAGAGAACGAATTTTCAATTTATAACTTATAATATTTTTCATAAAATCGAATTTATTTTATCGAACATCATTTTTCGATTTTGTCTGTTTATTTCAGCAATATTTTAAACAGAAACAAAATTATGATAATGTACCTTGTTATTTATGATCTTGGGATGCTAAATTTACCAAACTTGTCGATATTGATAGTGATTTACATGAAAAACATCACAAAATTATATTATTTACATGTGCCGCAAAGGGTTAAGTGTGTCCACTCCATCCAGTACATCTTTTTTGGCTTGGAACTCCTTGGTTTCTTGAAATATGTACATTTACAAAGGTCTATAACAAGTTACAGCCACTTCGCAATTTTTTTGTTTATTTTGGACAATTTGCCTGTACGTTTTGAAATAAATTCAATTTATTTATTTTATTTTTCTTAATTATTATTAAAAGTTAGTGCTTTGCAATAATCAGGCTCAGACGCCGTAAAAAAAATAAGCCGGCCGTCGTCGCGCCGCGTCTTTTTTCGATTAGTCGTCGTCGTTGAATTTTACGCGGCTGGTCGTGGATTTGCGCCGTAAGAATTTGCTTCAAATTTCAGTTGCGTCGTGAAAAATTCGGGTTTTTTTTTTTTAGTCGCTCGACAATCAAGGTATGATAGTAGGCGTATAGTGAGTGTGGCGTGTGTGTAGTGAGAAAGAAAAACAAAGAAACAATAAAGATAGAATAAAAAACCACGCGTTTAGATTTTTCTAGCGCCCTTTTGTTTCTGGTTTGTCCGAAATTTATTATTTCGCATGATATTTAGCTTGGCGTTAAAGTCGACGAAAAATTCAGTATCCGGCCATTGAAATTTTCTATCCGACCACTTTTTTTTTTTAGTATCCGGTCGTTTTAATTTTAATATAAATTAGTCCTATAAAAGTTTTTTAAACTTTAAATTTTAAACTTTAATATTTTATTTTATAGAGACTTATTGTCATCACAGAATAAACTAAGATCTCGGTTTAAATCAAACCTATGTCCATCTACAAACAATATAATTGGCTTTTTGATGAATTTCTATATCTTTTTCAGAGTCTGGGGTATCTAAAAGCAATAAAAATTATTACTTGCCGGATAGAATTGTATTTTAATAAGCGGCCATATCAAATGTTTCACTATTTAATGTGGCCGCATACCAAATAATCAAGAAAAAATGTAAAAAAAAAATTAATCTAACGATTACTGAAACCAGTAACCATAATTTCATAAGAATAAAAGTATAAAATTTGTTTTTTAGAAGAAATTTTGTGTCCGGCCACACCGGCCGGATACTAAACTTTAAACAAAATATGGTTTCAGTAGGGTGGCCGCCTTCATTTTTAAGTTTAAATTAAAAATTATTAAAAACAAATTGGGAATTTTATAAATTTATAATTTTAGCATTCAATTAAAATCATTTATTGGCATATAATCTTAAAAAAATGTTTAAAACTTCCTTATTTTTGTTATTTGATTTTTTGATGTCGCTAGCTATTTTTTATCAATTTCGCAACTATTAGAAAATCAACCAACTGTTTAACTTTTTTTTTTCCACTTTAAACTATGATCCCAAATTTTGTAAGTGTGTGGAAGAGATCTCTCTTAACACCTTACTACTCAAAGAAACGAAACATATAATATTAAAAAGACAAAGTTGAAATGGCCGAATACTAATACTGGCCGGATACTAGTTTACTTACCCTACCTATTGGAAATCGTCTCCCGAAATTCATAAGGTCATAGATTGTAAAATTGGGAATAAATGTACTTGTACTTTTAAGATATAAAATAATAATTCATGATACCTACCTGCTAGAAAATTTTAGGAGGGGGATTAGGGCGGCCCCCTACATGTCCCCTAGCGTCTGTACTAAAAAAAAAGGAAAAATAACATTTAAGTATTAAGCAAATTTTCTGTTTTCTTTTAGAATTTGAATATGTCTGATTCGGAGCTTTGTGTCGGGAATGAGGACGACGATTTTGACTTGACAGGTCTGAAGGGTTGTAATGATTACAATAAATTTATCAAACAATTAGAAAATTCCAAAGACTGGAAAGATGATATTAAAGTGGAATTGCATCGTAAAGAAAATCCAAAATTTCCTTCAATTACATGGCAGCATTTTGGGCTTCTTAAAGTAAAAAATCAAACCATATTTAAGGACATTTTTTGCAAGCTTTGTGTGAAGGGTGAAAGCAATGAGATAGATTCTTTACCAAATCTTAATTGGTAAGTTTTTTTTCAAACTTTCATTATTTGTATTATTAAAAAAAAAGTTTAATATGACGGAAAATTGGAAGCAAAATCTTATAATTGTAAGAATCAACTTAAATTGGCACATTACAGGTTTAACAGAAGAAAAAAAGTATATAAAACGCAGTCGAAATGGTGCGTAAAATTAATAATTTATTTGATTTTTAGCATGTTGGTTTTAAATGATTTTAAATGATTTTAAATGATTCTAATTTCTTCAAGTAGTTGTTGATACTTGTATTGTCTACTTACTTTTCCTTTTTTTCGAATTAATTGGTTTTAGATATCTTTTTACACTCTTTAATGAAAAAATATTTTTAAACAATTTAGTCAAATTAGAAGGTTAATGGACCTATTTGCGAACATTCCCAATATCCTAACGAACTGTTCAGTTATTGGGAATGTTCGAAAATAGATGCCAATGGGTCTACTTCTGTTTTGATGCCACATATGAATCATTTTGTTTGAAAGTGGTATAATTCCAACAAGTTTATTAATAGATATTTTCTTCAGAAATTATACTGTTAAACATTATTTTTAATACGGACTTATATTACTTTGAAATAAAACGCCTCATAATTCATTATTTACATACGTGTTTATTGGTGCGAAAATTGTTTTAGGTTTTCAAAAAATTCAGCAACATTCAACAAATCATCTACGCCATAAACATGGATTGATGTAGAACAAAAAAAAATTTTTTTTTCTAACAGAAAATCAACTGAAATTTTCACGCCCGTTGGAAAAAAAATGGTCGAAAAAAAAAATCGATTAAAAAGTTCGACGAAGGACGGAAAAGCCCTTATGATAGCTGAAACGTCAACAATGTCGTTTGAGTTCATTAATTCAGATGCATTCTTAAGATACATGCAGACCCACTGTCAATTAGATATTATACCAACAGCAACAACTGTGAGATTAAGTGGTATTGACTTTGTAGAGAAAGAAGCAAGACAACTTCTCAATGCAGAAATAAAAAATTGTTCGCCAAAAACTATAAGTATTGTTATGGATTTTTGGACTTGTCTTGCCAAAAAAAATTCTTACGTCAACTACACTATGCACTATAGTTACAACTTTAAAATAAGATGCTTTTTTCTGAAAACTACTTTTTTTCCTAGCGACAAAACTGCCATAAATATAGCTGAAAATCTTATCGATCTTTTTGATGAATTCGATTTAAAAAAAAAACCATTGTATTTGTAACGGATGGAGGACGTTACATTATTGCAGCAATAAATTCACTTAAAGCTAATCATTCTTTAGATGTTCATCGATTAAGCTGCACTGCCCATTCTTTCCACAATCTAATTTATACTGACATTTTCGATTCAACAAAATTTTCTGCGGCTGGATTAAGTATTATACTTCAAAAAATATCAACAATTTATAGAAAACTGACTTACAAAGATAGTTTGTTGCAACAAATAAGAAAGCAGAAACAAGATCTCGATTTTTTACAAACTCTTTTAGATCATGTGGAAGACACACAACACTCATTCAATTTTGATGAACTACAGCAACAAATTGCAGAACCGACTTCGGCTTCACTTGTAATTTCCAACTTTACCAGATGGAACTCTACGTATAAAATGTTAAAAAGTTTTTTTGAAAATTCAAATTTCGTTAATATAATCCTTGCGAAGTTGAATCTTGACCCTTTAATCATCAGCTTAGGTGAAAAAAAAAATCATAGAAGAGCTTTTGAAAATTTTAGAAATTTTTGTGGATACATCAATTATGCCACAGGGAAGTAAATACCCTACGCTGAATCAAGTTCTTCTGTTCTTTACGAGTATTAACGCTGAGTTGGATAAAGTGTTTTGGAAAATTGAATATGGCATTTCAATTAAAATATGTGAAAGAATTCAAAAGAAATGAAAAACCGATTAATCATTCAAAAAGAACACATCGTCTCTGCATTTTTGGATCCACTTCAGAAGAAAAATATTATATAGAGGAGCAGCTGAAAATAAAAATAATTCTATAGAAGAATTGATAAAAGAACAACTTTTGAAATATAGAATTCAATATAGAAATAGAAATAATGAAGACAATGCTTCATTGTTATCACCTCCAAATCCCAAAAAAGCAAAACATTCTACGTTTGGTCATGCGAATAAAGTAGCCGTCATGAAAAGTCTTGGATTGAATCCAGGAGATGACATACAAACTTTGAACATTGAAAGCCAAAAATACAAATTAGCTACTGTTGATGAGTGTGAAACTTATGAAGATTGGTGGACAAAAAACGGTAATTTTACTAAGTATATTAACTTTTTTTTCTAATTATATTTTTTTATTCAACAAAAAGATTTTTATATTTTACTATGTTAAATATTGTTTTACTTTTGTCTTCTTTTAGCAAACAATTTTCCAACTCTTTATCAATTAGTGGCCATGTATTGTGGAATTCCTGCATCAAGCTCCTCATCGGAGAGTGCGTTTCCATTTCTGGCGCCGTATTTGGAAAAGCTCGAGCTCATATGTGTCCGGAAAGACTAACACAATGCGAATTTTCTGGCGGAAAAAGGACTAATTCCGGCGGTAAAAAAAGGTTAGAAAAGGCTCTTTTAACTTGCTTCTTAAAGTAGTTTTAATCAATAAAAAAAAAATAATGTCAAAATATATAGGTAAAATAAAAATGTCATTATATATAGGTATGTTAGATAAATGGATTTGGATAATTCTTCCATTGCCCGAATAGACATTAAATTATTCATGAAAATACATTTAAACAACCACCTTTTTTATTTTAGGGTGGCAAATCGTTGAATGGAATTATTAAAGAGAGCATTTGGCAACATTAATAATGAATACTTAGAATTAAAAGAAATTAAAGAAAATAATCATCATCATCATAGCTAATTTATAAAACGCAAATGCAAATAAGAAAATGCATTTTATAAACTTAACTATTTATTTTTAAGATCTCAATCAGACTCAGACGTTATCAACCCAACTTTTTACAATCGTGCCCGATTTTGGGCTATTTTAAATCAAATTTTGAAAGAATTTTTCATTCACAACCTCCGGACTATTTCATACTTTAAAATGGTACATAAATTTTTACAATCCCACAATACGTTTCATTTCATTCATGATAAACATAAATATATTCGCGACAATTTGGAATTGGAATTGAATATAGAAATTTTCAATTGCGGTATACGAGCCCTGCATCATAAGACCTCGTACGGGCATTTGGGAGTCGTTAAATTTTTAATTTAATAAAATTTAAATATTATTTCGGTTTGGTGTTTTTTTTTTAAATTTATTTCAAAATTAAATTTGCCGAAAAAATTATCGACTTCGTAAAAAACAACGAGATTTTATACAATGTGAAACATGTAAAATTTCGTGATACCGAAAAGAACAGATTGTGGCTTTCACTTGCAAAAGAGCTCGACAAGATTGTAGTGTGTATTTATAATTTGTTTTTATATCATACAATCTTATTTATCTATCTTTCAATATTAAAAAGTAGTGAAGAAAAAATGGGTTGCGATGTGGGACTATTTTGTTCAAAGGCAACAAAAGAAAACAACCGGTTCAGCAGCAGTAACAACAAAACTTGATGAATCGCTGTCGTTTTTGCTTCAAACATCGGTTTTGAAGAAAACGTAAGTTTCAATGTTGAGATTTATTCACTCCAACCATCCTTAATATATTTGTTTACAGAACGATTTCATCATTGCGATCAATCAGCACAAATTCCGACACAGAAACTCAATCCGACACAGAAAATATATTTGCGGACCAACCATTGGATAATGCGCTGCTTGGCCTAGACGATTTGGATAGTGTTTCAAACACATCGTTTTCTGGATCGCTGAACGAAAACATCAGCCGGGCTTCTACACCACTTTCGGGTCCATCAGTGAAGAAAATCTAAAAGGCCCGCAAAACGTTACGAATGAGCTCTTGCGTAAGTTTTTGGCCCAACGCCCAAAACCATTCGATTTTATGCCACAAAATTCAGTTGACGGTATCCAGATGTTCTTCGATTCGATGGCATCAACACTTCAGAAGTTGTCACCGTTGGCGATTGCCCGAATCAAACTCAAAGTAGGCCAAATTGTTGGTGAAGAAGAAATTGCTTCGGCCCAGCAATCACCTGTGCAAAAAATGTATCAATCGAATGAAGAACAAGAACAGCAAAACGAAATCGATGAAGAAAATTGAATTGCTATTTGTTTTTTATTTTTACTTTTTAAATATGTACAATAAATACAATTAATATATTAAATATATTTTTTTTTTTTACAAAGTTTATTAAAAAAGTTTAGATTTTAAAACAGAGAAAGAATAAAAATGCAAGTTCAATTGTTTTTTAAAAGATCAATAAATATCATAGATAATTTTATTTTGGTATAGAAGGTAATTCCATAGGGTGAGCCTATAAAAAAATAATAATGGTGTATTAGTTATATGGTTTGATAATAAATTTTAATAAGGATAATATTTGCAAAACTCTTATATTCTAAAATATTTATTATTTAACCCAAATAAAATACATTTTCTTCTTCACTGAATATTCTTTTTGATTTGATTAAATTCATAACTTTTTTTAACGAATCATATTTTGTTGCCATTGCACTGCACCAACTCCATTAAAATAGTCTTTAAATTGTTCTCGAATGGACGCTCCTTAATTTGTTGGTCTACCAATTCAGAGAAAATCCCGATGAGATTTTCCGCTGGCAATGTCAGGTTTTCGGTGTTGCCAAATGCCGATTCCGCCGGACTTGGAATTTTTTCGTCACGCATCATGTTGTGTAGTACACATGAAGCTAAAATGATTTTGTCAATCTTACCCGGGATGGTGTAGATCGGCGTGAAGAAAATTCGGAAATACGCCGACATTACACCAAAACAATTTTCCGTTGTTCTTCTTGCCCGACTGTGTCGATAGTTGTAAATCGCCTTTGTTCCATCATGAAGGGATTGGACTCTTGGGTACGGCTTCATCATCATGGTCAAGGCAAATATTTCATCGCCAAGAATAACGTTTGGGAAAACGATATTCGTTGATGGCAGAGCAGCAGGAAGTGGAATATTGAAATTGCTACTGTTTATAAACTTTCCCATCTTACTCTTCACAAAAATGCCTGTGAAATCACAATTGAATTTATCAAAAAAATTAAATTCATTCGAATTGCATCGTATATATACCTGCATCGCCTTCTCTTCTGTAGGAACCTACATCAACAGCAATGTATTTATAGTAAGCATCGACAATTGCCAACAAAACAATTGGATGAAAATCCTTGCAGTTAAAGAAGGCAGACCCGGCGTTTGACGGACATCTTATGTGCACATGTTTCCCATCGATCGCTCCACACACGTTTGGATAATTCCATTTTGAATTATAACCAGCCATTTTTTGTTGAAATGAAATGGTGGTTAGTGTTGGCATCGCTTTAGTCATGAAACGATTTATAATCGATGAAAGACATTTGTGAATAATCCGACCAATTGTTGAATGATGGACCCTGAATTGAAATGCCAACGATCGAAAAGTTTCGCCGGTTGCGAAGTAACGTAACGTGATGCACAATTTGCGGTTTGCAGAGATTGGATTGCGAATCCAACTTGTTGGGATACTTTCGATGTCATTTTTTATATCATCGAGTATTATGCCAAAAACAAACGGAGTCAATCGGAAATACTCTTTGAGCTTGGTATCATTGTCCATTAAGTGCCGGCCAATTAAAATATTGAGAGAACCTTCTTCTGGTCGTGTTTTGAATAATTTGTGCTTTTTCTCTTCTTTTTATTTAATAATAAAGCAAGACAGATCAAATCTTGATGAAAACAATAATTGGCAGCATTATATGCTGCAATTGCTTGAGAATAGTCCATATGTGCAATAAAAAACAACACGATAACAACAAATACGTTTTAAATAATATAGATTCCAATGTTTTTAAATTTTTATTTAAAAATACAATGAATTTGAAGTTTAATAAAAAAAATTACGTTCAGTTTCTGTTCTATGTTGCAACCGGCTACTGAAACTGAAACTTAATAAATGTACAACCGAACTGAAAATCTGTTTTAGTTTCAGTTTCAGTTTCAGTTGTATGTGACAACAAGGCTTAAGAAACTATAATTAAAACCGAACTGAAAATAAAATATATTTTCTTACAAATATTAAACTGTAAACATGATTCAAAATTAGAATTAATAAAATAAGCTCTATTAGTAGATTATTGTATATGTTAACTAAATTTGTTATTAATTAAGAGTTCTGTATACACAAAAAAAACATTGACACGAGTAAATACTTATATCACGAGACCGAAGGTCGAGTGATATAAATTGACAAGTGTCTATGTGTTTTTGTGTAAATACAGAACGAGTTGTATAACAAATTTTGTTAACATATCCAATATACTGTTTCAATGTGCATGTGTAAGGTAGTTGCAGTCTATACATTTACAATGAAAAAAAAAAAACAAAAGTTGATACAGGTAACCCTTGATTAACACGGTAGTTTGGTTCCAAGAATATTGTGATACCTCTAGGGTATCTTTGAATAAAAACAGGTGATTATACTTCAAACTTATATTTTATTATATGTCAACTGTTTAAGAGGTGATTATAAACTGACTGCTTAAAGCTAAGTACATAGACGTCTTATACTTTCTTATTAACTAATACTACGATAACTTAACGAATAATAATAATAAAAGAAAGAGAGCGTATAATATACAATGTATATAGTATTATGTACATAATGATAAGGGGGCATTACACCTCCCTCCTTTTAGAATTAAGCTCATTTGAGAAATATAATAAGAACATTATTATGTTTCAAAAATAAGTTTAATTAAAAAATAGAAATTTAATTTAAGAAGATAATAAAATTTTTAATTTAAAATGTAATTTATCAATATTTATTTTTAATATTTATATTTATTTGTATTAATAAGAATATATGTTAATAATATATATTAGACTAATAATAATTTTTTTTGAATTTAACAATTATTTTTAATTATTCTATTTTTGTGGACTTCAATCCTTTTATTTTTATTTGTTAACAATGTAACATTTAATCCATTAATTTGAATTATTTTATGAGGACCAGAATATACATTATCTAATTTTGTCCTGTTTTCTTTTTTTAAAAGAACTTTATCATTTATTTTGAACTGATTTTTCGTTGATTTTTTATCATAAATCTCTTTATTTTTTAATTTTTCTTTTTCTAAAAACTTTTTAATAATCATATTTGTATTTTGAAGATGAAATTTTACATGTTTCGCATAACTATCGAAGTTATATACTGGTTCTACTCTATTATCTAGTAAGAATTTATGAGAATTTGGTTCTTTACCAAATATTACCTCGTAAGGAGAGTATGAAAAATTGAAATTTGAATTTGGAGTACTATTATAATTATACGTAAAATATTTTAAATATAAATCCCAATTATCATGGTTTGCATTAATATACGATCTTAGATATTCATTTAGAACCCGGTGGTTTCTTTCAATAGTTCCGACTGTTTCGTGATGGTAGGGTGTCGAAAAACTATGTTCAATATCTAATAATTTAAATAGTTCAGCTATTACTCTATTGGCATACTCAGTACCGCAATCAGTAATAATTTTCCTCATTGGGCCGTATAGTAGAACGAAATGTTCGAAAATGGCTTGCGCAATAGTGGTAGCTTCTTTATTGGCTACTGGTATCGTAATTAAATATTTACTCAAGTCGCACATTAATGTGACTGCATATAGATTTCTATTTTGAGTTTTTTGGAACGGGCCGATCGTATCCATGATTATAGTATCGAACGCTTTATTTGGAGTTTTGGTGATTTGGAGTGGTTCAATGTTTTTAATTTTAGCTTTATTTATCTGACAATCTTTACATCCTCTGACGTAGGTTGCTACGTCTTTTTACATGCCTTTCCAATAAAAACATGATCTTAATTTTGCATATAGTCTTTTTTGCCCTGCGTGTCCGCCAAATATAGGGTCTTTATGATAACGATCTAAAAGTTTTTGTTTTTCCCCAGTACTAATAATGGGTAATGGACGTGAAACTATCGCGATTTCTAATTTTCTAATATACTTTTTTGCAATGTTAATAAACTCTTTTGTATTAAATAATTTAAAAATGTCATCTTCCTTATTTATTTGAATTTTATAAATGTTTGTTTTAATTATGTTTTCTTCTAGTTGAACGAGAAACAATGCTAGAATTGTTTCTTTTTTTAAAATTTTACTACATCCAGGCTCTAATGTCTGGTAAATATTTGAAATATTATTTTTGTATAGCAATTTACGTTTTTTGTATATTTTACAACTATCTGTTGAGTTAAAAATTAGTTGAGGTATTTTATAATTGAATTTACCCTCATAAATTAAAATTTTCTCATTTGAATCTACTGTTTTTTCTCTATTTTGAATGTTATTACTATCTTTGAAATTATTATTTTGGGATATTTTATTTGATTTTGATCTTGTTGTAACATATACTTTATTATCTTTATTTTGCAAATCTTTAAGTTCGTCTATCGAGATACGGGATAGGGCATCTGCCACCACGTTACACTTTCCTTTAATATATTCTACTGTAAAATTATATTCTTCTATATCTAATCGCATTCTAGTCAATTTTGAAGATGGGTTTTTCAAAGAAAACAAGTAAACTAAGGGTTTATGATCAGATCTAATAGTGAATTTTGTTCCATAAATGTACGGTCTATAATGTAAAATTGCGAAGTGTATTGCAGCTAATTCCTTTTCTATTGTTGATTTATTCATTTCACCTTTTGTGAAACTACGTGAAGAATATGAAATTGGTAAATCGTTGCCATTGATCTCCTGACTTAGGGTGGATCCTATTCCCAAGTTAGAAGCGTCAACAGTAATGATAAAAGGTTTTGAGAAATTTGGATAATTTAAGATTGGAGGATTAATTTTAATTTTTTAAAATTTTTTTAAATTTCAAAGGATTTTTGACACTCTTGTGTCCAAGAAAAATTTACTCTTAGTCTAGTCATATTATTTAAGGGTTTTGCTATGGATGCGAAATTTGGTATGAACTTACGATAATAGTTCATAAATGCAACAAATCGTTTGGTAGCGTCTTTATCTTTTGGTACAGGATAATTTCTAACTGTATCTATTTTGCTACTATCTGGGTATATACCTCGATCAGTACATTTATGTCCTAGGTATGTGACTTCGTTTTTAAAAAATACGCATTTTTCAGGATTAAGTTTAAGGTTAAATTTTTTACAAACTTCGAAGATAGATTTAAGATTTTTAAGGTGATGTTCGACTGAACAGCCAATACATATGATATCGTCGATGTATAGAAAACATTGTAACGGTGTAAGACCGGAGAACGCTAATGCCATCATTCTTGAAAATGAGTTAGGTGATACATTTAAACCGAATGGAAGAACTTTCCATCTAAACGAACCTTTGTCTGTGCTAAAAGATGTTATATCTCGCGAGTTTTCATTAAGTGGAACTTGATGAAATCCCGAGTAAAGGTCGAGTACAGTAAAAAATTTTGATCTGCCTAAATTGTCTAAAATATCTTCTATTCTTGGCAGTGGATATTTGTCTGCAATTAGTTTTTTATTTACTAGACGGTAATCTATGCATAATCTCCATTTCTTATCTGAACCTTTCTTAGGCACTAAAATGATAGGGCTGTTAAAATTGGATTGGCTTGGTTCAATAAGATCATTTTTTAAAAGTTTATTGACTTGATTGTCGATTTCCTGTTTTTGAGAATATGGAAGTCTATAATTCTTCACATATACTGGAGTATTGTTATCTATTCTTAAATTTTGTGTATAGAAATTGTTTGTTGTCATTTTATCATCTTTCATATGGAAAATATTACTATATTGTTCACATAAATTTAATAATTTTTCTTTGTATTGCGGTTTGGTATTTTTAGATATTATTTGAAGCAATTCTTTTGTTCTATTTTGATTTTTATTTGTGTCAATTCTTAGGATGTTAAAATTTGAAAGAGGTTCTGATTTAAGTGAAGTGTTTTTAGGAATTATTCGAATTTTATCTGATAAATTTAAAACTTTAATTAAAGGAGTTTTTGAAGAAACTATCGTACGTGGAATGAAAATATCTGGTGCGATTTCTTGATCAAGCACTACACAAGGAGAATCATTTGGAAGAATAAAAGTACGAATGACTTCACATCTAGAAGGTAAAACAATTGAATTTTCACTAGGGTTTTCTAAAATTGGAATTGAAAAAGAATAAGAATTATTGTTGAGTGTTAATTGCATAGAATCATAATTTATTTGACACTTATAAAATTTGAGAAAGTCTTTGCCTAAAATACCATCCGAAGGGATATTAAATTCGTTTGAAACAACGTGTAGTAAACAAGATAAAATTGTATGTTTAAAATGAAAGTCGACATTGATTGTACCTAAACTTTTTATAGAATTTTGTGTAATTCCCAAAATGCTTATAATATTGTTAGAATTTAGATTATTTTTTAAGTTAAAATTTGTATCGATTGATGAAATTTTTATTAGTGAAATATCTGCCTGAGTATCGACTAGAAATGTTGAGCCTTGAAAATTTAATTTAGAATTTAGAATAATGAAATCAGAGAAATTTGGATTTATGTTAAAAACATTTTTTGTAGATACTTTAGATTTATTATATAAATTTGAGTAATAATTAGTAGAATTTTTATTTTCTTTTGAAAAATTTGTATTTAGCGTAGCATTTGGTCTTAAGTTAGAATTATAAAAAATTTTTGTTTTATTCGAATTTGAATGAGAGTTAATATTAAATTGTGTACTAGGATAAGTGTAATGTGTATTAAAAGCGTAAGTATTTAATTTTGATGTACACGCATTTGATCTTGTTCCCCCTGGCCGTTTTGGGGGGCCTGGTCGTTTCCCGCGTATCGTACGTAGTTATTTTGATTGAAATTTCTATTCGCTTGAGGAAATGCTCGTGGATTTGCATTATTAAAGTTCCCACGATTATTATTAAAGTTACCTCGATTATTATTAAAATTTCTGCGATTATTATTGAAATTACCTCGGTTATTGTACAAATTATTTCTATAATTATTGTTTTGAAAATTGTTGTTTAAAAAATTGTGATTTTGTTGTCTGAAATTTCCCCTATTATGATTTCCGCGAAAATTATTATTGGAACGATTTCCATAAGAATTTCTAAACGAATTATTATTATTTTTTGTTCTAAACGACAGAACCTGTTTTTCTTGTGATTGTAAATCTATTTCTATTAAAAATTTTGAGACTACTTCTCTAGGATCTTGAAATTGGGTCGATGATAAAACGGCTTTGGTCAGATCAGATCTTGCATTATTTCTGCACATTTCAACTGTTTTTTCTATACAAATTTCTTTAGCTTTCTGTGTTGGTATACCTTCTAAGACAAGTGAACGACGAAAAGCTTCAGCCAATTCATTAGCTTTTTCCGAAAAATTTTGTAATGTGTTCCTATCCGTTCTCAAAGCTTTTATTTTTCCCTCTATAATTTTCGAACTTTCTGGTCTTATTGAATTATTAAGATCTTGTTTAATAAGTTCTACCGTATTAGAAGTATCATCTATCGATTCGCGAGCTGTACCATCAAGTTTTGATAAAATAAAAGTAGCTAATAAATTTTTTAAGTCTTGTGTTTCTGCTAGTCTGTCTAATAAATTTATTGAATCGATGAAAGATTTAAGTGATAATGGATCACCACTATAATTTCTATTTATTTGTGCACTAGCTGTACGCAAAAATTCAACATTAGAAAGAGCCATTTTGTCAAGAGTATCGTCAAATTTTTCTTCAGAAATATCTGATTCCCCTGAACTCTGTTCTGTATCGCTTTGATATATTTCAATCTGTATCAGAAAATCTTTTGGAATTAGATCTTCGCACTTTAATAGTTTGAAGCTTTCTTGTAACTTATCGTAACAATACTGACGATCTTTAGCTAAAATTTGAGTATATTGTTCTTCGAATGTAATACAAGCTTGAACAACTGTCTGTACGTAGATGTTATATGTTTCTAAAATATTTAATTTAATTGCTTTTAATGTTTTTGAATTTGTTGGTTTAAGGTCTTTTTGAATACGTTTGTAAGCCTTACGAAAATTAAGTTTAGCTGTTTGAATTTCGAGACGGGCTTCATCCATAAAAAAAAATTTTACGAAATTAGAATATTTGCGTAGTGGATACCTTGTATGTACATGGAATATTAAAATAATTTAGGAATGGTTACCTTATATTGTAGTCCTATTAAAATAATTGAGGAATGGTTACCTTATATTGTAGTCCCCTTAAAATAATTGAGGAATGGTTACCTTATATTGTAGTCCCCTTAAAATAATTGAGGAATGGTTACCTTATATTGTAGTCCCCTTAAAATAATTGAGGAATGGTTACCTTATATTGTAGTCCCCTTAAAATAATTGAGGAGTGGTTACCTTATATTGTAACTTCCAAAAAAAAATTTGAGGAGTGGTTACCTTATATTGAGGTTCCCTAAAAAAAATTTGAGGAGTGGTTACCTTATGTTGAAAGTCCCTATAAATTTGAGGAGTGGTTACCTTATGTTGTATATGCAAAATTAGATCCGGTTGTTATTGGAATATGAATCACTTCCAGCGAAAATAAAGATGCCAAATAAAATAAAGCAAAATTTTGCTTAACATAATTTTGCTTATGTTAAACCATTTTTAATTATGCAATTTTAAATCAAAATTGAAATATGTAGTAACATGTAAAAAGTAATAATATAATAATAAGTAATAATAAGTAATAATAAGAGATATTATTATAACTTTATTTATTTTCGAAGAAGAAAAAAAATTTGAAGAAATCAATTCAAAGTAAATGATGTAATATTCAATTGCAAAATTTTTATGTGGAATAATAAGTTCAAAGTAAATTATGTAAAATTATGTAATTCTTAACTATGTAATATTTATTTTTAATTTAAAAAATTTTTTTTTTTTCATTTATATATTTAATATATGTATATTTTATATTTAATATTTAATATTTAATTTTTAGTAATTGTAAAATAATATAGGATAATTTTTGTAATATAAAAATTTTTGAAAGAGTGCACATCCAAATATTAAAATTTAAAAAAATTTGATTGAAATTGAAAAATTTGAAAATTATTTACTTAAGTTGAAAAATAAAAATTGTTTATGTAAAAATTTGGATCTACATTGTTTTTAAGTGTATTTTATTTAAATTTAAAATTTAGTAAAAATGTATTTATTTTTTTTAAAAAATTTATTTGTATATAAAAAATTTTATTGATTTAGTGAAGTACTTGTTGTTGAATTTGATGTTATGTGTGATACTGATGCTGTTGTTGTTGCTTGTTTCGTACTGTTGTTGCTATAGCTGTTGGTGTTGCTACTACTGTTGCTGTTAATACTGCTGCTGTTGTTTTACTGCTCTTGTTACTGTTGTTGTAATAATAATTTTTTTTTTTGTATTATTATTATTACTATTTTTTTTTATATTGGAGTTCGAAAAGAATTTACCTCATTCGATTCGCTTTTTGTTTTATTCTTATTTGTTTTGTGATTTTCCATTTAGGAAATTTTAATTTATTTTTTTTTTTCAATAAAAAATTAGTCCAAAAATTAATTAAAAAAAAAAATTTTTTGTTATTTTAATTTTATATTTTTTTTTTGTTAAAAGTTTTATTTTTATTTATTTTTAAAAAATTATTTATTTCAAAATTTATATTTTTTTTTTTGTTTATTTTTTTTTTCATAAATGTCAGAAATAATTGATTTTTTTTTTTCTTCCCCTTTTTTTTTTTGTTTTATTTCATTTTTTTTCTTGTAATATTGTTCACTTTCACTCACTGTCATTTCAATTATTTTTTTTTTTGTTTCATTTCAGTTCTTTCGTCATTTCGTTTCATTTTATTTTATTTTGGTAAGTATTTGTATGTATGAGTTTCTTCTTCTTTTTTTTTTTTTTTCAATTATAATTATTAACGGATATTTGTTTTTTTTTCAGAGTAGAATAGAAATACATTTTTTTTTTTTTTCTTTATTCTTTTTTTTTCACTTTAATTTCTTAAAAAAAAATTTTTATTAGAATTTAGGTTTTCGCCATTTTTTTTTTGTCAGGTTTTTTTTTTTTTTTTTTTTTTTTCAATTTCTTTTTCCTTCTTTAAAATTTTATTTTAAAATTAATTTAAATTTTAATTTCCATTTTTCTTTTCATGTGATGTTTTTTTTTTTTTTTTTTCTAAAAATTATTTCTTATATTTTTTTTCTTTTCTTTGATTTTTATTAACGCCATTTTTTCATAATTTTATAAATTTTTTTTTTTTTTATAATTTTCTCAGTTTTTTTTTTTCATTTCCAAAAAATTTTAATTTTAATTAAATTACTTTTTCTTTTCCTTTTTTCTTTTTTTTTTTGTATTTCAAAAATTATTGTTTCATATTGTTTTTCAAAATTTTTCTTCTTATAATTTTTATTTTTTATTTTAAGCCTTTCAATCGGAATTATTTAAAATGTCAACTCCACAAAACCAAATTTTTATTTTATTCATTCGTTTCCTCGTTTCAGCAAAAATTCTTTTTTTTTTTTTTCTTTACTTTTTCGCTTACCCCGAATAAAAATTTTTTGCTTTACAGCCATCAGCACACATACATGTCACGGTCGCCATGTGATACCTCTAGGGTATCTTTGAATAAAAACAGGTGATTATACTTCAAACTTATATTTTATTATATGTCAACTGTTTAAGAGGTGATTATAAACTGACTGCTTAAAGCTAAGTACATAGACGTCTTATACTTTCTTATTAACTAATACTACGATAACTTAACGAATAATAATAATAAAAGAAAGAGAGCGTATAATATACAATGTATATAGTATTATGTACATAATGATAAGGGGGCATTACAATATTCCGTGCTTATTAAAATCGGGTTAATCGAGACTAACAATCAATACAAGTAATGGGGTTTGGTTCCAAAAAATTTTTATTTAGGTTTTTGATAGTTGTTATTCAGTATAAAAAAAGAAAATTGAAAAAATTAAAAGAAATAAATTCAAAAATTAAAAGAAATAAAAAAACACGCCAACTCAGATTGTTTAAATTTGAAAATTTAGAATTATATTTATTTAAACAAAAAAACAAATTAAATTATACAAATTTAAATTTTGAAACCGCATTAATTAAGGATTTTTCTGAATTTTGAAACCGTGTAAATTCAAAACCGTGATAGAAAATATCGTGTTAGTCAAGGGTATGCTACAATTTATGAACCGTGTTAAAACGAAACCGTGTTATTCAAGGGTTACCTGTATACACATTTTTTTCAATTTTTGTTGGTATTTGTCTGTATTGAAATATTGTGAGAACATCTAAATGATTTCATTATTTACGCTGATGCATATAAATGATTTCATTATTCACGCAGATGCATCTAAATGATTTCATTATTCACGCTGATGCATCTAAATCATTGAATGTGTATTGACGCATATAATATTCCATTTAGCGATCTTAATTCTATACTACTAAATACAACATACCGACCACATGCCCATTAATAGTAGATTATTATATATGTTAACTAAATTTGTTATTAATTACGAGTTGTGTATACACAAAAACAGGCTGTACTTCCGAATAGGGGGCGTGAGCTTTCGGTATGACGTCATCACCAAGGGATACTATCGGTTATGGGGACTCAGGATATAATATCATTGTACCCGCAAATGCCATCTGGTGGCCGAAAAACTTAACTGAAATTTTTTTGAAAAAAGTTTTTTTTGCAATTTTCTCGGTAACGGTACATCCTAGAACTTTAATTTTTTTTGAAATGTAGGTAATAATATTACCTATGTTTTAAAAAAAAATTTTGAAAAATCTTTAAAAACTTCGGAGTAATTTGCATTTATAACTTTGAAACGGTAAATGGAATCAACCCAATTCTTCAATTTTTCTAGAGGAGACAGTTGTACGAAACTTTAAAAAAAAAGTTGTTTGAACATCTTATAGTTCTAAGATGTACCGTTACCGAGAGAATTGCAAAAAACCGTTTTTTCAAAAAAATTTCATTTGCTTTTTTCGGCCAATAGATGACATTTGCGGATACAATAGCATGTAGATCCTGAGTCCCCATGGCCGATAGTATCCCTTGGTGATGACGTCATCCCGAAAGCTCACGCCCCCTATTCGGAAGAATCCCCCAAAAACACATGGACACGCCTGATATGTATTGACAAGTGTCCATGTGTTTTTGTGTAAATACACAACGAGTTGTATAACAAATTTTGTTAACAGATATGTTATACTGTTTTAATGTGCGTGTGAGAGGTAGTTGCTGTCTATACATTTGCAATGCAAAACATAAACAAAAATTGATAAACAATTTTTTTTTTTAATTTTTTGTTGGTATTTGTCTGTATTGAAATATTG
The DNA here is from genome assembly GCA_964007475.1 of Hybos culiciformis. NCBI lineage: Eukaryota > Metazoa > Arthropoda > Insecta > Diptera > Hybotidae > Hybos > Hybos culiciformis. The sequence goes on from OZ023273.1 coordinate 81,701,632, forward strand.
TGAGTGATATTATTTTTGTTTGGGTATTACGCAATATTCAATTTGAAGCATTTAATGATTTCAGTATTCACTATGAAGCATTTAAAGAAATTCATTATTCACGATGAAGCATTTAATGATTGCATGTGTTTGTGTATTGGTGCATATAATATTCCATTTAGTGATCTAAATTCTATGGTACTAAATACAACATACCGATCACATGCCCATTAAACATTTTTTTTCGTTCGTTTTCAAGTCTCATTAAAATTAAATTACTTCTTCTTCAGTTTTCGTTTCTTGATTATTAGCACTGGAGGTTAACTCGATTAGAGAAGTAGCTATTTTAGCCATTTTTTTAAAATATTTTTCTGTTTTTATCTTTTTCTGATTTTGCTTTTTTTAATTTAAATAATTAAGCCCGCAAAAAGACATGCATTGTCCATATAATTTTAGCTTTCTAAAGAAATAAACGAAAGAGCACTTGACTTTATTCTTATGAATAATACAAACGTTCAAGTTCAAGTTGTATGAAATATACTTTGTAGAAGCTTTAATACGGTTTATGAATACGATTAGTAGAATGAAATAAAAAGGAAATCTTTTCTAATAAGTTCCTGGGTTTTTTATTATTAAAGGCAAGTGCGCTTTTATATTGTTTTAGAAAGCTAAAATCATATGGATAATATGGCTAGTGGATAGAACGTCGACTATAAGTTCTATCCCAATGTTACGTAATATTGGCCACATATAAACATATTTTTGAGAATAAAAATTTTATCTGTCGGAAATACAATTTTTTTACATTATATACGTAACATTGGCAACGCCTACATGCATATTTAAGCAAAACTAAAAATTTTTTAGGTGTCGTAATACAACAAATTCTATTTTGCTTAAACATATGTATATATACGTGGCCCAAATTACATATAAATTATAAAACTATAATTTTTTTTGAAATGTAGGTAATAATATTACCTATGTTTTAAAAAAAAATTTTGAAAAATCTTTAAAAACTTCGGAGTAATTTGCATTTATAACTTTGAAACGGTAAATGGAATCAACCCAATTCTTCAATTTTTCTAGAGGAGACAGTTGTACGAAACTTTAAAAAAAAAGTTGTTTGAACATCTTATAGTTCTAAGATGTACCGTTACCGAGAGAATTGCAAAAAACCGTTTTTTCAAAAAAATTTCATTTGCTTTTTTCGGCCAATAGATGACATTTGCGGATACAATAGCATGTAGATCCTGAGTCCCCATGGCCGATAGTATCCCTTGGTGATGACGTCATCCCGAAAGCTCACGCCCCCTATTCGGAAGAATCCCCCAAAAACACATGGACACGCCTGATATGTATTGACAAGTGTCCATGTGTTTTTGTGTAAATACACAACGAGTTGTATAACGAATTTTGTTAACAGATATGTTATACTGTTTTAATGTGCGTGTGAGAGGTAGTTGCTGTCTATACATTTGCAATGCAAAACATAAACAAAAATTGATAAACAATTTTTTTTTTTAATTTTTTGTTGGTATTTGTCTGTATTGAAATATTGTGAGTGATATTATTTTTGTTTGGGTATTACGCAATATTCAATTTGAAGCATTTAATGATTTCAGTATTCACTATGAAGCATTTAAAGAAATTCATTATTCACGATGAAGCATTTAATGATTGCATGTGTTTGTGTATTGGTGCATATAATATTCCATTTAGTGATCTAAATTCTATGGTACTAAATACAACATACCGATCACATGCCCATTAAACATTTTTTTTCGTTCGTTTTCAAGTCTCATTAAAATTAAATTACTTCTTCTTCAGTTTTCGTTTCTTGATTATTAGCACTGGAGGTTAACTCGATTAGAGAAGTAGCTATTTTAGCCATTTTTTTAAAATATTTTTCTGTTTTTATCTTTTTCTGATTTTGCTTTTTTTAATTTAAATAATTAAGCCCGCAAAAAGACATGCATTGTCCATATAATTTTAGCTTTCTAAAGAAATAAACGAAAGAGCACTTGACTTTATTCTTATGAATAATACAAACGTTCAAGTTCAAGTTGTATGAAATATACTTTGTAGAAGCTTTAATACGGTTTATGAATACGATTAGTAGAATGAAATAAAAAGGAAATCTTTTCTAATAAGTTCCTGGGTTTTTTATTATTAAAGGCAAGTGCGCTTTTATATTGTTTTAGAAAGCTAAAATCATATGGATAATATGGCTAGTGGATAGAACGTCGACTATAAGTTCTATCCCAATGTTACGTAATATTGGCCACATATAAACATATTTTTGAGAATAAAAATTTTATTTGTCGGAAATACAATTTTTTTACATTATATACGTAATATTGGCAACGCCTACATGCATATTTAAGCAAAACTAAAAATTTTTTAGGTGTCGTAATACAACAAATTCTATTTTGCTTAAACATATGTATATATACGTGGCCCAAATTACATATAAATTATAAAACAAGTTGTATTTGGGACCATAAAGAAATTCTGATATGCTTAACCTTTTTTGAAGTTAAAATTTACTTTTAAATTCATTTAATTTTTCAGATTTCTATTTCTATTTTTTTTAGAGTCAATAAAATAATTTTTTAACTAAAAATATTTTTCTACATAACCATCGCGAACATTAATTACACTAATAATATGAACAGAATCGAAGCCCATAGTCAAATCTTGAATTATTGAATTACGTAAGCTTTAACTGTTCTAAACTAGCTGATCGTCCTATTGCATTTAAGCTATTTGTATGTGCTGGCCAGTGCAATAAAAGTAGTAACCCAAAAAATTTATTTGACAAAAAACATGATCTGCCGTTAATATTTAACCTTTAAAATTACTTTGTTTTTAACTTTTTTTAATAATCCGACTAGGACTAGGGGATTCAAATGAATGCATATTAATTATTTTAAAAGTAATTTTGGTATTCTCACTTTTTAAATATTTATTTATTTATTAATTTATTAGTCGAAATTCTTAAAGCAGATCTTTTCAAATTTTATATTAAGTTGACATTTTAATACAGATACACCAAATAATTATATACGTACTAATTACTTCGAATTTGGATATAATCGGTTTCGTTTTGCAGTTATAATCCAGCTAATGAAAAAACGTGTTCTGAAGGCAAGCTACAGGGTCGAGGAAACTTTTAATTTTTATGGCAAAAATTAATTTGCTTAATTTTACTAATTTTTTGAATTCATATTGATGTTCTTTTCATGATTGAATGACATTAAAATTTTATTGAATTCTACACTTAATTTTGAATATTTTTTTTAATTCATATTGATGTTCTTTTCACGATTGAATGACATTAAAATTTTATTGAATTCACACTTAATTTTGAATATTTCATCTTTTAATTGCTCTTCCAAACAAAAATTACTGACATTTGGGCTCAAATACGAAAAATATCGACTGATTCGACTTGATGCAAATGTACTGAAGATGATGGCGATGACGGTGATTGTGGTGATTGTGGTGATGATAAAGGTGAACTCGGAAGAACTGGAAGCGATGACGATGAACAGGAACTTGACTCGTTATTAGAAATGTTTGTGAAGTGTGAATTGCTTTGAAAATCAAAATTTTATTTTCTACGTGTAAGTGAAATTATTTTTTAATAAATCAGTCTGTTTCTGAATATTGTATCGAAACAACACTTAACACTTGTTAAATAATAAATCTTTTATTAATTTTTATTTTTGTAAATAATATAAAAAAAATAATATAATATGCAATGTAGTATTTCTTTGAACTTAAAATTAAATATAAATTTAAAAGAATTTGAAATTGAATTAATGAAACTGCAACAACGAATTTAGAAGCAATAAATTTGTATTAGAAATTAACAATTGACTTATCATTACAATACATTAACATATTGTAAACATAATGTATAGGGTAACGTATTTTGAGTCTTGTAATTTTGTCTAAATGTTTTCAAACATTTGGCACAATCCTGCTAAATTTTTTTAAGTTAAAATTTCAGAAATTTTAATCCAATTAGAGTGAATCGATGCAAACATTCGAAAAAGGGAATTTCATCGTGTGATACAATGTGATTATAATGTCGTTGAAGTCAGAAGCGGCTATACAGGAGAGGCTTAGAATGTAATGCCTTCTCAAAAATTTCGAAATAACATACAAAAAATAAACCTCTTCTTCATTTTATTTAAAATGAGAGTCCAAGGGAATATGGAAGCGGACGAACTAGCTAGAAATGGTGAGAATAGCGACACGGAAAGACCGTACACTTTACATGAAGCAACAAAACTCAAGAACCTAATAGATAACGAGATCTGCAACGAGCACAGGAAAATCTGGCAGCAAACAGAAGGTAATATTAATACCAAACAAATGTGCGGAAACCTGAACAAAAGACCGGACTTCAGACTATGCACAGGTGTGGATCAGGGACGGCTGGTAGTACTAAGCAACCCAGGCATGCTTCTACTCCTCCTCATTGCTTATATTTTATTCTAACTATTACATATTTTTGCCATGTGCAAATATAACAACATAAGAAATGTTTTCTCATAATCCTTTTTGTGTAGCATTAAAGGCAACAAAATAATTGCTTGCTTATAGGCGATATTGAAATTTATTTGTTATTGTTTTAAAAGAGAAAATTTTTTTTATAAAAAACAAAACGAAGAAGAAAATTTGATGTGATGTAAAAAAGAAATTGATTTTTTTGTGCTTTTCATATTGTAGAATTAAAAGCAACAAAAAAATTGCTTAGTAGGGAATATTGAAATTTATTTGTTGGTGTTTAAAAAAGAGAGGAAATAAAAAAAAATCTATTACATTTTGTTCTATGGCATATTGTTGAATTAAAAGCAACAAAAAAATTGCTTAGTAGGGAATATTGAAATTTATTTGTTGGTGTTTTAAAAAAGAGAGAAAATAAAAAAAGTTGTATTACATTTTGTGCTAATGCATATTGTTGTATTAAAAGCAGAGTAAACATATTTCTATAGTAGAGTAACAAGGAACAACGAAAATTTTTATGCAAAAAAAAAAAAAATTCACCTCCCTCTTACAAGGTGCCTTTCTGATTCCTTTTACTTACGTTTTTTTCGCAGGTGTTTTTAAAATCCAAAATTAAGTACTTTTTTAAGAACAAAGTGAGTTCATTTCGTTTTATTTTCGACTTAAAATTATTTTCTTATTTTTAAAATTTTTGAAAACCGTAAAATTACTTATATTTTACAATTTTTTAATTTTTTGTAAAGACCTAAAATTATCAAGTCACCTGGTTCTTTTATAAAATAAATGCATTGTTTACATTTATTTGGCCTTAAGCGCGTCATAGTTTCCCTTAAATACTCAATACTAATAAATAAAAATCATATGATTTTTGTTTTGCTTTAATTTTTCGATTTTAAGGATGTGAGAATTTTTTTTTTAACTTAAAGCTAATTTGAATTTCAACCGCTAGTGATTTAAATGTGCAAAATTAAAATAATTTAAATTAACTTTTACCATTTTTTTTGGGAAAAAAAACGTGAAAAAAATTAAAAAAAAAAAAAAAGTGAAAAATGGGAGAAAATAAATGCTATTTTCATAAATTTTAAACAGTTTGGAAAATGTAAATTAACAGTTCCTCCTCAAAACTTTCTTAATTATAATAAAATATTGCAGGATAAGTTTTCTGAAAATTTCGATTTACATGTAACAGAAAATAATTTAGTAAGTAAATTAGCTTCTCTTCTTACAAACGTTGAATGTAATTTCAAATGTTGTGAAAATTTCAATAAAATTTATTTAATTCATTTTTTCATATGTATGCGCATATATTTCAATTTTAAATTTTTTAATAAAAATGTAAAAATTAGAAATAAAATGTTGTCTGTGATGAGTTTATAAAATTAAGTCTTGTTTTATTTCGTAACTTTTAAAACAGCAACAATCCCATCCCTGATCATTTTTATTCAACACAATGATAGATTTTGAGTAAAAAAAACATAGATTTTTTGGCGGGACGAAATATATTTTCTATGGCAGATACTTTACTTTATAAAATAGGTGTACAATGATTAAAAGCAACAAAAAAATTGCTTAGTTTTTGAAATTGCTTAGAATATTGAAATTTATTTGTTATTGTTTTAAAAAGAGACGAAATTGTTATTTCCTAAAAAATTATCTTTTTGATTTCTTTTGGATTTTGACCAAACTTAAATTCTAATTTGTAGTCATTTTAATCAAATCTATATATTAAAACTCAATGTTTGTTTGTTTGTCTGTCGAATAGGCTCCTAAATCAATAAGTGCCTGGGCACTTACTGTTGTCACGAGCCGTCCCTGGTGTGGATATGCATTCAGAAATCACAAATTTCGGATTGGAAAACAACAAATAGGCTTTGCAGAGGATGTGGAGAAGAACAGGAAACGGTTCCACATATACTATGCAAATGTTCTACAATTAAATCAAGAAGTGTAAGAATGCTCAAGGCCTACTTCTGGGACAAACTCAGAGAGCTCGTCCAATCATTATGACGCGCCAGTTATTTTACAGAGAGAAAGCAACATTACAAAAAGAAAAAGATCGAGGCATTCAATATCCAATTGCACACACCATTATCAATTAATTACAAAATTGACACTTAATTTATAAATTCTAATTAGGGAGGGTAATACCGGAACGATAAATTTATACCGGTATTTTGGCAATTGAAAAATTTCAATACCGGAATCGTGGTATTCAATACCGAAACCAAAGCAGAAGCCAAACATTTATTAAGAAAAATTTCAACTATAATTTTAATAAATTAATTCATTCTACTATTATTTTAATTTTTTTAAATTTTTTTAGTCATCAAAAAATGATATTTTGATTTTTTAATGTTCTTTCGAAATAGATGTATTTTTTGTTTGCTGAAACTAAGAAATTAATACCGCAATTCTGGTACTGAATACCGGAAGATATAAATACCTCTCACATGCTCATTAAAGCAGTATACAAAACATGTTAATAAAATTTGTTATGCAGCTCGTTGTGTATTAACACAAAAACACATTCACATTTGTCAATTTATATCTTATTTGGTATTCCGTTGAGTTTAGACGTATTTTTATTTTTGATTTATTCAGTAAAAAATTAAATTAAAGAATTAAAAAGGGAAAGAATTCAAGAACAATAGATCTCAGGTCAAAATTTTATTTCATATTTTATAAAGAGATAATTTGTTCTAATTGAATTGTGATTGTTGCATCAAATATTATTATTGAAGACAATATTATTACATAATCATGAATTGTGGATTATGCAAAAAAACTGTACAAAGGAAAGAAAAGGTGTCATGCAGGGAATGCAACGTTAATGTTCATCTAAACTGTATTGAAGCTTCATCTGGTGAATTGGAAAATCTAAAAATGGGTAAAATTACTTGGTGTTGTAATAATTCTTCTGTTAAACATCGAGCATCTCATTCTCCTGAACTAGACCTAGTTAATAGTGAGGGCGGCTCTTCCAATCAGGTTAAAAGATTGAAATCGACGTCATCGATGTCTAATGAGAATGCTAAATCTGAAATTACATTAGAAATAATTTTCAAAGAAATTTTAGGTTTGAAAAATTCTTCGGAACAATTTCTGAAAGAAGTGCATGAAATTAAATCTGAAAATGTGCCATTAAAAAAGAAAATTGTTCATTTGGAAGATAAGGTGAATTCTTTGGAGCAGGTAAAATTTGATAATTGTATTGAAATTGTTAATATTCCGGTTATTGCTGATTTGAATGCGGAGGATATTGCGATTAAAGTATTGTCAGAGGGGCTAGGTGTAAACATTTCTTTAGTTGATATAGATTATTGTTACTTTAGGAAGATTCAAAAGAAAAATATTAATAATGATGTAATGAAGGAAAAAACGATTAATGTATTAAAGGTGGTTAAAAGGAAAATAATGAAGGTAATTTATTCTACAAAAACTAGAATCACTGCCAATTTATTTGGTAGTAAATATGATAGTAAAGATCAAATTTTTTTTAATGATAAGCTTTCTGTCTATTATAGACAGCTGCTCAAAGCCACCATAAAGATTAAAAATGATAAAAATTACGCACACGTTTGGGTACGCAATGCAAAAATTCTTTTACGTAAAGTTTCGGGGGGCAAGTTTATAGAATTGATAATTTTAATGATTTTGTTAATTTTTAGTTTTTTTTATTTTCTATTTTTTCTTTCAATTTATATACCATGTCATCAAATTTAAACAGTAGTAATAATTTAAATGAACTTGCTGATACGGTCTCTTCGTCAGATACGGATAAAAGAGTTGAGCTGGACTGCATTTGTACCTTAAATTTTCTTCATCGAAATATTCGCAGTATTCGCAAAAATTTTGATTTGTTAACAGCCCAACTAAGTGATTCAGTTGTGCCTGATTTGATTTTTTTATCAGAAATTTGGATTTATAGTTGTGAGGCAGATAATTTTGCTCTTGAAAATTACAATTTTTTTACAAATTGTAATAATAATTACTCGTGTGGTGGTGTTGCTGTTTTTGTGAGAAATGATTTTAACTGTGATGTTAATTGTTTTAGTTCTCCTTTTGCAGATATAATCAAAATAATTTTAACTTTGAATAATCAAATATATTGCTTTTATAATGTGTACAGATTACATACAGGGAGTGTGGATGATTTTTTGAAATATTTTCACAATCTTTTAAGTGAGGAAAAGTCTACTAATTTGATATTGTTAGGTGATTTTAATATAGATATTTTAGTCAGAGGTCCAACGTCTGATAAATATTTGTCTTTGCTTTCTTCGTTTGGTTTGAAATCTTATGTGAATTCTCATACGAGAATTACTAATATTTCCAGCTCTTGTCTGGATCATGTTTTCGCTAGATTTTCTAGAAATAATAATTGCTTCTTAAAAACTAAAGTTCTAGATTAAAATATAAGTGATCATAGAATGATTAGCGTAGAATTGTTTTCTGATTTTAGTGAGAACGTAGACACAAATAAAAAAATTACTTCCAAAAAAATAATCAACTATGAAATTTTGTATAATAGGCTTATTTGGGAAATGTGGAATAGTGTTTTTTCAAAAAGCGATCCGTCTGAAGCTTATAATGAATTTTTGTTAACTTTGTCTAATCATATTAATGAGTGTAGTACTGTAGTGAAACTTTCCAACAAAACGAAACCCCTGAAACCATGGGCTACGGAAAATGTTATCAAGAAAATACGGTCTAAAAATTCTATGTATAAAAAAGTTCAAAAGTTTCCCCAAAATTCAGATTTGAAGGAAAAATATAAGTCAGTTTGTAAAAAATTGTCTTCAGAAATAAAAGTCTTAAAAGAAAATTATTATTCTAGTAAGTTTCAAAATTGCAAAGGTAACATTAAGGAGGAATGGAAGGTTCTGAACGAAATTTTAAACAGAAATGTTTGTAATAATGGAGTGAGTGAGATAGTAATAGATAATCAATGCATTTCTGAACCTTTACATATTGCCAATCACTTCAATAATGATTTTTCTAGTATTGCCAACTTAGTAAATTTTCCAACTAACAACTTTGACTGTAACTGTAAAAGTGAGAATAGAATTCTTAAAAATGACCCGGTATCTTTAAACTCTTTTTTTTTGAACCAATAACATCTATTGAATTATATAGAATAATATGCAAATTACAAAACAAATGTTCCTCAACTTCAGATGGTATCAGTAACGTTTTACTTAAAAAAATTTCTCTTTTAGTAGTTGATCCACTCTGTTTTTTATAGAATTTAAGTGTAAATACAGGCATTTTTCCGTCTCAGCTTAAAATTGCTGAAGTAATTCCTTTATATAAAAAGGGCAATAAGAAGCTAGTTTCTCAATACCGTCCTATATCTTTACTTCCTACATTTGCTAAAATTTTTGAAAAAGCAATTAAAACTAGAGTTATTTCATATTTAAATGGTAAAAATTTTTTCAATCTTGCTCAGTTTGGTTATAGAGATAAAAAATCAACAGAAGATGCACTGTTAACCTTTTGTGAACATGTGTACAAAAGCATTGATTCAGGTAGAGAAACAGCTGGATTATTTTTGGACATGTCAAAGGCATTCGATATGGTGGATCATTCGATTCTTTTAAGTAAGTTAGAAAATATAGGTTTTCGTGGTAATATCTATAATTGGTTTAGGTCATATCTGGAGAATAGGTTGCAGAGAGTGAAAGTAAAAAATGTATTGAGTGATGAAATAATAATTAAGTTAGGTGTACCACAAGGTTCAGTGCTAGGTCCGATTTTCTTTTTAATTTATGTCAATTCTATTTTTTTGCAGAGTTTAAATGGTGTTACCACTGCTTTTGCGGACCATTTTAGCCTAGCATATTCTTCAAATAATATTTTTGAACTTACTATAAGAATGTATGAGGATTTAGATACTCTAAGGTTTTGGTTTGCTGAACATAGGTTGGTCGTGAGTGATAAGACAAAGGCAATGTTTTTCAAACTGAGAGGTTCAGTTTCCGAGTCAGTGGATTTAGTTTATCATTCACCTTTCTGTAGAAAATTTAGTTTGGTTTCTCATAATTGTTCAAAGTCTACGAAAAATTTCGACAGTAGTGTTCCTTGTGGTGATTGCTGTTTTCCTATAGAATCTGTAAATAACTATAAACTACTAGGAATTTTTATCGACCATAACTTGAATTGGAAAGAACACATAAATAGTTTAAAAAAGTATATGTTCTGTATAGTGAGAAAATTCTACCTGATGCGTCCTGTTTGTAGTATTAATATTATGAAAATGTTTTATTATGGACTAGTACATTCGAAATTACAATATGGACTAACTTGTTGGAGAGGAGTTTATTTTAATACTCTTGAACCAATAAGGATTTTGCAAAATCATATTATCAGATTAATAACAAATAGTCCTAGATTACATTCTTCTTGGCCGTTATTCAGTGAACTCAAGATTTTACCTTTAAGGCACTTTTATGTATATAAAGTGTTGAAAGTTTTCTACTTTAGAAGTGGAAATTTTGATTTGAATTCAGATGTTGTACATAATTATATTCTCCGATCAAACACTTCAAATTTGGCATTTATACCCTTATTTAATTCTACTCTTTATTCTAGATTTTTCACAATTACAGCACCACGGCTTTTCAACAAATTACCTCAGACTATACGAGTAATAATATACTTTAAAAAATTTTTGATAGAAATAAAAAAATGGCTATTTGAACAAATCAAAAGGGATATAGAGGTTTTATTTAATATTGTTTCCTAGCTCAGCTCTAAAATGAATTGCATTGCAAACTTTATTCCCATTGAATGGTTTCCTTCATTATTTCCCGAGATCATTATTTCCTGAGATAATCATGATTTTCATATTAAATTATGTTTATTTGAACTAAGTTTTTCATGAATTTTTTTTTTTCCTTTTTTTACTTTTACAAGAATTATGTAATTAAATAACAATGTATATATAATTTATTTTTTTCAAAAATTTTTCATTTAAAATTTTTAATTCATATATTGTTATCATTGGTTAATTTTATTAAATTTTAATCAATATACTTTTTTTCCTTTTTATTTTTAGGTATAAGAGAATATTTTCATTTAATTAACTTTTTCACAAGAAATATATTGTATTATAGATATTAATTATACTCAAGAATTACAGATGTAAAAAACCAATGAATTATTAAACTCAACATTATTTATGTTAAATTTCTTTATCTTTTTTTAGTCGATACTCGCCACTAGTATTTTTTTTTTACTACGGAGCTATCGTAATTTTATTGTATCCAAACAAAACATTTTTACTTAAGAATTTATATTATGTATTTAATTAATTATTTAGATATTAATTCTTAATTTAAATTGCTTTTAATGAATTATGTTATTTATAAATGGATCAATAAAAATCAAATCAATCAAATCAATCAATCAATCAATATCACTCGTGTGCATGTGTTTTTGTGTATACACAACTCGTTGTAATAACAAATTTTCTTAACATGTGTTGTAATCTACTATTATTGCTACACATTAAATTTATAAAGAAAAAATATTATGTACTTACAAAAAATTATTTTATACAAAAAATAAGTTGATTTTATGCGAAGCTTGCAAAATTTACGTTAAGCTATGTTATTGCCAGGGTTGCCAACTCTTGACCGAGGAAAAACTGGAGAGTTGAAAAAACAAAAAATGTAGATAGAAAAATTGAAAAAATAATAAATTTATAAATTACATTTGTAAAAAAATTTAAGAATTTCAAATTCCTAATGTATTTTGTTAGTGTGATTTAATGTCAAAAAAAAGTTTCGCACGAAAACTTTTTTTTGACATTAAATCACACTAACAAAATACATTACTTTTTTTCACTTTTTTTCATAAATTTCAAATATTAATGACAAAGCTGCCAGAGTAGGATTTTCTTTAGAGGATTTTATTACATCGGGGCAAAAATTATTGTACAAGGAAAACCAATTAGAAAGACAGAACTTGAATTTCAAAAAATTTTTTTGTTGTGTGAATTTCAAATACACGCCTCAGCCAGAGCGTGTATTTGAGATTCACAACAACAGAAAAAAATTTGAATTTTACACAACATTATACAACATTATATAAATTTGAAATTCTTAAATTTTTTAAGGGTGAAGCACAATTATTATTAACATAAACAAACGAAACATAAAATAAACCACATATACAAAAATAATTCAAATTAGAATAAAACTTTATAAAAAGTAATATAAAATAAATACAATTATTGAAATTAGAAAAAAATTAGTTAATTAATTGAATCACTTATTTCTTGAACGTATTAATAACTTTGTTTTGGAACAAATGATACTATAGCTAAATGAATAACAAAGTAAAATGACATCTACTGGTGAATGGCTTATGTGAATTTCTTTTTTACTTTAAAATTATTAATTTGGAAAAAACTGGTAAAATTTTAAAAAACCTGGAGACTGGAGTTTTAGTTGAAAAACTGGAAACTCCAGGGAAAAACACCCCAGTTGGCATCCCTGGTTATTGCATATAAAAAAAATACAAGCATGAAAGGAAATAAAATAAGAAAACGTTTCGTAACACTCATAGTACGCTGAATCTATTGAATCTAAACAATAAAGCGACTCGGTTTTGTGATATATGAATTATTTAGAGGTATTAATGATATATTATCAATAGTTCTAAAGAGATTAATGAACTCAAAAGAACTTTTCAGGGTTTATCACAAAATGTTGAGCCAGTTGAAACAATGATTGCAGGAATTGATGTCAAATTATTGAAATGTTAAAAATTGGTAAAGAAGCTGACTTATCCAAGCTGTTCTCCGTTGCATTCAAAATCAGTTTTTTTAATGATGAGATGAATTCTGGTTTTTGGTATAAAAAAGTGTTTGTAAACAATTCTAACTAATTCGTGAATTCAATTCGTTTAATAATTAATAATATTATACTCGTATTAATTCTAATTTTTTGTACAATAATTTGAATAATTTTTTTCTTTGTTTTTATTATATTGATTCTTCTCTTTACTGTATAGTTGAAAATATTAATTTTTTTTCCTTATTGTTGCCGTTATTGTGTTATTACTGATGTATGTATTTCTCACTTGTCTATTGAAACAATTTGAATAGTGGTACTAAAACTATTTATTATCAGAATGTTAAAGGGTTTAAGAACTAAAAGAGATCGTTTTGTTTCTTCACCAATTTTTTTGTGCTCATCGCAATGTAGTAACAGAGACACACTCAGAATATTTTATGAATCTCAATTAACTGGCTTTAGGTGTGACAGGAAATATGATGATTTACTTAAACGTTATGATGGTGGAGTTTTAATTGCAATCAAAGCTTCTGTTTTGTGTATGAAATTAAGCGTAGTTTCTGTGATAGTAATGTCGAGCGACTTTGTGTAAAAATTGATGGTTTGAAAATCAATGAAAATAATAATTCGTCGCTAATTCTTTTTGCTATCTATGTTTTCCCTTCATTACCGTTAGTTGATAAAAATTATTGTTATTCTAATATTTATCAAATATTAATTATGTTTTCGATTGTTTGAATGTGAGAAATGCTTTGTCATAGGTGATTTTAATTTACGCAAATTATGTTGGAAATTTGATGAGGATGATAATCTTCATGTCAGGGCCGCCTCAAGCTATATGCGAGCCAGCCGCTTGCCTGAGGCGTTGAAATAATTGCCTTTGCATCGGCCGTCGAAAACTTAAATCTTGCAACTTACATACAGAAAATTGTGAAAATTGTTAGAATATCCAGTTCAAATACTCAAGAAGAACTTTAATTATAGTTAACTCTGAATTTATAGTTTAGAAATTATTTGAATTTTTTTATTTTGCACATTTCAAACTTTGCCTAAATAACTTGAATAAATATTTTCTCTTGTTCAAATACTACGCATTTATTTATTTATCAGATAATGGGACCATTTTAAATTGCCTTTAACGTGTTAAGTTGTGTTGCGGATAAAATTACTTTTATTTGTTCTTCCTACACCTACACTTAAATTTTTAGTGCTTACTTGCAAATGCAAATTTTTTTTATATATTAAAGAAATTTTAATTCAAGATCAATCCATACAGGTTGCGTAATGTTGAACAAAAAGGGAAAAAAATGGCCGCGGGTCTGACGTCATTGATATCCAATTTCCATATATTGTTGTTGTTTTTTTAATTTTTTTCTTGAAAAATGCAAATTATGTATAGAAAAATAGAACAGCTGGATATCACTTACGTCACTTGACATTTCTCATAAAAATCACATATTACGCAACCTGTTTGATCTTGTTTTAATTAAACTTAATTTTATTGTGATTGTTCATAAGTTAAATTTTATATTCTAAAATGACAAACAAGTGCGATTTACCATCACGCTCTAACTTTGATAGAAAATCAAAGTATATTACTTGTAAAGGGTTCAGCAAAAAATCCTTCCATAGCTCATGTTTATTTCGTGACAGAGATTGGCATAATCCAATCTTAGCTGACTACTTTATATGTTCTGACTGCCAACAGACAGAAGATATTATTCGTGACATCCAAGAACAGCTAATGAAAAACATCAAAGAATTAAAATGTGCCAAAGACGATCTTATGAATATGGGTCAGAAGACAATTAAATGCTAATCTAATTTTTCAGAAATGGCTAAAATTTTTGATAATTTAAATTCCTGTATTATTGATAGCCAAAATTATTTTAAACCATCACAGAAAACCATGTTTACAACAGCTATTGTTTTACAGCTTAATAAATATCTATCCACCGTAACCAATGATCTCGATAACCGTATTGGAAACATTATTGACATTAAATTGAGCCTTACATGGATAAGATTGGTATGATCAAAGCAGCTGTTAACGATACCGTGGTTGTTATTGATAGATTGGACACACTCTACAAAAAGCTGAAAGAAGTTGTAATGAAGAAGCAAGAAATCGCTATTGAAATGCACAATCTAAGTTCATCTTTCAATATAAGTAGTGATAATAATATAATATCCACATCCCATGCTAGTAATGACAAAGATATTGATGTAATATCCATATTCCTATCTCCGTCTACGTTTACAGATGAATTAAAAAA
Organism: Hybos culiciformis; assembly: GCA_964007475.1. Lineage (NCBI taxonomy): Eukaryota > Metazoa > Arthropoda > Insecta > Diptera > Hybotidae > Hybos > Hybos culiciformis. Next base: position 81,717,209 of record OZ023273.1, read on the forward strand.
GTCTTCTATACATACAACTGAAACAAAACAGAAGAAAAAGATAAGCAAGACAATCATTGAAAAAAAAAAAGATGTGGGCTCTATTCGCATATCAAAAACTCCACTTTACGCTAATACGGAATGGATTAAGGTATTTATTAAGAATCATTTTAAGGTTAGTATTAATTATGTCAGTCTGTTACTCCGCGAAAAATAACAAAAAAAAATCTAACCCATATGAATTTCAAGATTTCTGCTAGCACCCAAACCTTAACCCTTTTTTTAAATAAAACTTCTATTAATAAGTGGAAAAACATGAAAGTGTCACGCTGGTCTGAAAATGTCCCTAATGAAAATCTCCCTAATGAAAAATACAACAACAATTCAAATTTTCAAAATATTAAATGTTTAGCTCAAAATCAACATTCGAGGTCACCTAAATGTAGTAATTTTATACAAACCGAAACAATAAATCCTTACAAACCTCCTGTCAAAAATCAATTTCAGCCCACCCCGACCATTAAACCTTACAAACGTCCTGTTAATAATCAATTTCAGCCAACCCCGCCTCCACCCTCATTTCTCGACCCACTTTTTCCACCAATCGTTAAATTGACACAAAAATCTCTTGTGTCTGACAATGGCCGTTATGTTCTGGCACGATTGCGTGACAAAAAATTGTATGACGATATGAGACTTTATCTCGCTTACCTGTATGATAAAGACGACTCGTTTAGTATCAATGGAAAGACCAATACTAACATTAGAACAAGACTGTTAGAAGAAGGCCTCCCTACCGACATTACAGAACTTAGATGTCTATATGAGAGATACCATGATGCTATTGGCCTGTCAACCAAACATATTAACTCAGATCTCTCTTCCTGTGCTTCGGAACTGAGAGCCAAAAGAATGGACTATGTTCAAATGCCAGAGGTACGGACATACGGCCACTAATTGCAAAATATAGATGTGTTAAATGTAGCGAAAATCATAATCCTGGAGAATGCCCGATTCCTAAGATAACTGAAAATGAAATGGATAAGGAGCAAAAGTGTGTACTCTGTAAAAATGCAGGTCATCCATCTTCGTACAAAGAATGTCCCAAGTATAAAATATGGAAAGAAAATCTAAGAAAAAGAAAAAAAGAAGTAAGGAATCAAAGACAATGGAAAATGTCAACGATAAATAATTTCGAACAACCTAAGATATCATACGCAGATGCAACAAGAAAAACAATTAGTAATAATATAGAAAATAATGCAGGTTACTTAAAAGACTTATTTGAATTTGTTAAAATGATAAGTATTAAAATAGATAAGGTAGAAAGTAAGTTAAGTGAACAAAACGAAAGAATTGATGTTTTGTATAATAGCTATTTACTAACAATAATGATTATCAATAATAAAATAAATATAGTAATAAATATTAAATAATAATTCCAAATAAAACTAGGCTAAATTAGGAGAAGTATAAAAACATAAATTTTGATGGATATAATTTTATCCGAACAGACAGAAATTTTGAACCTCGAGGGGAGTGGCATAGTTATCATAGTGAAGAAAGAAATGAAGATAACAAATAATTAATCCTTACAAACCTGCTGTTAATAATCAATTTCAGCCCACCCCGACTCCACCCTCATTTCTCGACCCACTTTTTCCACCAATCGTTAAATTAACACAAAAATCGTTTGTGTCTGACAATGGCCGTTATGTTTTGGTACGATTACGTGACAAAAAATTATATGACGATATAAGGCTCTATCTCGCTTACCTGTATGACAAGGACGACTCGTTTAGTATCCATGGAAAAACCACTACTTACATTAGAACGAGACTGTTAGAAGAAGGCCTCCCTATCGATATTACAGAACTTAGATGTCTATATGAGAGATAACATGCTGCTATTGGCCTGCCAACCCAACATATTAACTCAGATCTCTCTTCATATACTTCGGAGCTGAGAGCCAAAAGAATGGACTATGTTCAAAGAATAAGAGAAAATGAACAAAGGTTTTTTCGGCCCATCTCCAATTTCCATAAATAATAATCTTGTTCCGGTTCAAGTAGGTAAATGAACCCCAGCATATCTCCATTTACTACCAAAATGTCAGTGGTCTTCGCACCAAGACGAAAAATATACGTCTTAATTCATCTGCTCTCGATCTTGATTTATATATCCTGACTGAAACATAGCTAACCTCTTCTATCTCTAATTTAGAAATTTTTGACTCAACATATTCTGTCTTTAGGAATGATCGATATGCTATGTCTTACACAGAGCCAAATAGCGGCAGAGTGCCTAGGGGCGGGGGAGTTTTAGTTGCTATAAAGAATTCTTTTCACGCAACAGAAATTGCTTTCTCGAACCACGACCCATTAGAAATAGTTGGAATTAATGTAAGAGGGTTTTCTAATAATATATTTATAATAAATTGTTATATTCCTCCAGGTCGAAATATTGATGTATATCAGAAATTCGTAACAATTAGTGAATCCTTTTCTGCAAACTTAGAACCCTCTGATGAACTCTTCATTTTTGGCGATTTTAATGTCTCCAACATTAGCTGGATTCCTCATGATGAAGATAATTTCTTAATCCCTTCTGGAGATCTTAGTGAACTTGAATCGATATTTATTGATTCACTAAACTCATGCTTTCTTCAGCAAATCTCCTCCATAAAAAATCAGCAGGATAAACAACTTGATCTCGTTTTTGTTTCTAACTGGGACAATATTATTCCGATCGAAAGTTCCTGCCCATTAGTTGATATACTCTTATCATCCCCCTCTTAGTTTTTCCTTATGCATTAATACCCGCTCCTGTTTTAAAAATTTGACTTGCTCTATGCATTTTAATTTTAATAAAACTGACTTCAATGGACTAAACGAATTTTATAGTAATATTGACTTCTCTCTGTTATTTCTTGAAAATAATATTGAGCAAATATCGTTAAAATTTTATGAAATCTTAGTAGAAGGTTTTAATATTTTTACTCCTCTGGAACGAGACAAAGACTGCAATTCCAATCCGCCTTGGTTTACCCGTGATTTAAAGACATTAAGAAACAGAAAAAACAAGGTATGACGCAAATACCTTAAATCGAAAACTGACAGTGACTACAGTAACTTCATAATTTTATTTAATAATTTTAAAGAACTTTTAAATCAGTCACATGATCGTTATATTTTAGAAATGTCTGTAAAATTGAAATCCAATCCTAAATCTTTCGGGAAATTTGTGAATTCAAGAAGAAAATCAGACCAATACCCTTCATTTATGAAACTCTTTAATTCTTCGAGTGGTGATTCAGGTACAATATGTGAGTTTTTTCTAAATCATACCCGGACACCGCATTTAATGCTTTGGATTCTAATTTCACCCATTTGAATAACTGTCCTAAAACAACCTTCTCCAATCTTTATTTTGACGACGACCTGGTAAAAAAAATACCTAAACCGTCTCGGAAATAATGCGTCTCCAGGTCCAAATGGTGTCCCAGAAATTATCTTAAAAAATTGTTCGGATGTTCTTGCTCTCCCATTATCCTGCCTCTTCAACCTTTCCTTGTCCTTAGGTATTTTTCCATCCATCTGGAAAAATGCATAAATCAGACCCATCCATAAAGCTAGAAATGATGTCTCTAATTACCGCCCTATCGCAAAGCTTTCCTTAATCCCAAAACTGTTTGAACTCATAATGTTTGACGAAATTTATCCTCATTGCACAAAATTTCTTGTTGATAACCAACATGGTTTTATGAAGCATAAATTGACCACAACAAACTTAGTTGAATGTACTTCCAAATTTCTCGCTAACATGGAGGAAGGTTTTCAAACAGACGTCGTCTATACTGACTTAAGTAAAGCTTTTGACATTTTACCACATAGCTTAATTCTTCTTAAAATGAAAGCTTACGGCTTCCCTGAATATTTTCTCAACTGGATACAATCTTACCTGTCAAGGAGAAGTTACAATGTCACTTTCAGAGGCGTTACATCATCTCCGATTTCAGCAAACTCCGGAGTTCCCCAAGGTAGTCACTTATGCCCATTACTTTTTATCATTTCTGTAAATGACGTCATTTCCGTTCTAAACCATTGTGACATGCAGATATATGCAGATGATATGAAATTTTTCAAAAAAATTGTGACTGAATCTGATAGCTCTCTGTTTCAAGATGACCTAGACGATTTCTATAATTGGTGTCATGTTAATAATCTTAAGCTTAATATTGGCAAATGCCAATTTGTAACTTATTCCCGTCGAGTAAATAGAATCAATCAAAGATCTCGGGATTTACTTTGATGAAAAACTTTCTTTTAAAAATCACTGCACCTACATCATAAACAAAGCCAATTCAATGTTCGGTTTCGTTAAACGATGGTCTAAAGATTTTCCAGATCCCTATACTTTAAAAACTCTTTTTATGACTTTGGTCCGACCCAATCTGGAATATGCCAGCCAAGTCTGGTCTCCGTTTTATCAAGTTCACATTGATAGAATTGAATCCATTCAGAAAAATTTTCTGAGATTTGCTTTACGCAACTTACCTTGGTCTGACCCACTTGTTCTTCCGTCTTATCAGAACAGACTTAATTTGATTAATTTGACTTCATTGGAAAAAAGGCGAGAGGTGGCTGATCTCATTTTCCTAATTGAAATTATTAACAATAATATAGTATCCAAATATATTTCAAATAACATTCATTTTACTACTAATTTTAGATTGCGCTCCCTAAATCTTTAATTATTGTAAATTTGAACCAGTAAATCGAATGTTGATTTTGGGTAATAGATACAAAAATTTGATTGACCTTTCCTTATCAAAACAAATTCATAAAACTCGATTATTTAACCATCAATACTTTCGCTAAAAATATTTTATTTCTTATGAATAGAATTATGTTATGTAATTTAATTCTTGCTAAGATAATTATTTTTTGTTTTTTAGTATAATAAATAATAAATTCTTTCATTTATTATGTAAGTAAATTTTTGCTTAGATATTGAATATTTTTTTTGCCAGGAAACTAAAAAAAAAAAGACAGAATTTGTACCTTATTTTGATATTATTATATGGAAAATTTTTATTTTCGAAGGATCTTATCTGTTCGGGGACCTAGCTTTTAGAAAATAATTTATTCAAATAATAGATAGTTATTATATAATTTGAAAATCCCATTAAAAAATATGGACATTTTGATAGGTAATTTGCACTTTTAATTTTAAAAGCATTGCGTAAACGAACATAGATCGTTCCTACATAAGCTTTTGAAGCAAACTGAGAAAAATATGATTTATTATAATTTCAAAAATATAAGTGGAATTTTCAGTGGATGACTCCCGTTTACTAAATGTATTATCATAATTATTATTTAGTTTATGTTATAAATTATTTTAATATGAGCGCGTTTTTAAGCCGTATTTTAAAAAGGAATTCGGATATATTAATTCACCTTATTGCAATTCAACATATAATAATGAACCATATAATAATTTACCATATAATAATTCACCGTATAGTAATTATACGATGAATTTCTAATACGGTGAGTTGCTGGTACGATCGGTCATTTACTATACGATAAATTCCTATACAATGAACTATTTATTACAGCTGAATTCATAGTCGATGAATTGTCCGTAAATCAATCTAAAAGATAAAAATTCTACAATAACGGCAAAAAAAAAAGATGTATTTACTATAAGAAGTTTGGAGAAATGTTATTATTGTGTATTTTTGGTTTGTCAGTAAGAAATTTAAACGATTCAATCATTTATCTGAAATAATTAACACTAAAAACTGATTTTTAAGATACATAACATTTTTTGGTTGTTTTATTGTCTAAATTTAAAACTAAATTATTAAAAAATCTTATTTAAGAAAATATTTTTTAAGTAGTCAATTACTGCTTCAATCAACTTACAACTTAAAAAATCAAAAAAACGTCCTTCTGCCGTAATAATTTTGATAATACTAAATTGAGAATAATAATTAATTTTCTATGTTTTGATTTTTTTTTTCATAGTTTTCTTAGGTTTCGATAGAGTCGAAAGTTTTACGAAGTTTGATTTTGAAAAACTTCGTGAAAAAAAATGAGTTTCCAGGCTAGATATATAGAGGAATTGACTGTAGATTTAAGCTTTTTTGTAAAGTGTTTGTATTAAGCAGATATGAAATAAATAAATAAATAAATAAATAAATAATAAATATAGCAAAAATAACTAATGTTTAGAAACTACAATAGCAAAAATAAAAATAAATAGCAGCCAAACGTTCCAATTATTATACACACGACTGATGAACCATCTTATCCTAGGAGTGGTTCAAATCTAGACTTGGTAATAGTAGATGTGAGACTAAAATTAGACTTCGATTTTTTAACAGATAAACTAAAAACAATAGCATATGACAGCAGAGCCATAATAATTAATTAAGAAAGGGAAGATAATAAAAAATTCGAAATAGAATCAAAACACATTCAGTATAAGATCAATTAAAATCAACTAAACCCTGTTTTACTTAAAAAAAATTTACTCAAAATCTACAAAAACGAGACTGAAAACAGAATAGACCTAGTACCAAATGATATAAATTTAAATAACGAGGAAATTACACATAACGTAGAAAAACTTAACGAAATTATAAAAAAGGCGACTAAATTCAGCACACAAAAATACAAAAGAAAAACTTACTAAATAAATACAGAAACTCAATCATTAATAACCTTCAATTCAATTCAATTACTTATTTTGTCCACAGAATATTTACAATTTTTTTATAAACATAAATAAAGAAACTTAAATCTAAGAGATAAGGATGGTGGAAATCCTATACAACTAATTAATCTCTATAAAAATGTCATCGACGAATGCAATATACAATTTTGGGTAATTTTATTACTTAAGGGAAATGTGGAATGAAAAACCCTTCTTGTAGTTATTTTTTTTTGAGCTTTTGTTTTTTTTTTTTTTTTTTTTTTACAAACATTTATAAATTAATAACCTAACACAACAAAAAAATCTTTTCATTTCGAGTATGCATCACTTGAAAAAACGAAATCTGAATAATGCTAACCAAATTAGATTAGATTAGACTGTTAAAAATTTAATACAAAAATTAATTAGTGAAAATATTAAAATAGAAATAGATAAATATTGGAAAAGTAAAATACAAAAAATAACGCACAAGGAACAAAATATGTTTAAAAAATTAAATCAAATATTTAGGAAAAAGGGGCCTATTGAAATTCATGATCTAATGATAGAATGATATTATAGAAAAATTAAAAGTTAGTTCAGATGTAGATAATAATAATAATTCACATATTGTAGTTAGAGATACTAAACAAAAACTTTTGGTGTTGGGAACACATTTTGAAGAAATAAATACACTAAATCTTAAAGATAATGAAGAATAAATCACGAAGTAAAAATGATAAACATATATAATTGAAAACGAAATGTTAGAAAAAAAAAAATAATGTAGTAGTCGGTGGCGTCATTTTTTGATGGTTTGACTTCAATGTGGGTGCCATCTAAAAATAAAAATAACTATTGCTTTGTCACACAATGAATACATTTTAAATGATATAATTACCTATGGCCCCAACACATTGAGGAAATCCCATTTTTTCAAAACCTTCAATATTTTTTTTTACGACAATATCTGTCAGGGGATAGGCATTTAAATATGAAGAACTAAGATGCTTCCAAACCTCTTGACAAAATTCTAAAATAATTTTACAAACTGTGGCCCGTCCAATTCCAAACACGTTTGCTGTTGTTCTGTATTCGCATGATCTTCCTAATGAGTACAATGCCACAGCAATTCTTTTTCTAATCGGAATGGTTTCGCGGAAATTTGTATTCATCTTGGCCAGATTTGGAAGCAAACTGCACAGTTCTTCAAAAGATTTTTTGTTACTCGCAAATTTTCTTTAAAAAAAATAACACCATTATGCAGTAGCTCGTACTCAAAAAATTTGTTATTGCGTTTCTAAAATTAAAAATATATATATTTATATTTTTTTCAATAAACGGTGGTGATTAACTTACCAAGGTCCAAATTTTTCGTCCCGATTTTTTTGCCGATTTATATTTTAATAGTAAAGCCCTGAGCCTGCTTATTCTGGCTAGTTGGTGTTTTACACCCAATCTATAAATTTTTCTTTTTTGCAGCAAACGCTTTTGAGCAATACTGCATTCATTAATTGCTAAAACTGCTTTCAATAATTCTTTTTGATCCATAGTTTTTTTTTTAAAAAGTATTATTTATTTATTTATATTTATTTATTTATATTTATTTATTTATTTAATTCACAAAACTCTTAATTTAAAATTATTTTTCTTTATTTTTAAAAAAAAAATTTATTTATTGTTTTGATTTTCAAATTTTTGTGTAAACAAATCTTTTTTTTTGAACGTCAAACAAGTCCTACTTTTTTTGGTGTGAACGTTTGTTTTGAAACATAGGATTAAAGTAGGATTAAACTATGATTCCATTTTGGTGGAAACAAGGTATTACTGAATTAAAGTGTGAAACTTTTAAAAAAGCCTAACAGAACCTTATACTTGTAAAAAGTGTGCATATAATATTGATATTGCACACTTTATAAAGCGAAGTAAAAAAAAAACAGAATTTTTGTTCACAAAATAAGACAATACTCAAAGTCAATATAAATTAATTAAATTTTAGTAAATAACTAGTCGAAATACCGGGTTTCACACGGGAGTGCCGAACTTACGTTAATATCAAAATACTGTTTTGTGTGTGAGTGAAGATATGAAATTCTAAATTTTTAAATTTGCTATATAGCTCCCACCCCGGAGTTTTCGATAAAAATTATTTTTCGTTAAAAAAATTTTTTACTTATATTTTATTTTTTACTTTTTAGTTACAAGTAAAACACATTCGGTTCATGTTTTTTTCTTTTAATTAATTCTATAAATTTTTTTTTTAATTTACGAAATTTAACAAACCACTTGAAATTCAAAATGGCTTTTAATTCAAAATTACCGCTAACATTTGATAAATTGTAGAATTTTCCACAACTGTGCGAAATATTTACTTGGCTTGGCTGTACTTTTTTTTTAATTTTTTTCCATACCATTTAGTTTTAGTCCCGTCAAATTGTTTATATAATTTTACAACAGATGTCTCTATATTAATCGGAGAGACGTAGCAACCTTTTTTATAGTTGCAGTAATAAATAGTAAAACGAAGTCAAATTGTTGTAAATACAATTTTAATATTTATTTTTTACTGGGTAATTGTTTACTATTTATTTCAAAAAAAACTTCTCTTTCTCTCTCCATGATGTATCGTCGTCTCTTGTGTGACACCATCACAAAATCAACTTCAATAAAAAGAATCTAAAAATAATGAAATGAAAAAAAAAATTGAATTAAAAGAAAGCTGTAAATTGCTAGATTAGAACTCAAGCAAAAAATACTAGAGCAGCAAAGAAATTAGACATATTTTTGGATGTAAGATTGTGATTTAAAAAAAAAAATTATCGAATAACTTCGCTACACTTCGGTACACTTCATGTTTGAAAATAGGTTGGTGAATGGGGTGACACACTTAATAAAAGAAGGTTTGGTTTGAAATAAACAAAAAAAAATTTTTTTGTAAAATTAAATTTTGATATTCGTAATTTAAAAAAAAACACACGAAGCAGTCCCCAGCAAATATTTATTAATAGGTTAAAGTTACCCTAAAATTTAACAGGTTAGTCTTTTTATGTTTTTAACAGACTTTTTACCCTACGAAGTGTCACACCGTTCCAAAAAAAAAATCCTTTAAATAAAACAATAATAATAGCTGATGTTTTTGTTTTCTGTTTTGTTTCCGATTGAAAAGTTTACTAAGTTTTAAAAAAGTTAACAATAAAATCAGTTAATTTTAATTAAAAATAAAAGTGTGATAAAAAATTAGTTATAAAAATTAATATAAAAATTATTAAAAATTATTAATAAATAATAATAAAATTTTTGTAGAAAAGTTTTCATAGTTTCAGTTATTATTTAAAAAAAAAAGTTACCAACAGTTAAAGAAAAAATTATTAATAAATAACTAAATATTTAATTTTTTTTCAATTAAATTAATTTTAAGTATTTTATATTATTTATTTCGGTTTTTTTACTGAGTTCAGCTGAGGAGGACTTCTTAAAAAAATGAACCCAAAAACGGCTAAGAACATCCATTTAAATAGAAGGGCGGAGCTTAATCTGCGGGAATTTTTTCAAAATTTTAATCCTGAATCGTTAGATGAATCTCCTTCCGACGATATAATACAGGAAAATTCTGAACCCTGTTCTTCGGAACATGACGTCGAATTTGCGGATTCAGATTTCAACGAAAAGTTGCCCACTAATTTTTTCAATTATGAATTCAAAGACCCCTTTATTGAATCTGATGATTCGGATGAAGAAATGCATTCACCAATTGAGGAAAATTCACCTCAACTTCCTAAAATTCAATTACTAAGAATAAATTTAATTAAATGGATTATTGAGCATAACTTCTCCTCAAAGGCCACAAACGATTTATTGAAAATTTTAGTGGCTGTCGGGATTCAGGTTCCAAAAAACAAGAAAACACTTCTTCGCGATTTTTCAAGGAAAGAAAATTTTGTTCCGCGAATTGTAAACGAGGGGGAGTATTCTCACTTTGGAATAGAGAAGGCTATAAACAGATTTGACGCGAATTATTTAAATTCGATAAGTTCAGTTGTTTGTTACTTTAATGTTGAAGGATTACCTTTGTATAAGAGTTCAAGAAAAACGATTTGGCCAATTCTTGGAGCTTTCGCTAATGAAAAATCAAAGCCACCTTTTTTAGTAGGAGCTTGGGTGGGAAAGGGACATCCAACTTCTGTTGATGAGTTCTTTAAAGACTTTTCAGAAGAAATTATTTATCTTTATAAAAATGGCATTAAAGATTTAAAGAATTCTTCAACAAAAAAATTTGTCCTAAGGTGTTTCACTTCCGATGCTCCAGCCAAATCTTTTTGCAAGTCAGTTCGTTATCAGAGCTCCCAACACGGTCGCAATGAATGCAGTCAAACCGGTTTTTATTATCAACGCACTAATATTTATGATATTGAAACTCGAGACTTGAGAACTGATCAGTTATTTGCCGCGAGGAGAGATCCTGAACATCATCAGGAAAGTCCTCCTAATATTCTTGAAAGGAGTGGAATTAAAATGGTGTCTCAATTTCCTCTAGATTCTATGCATCTTTTAGATTTAGGGGTATGCAAAAAAAACTTTAAGTTTAATCCTGCATAAATTGACTCCAGCTGCTAATATTTATGATATTGAAACTCGAGACTTGGGAACTGATCAGTTATTTGCCGCGAGGAGAGATCCTGAACATCATCAGGAAGGTCCTCCTAATATTCTGGAAAGGAGTGGAATTAAAATGGTGTCTCAATTTCCTCTAGATCCTATGCATCTTTTAGATTTAGGGGTATGCAAAAAAAACTTTAAATTTAATCCTGGATAAATTGACTCCAGCTGCCCGAACAAAAATGTGCGAAATTTATTGTAGCTACAGAAATTATATGCCTATCGAATTCGCAAGAAAAACTAGAAGTTTTTTAGAAATTCCTAGATGGAAAGCGACCGAATTTAGATTTTTTTATTATATGGATCTCTTCCTCTTTTAAATAATTTTGTAGATGAAAATATTTTTTACCATTTCGTTCTTCTTACTTCTAGTGCTCGTCTCCTTTCTAATGAATTTATAAATTTAAAAACATGACATTACATTGACAATTTTCCTTAATGGTTTTGTAAAATACTTTCCCCAAATTTACGGGCTAAGAAACATTTCCTACAATATTCATAGTCTTCTACATTTATCAAACTATGTAAAATTATATGGTCCAATTGATAACTTTTCGGGATATAAATTTGAAAATTATCTTCAGGAAATTAAAAAACTTGTTAAATAACCTTCATTTATTTTAAAACAACTTTTTAATAAAATCAATGAAATGAATTATATAAATAATTTGATTGAGGAAAATAAAGTCAGTTGTGAAAAATTTTCTCATTCAAATCGGTATAAAAGTTACAATTACGTTCCTTTACCTTTCAATGTAATACCGTAGATTGTTATTGTTCAATAAAAATCAATAACCAAGAAATTCCTTTTTTTATTGAAGACTTAGATTTTCATGATAATATATTCAAATAATGAAAGGAAAAAGATTTAAAGATTCTAGGGCATATTTTACTATCCCATTAAACTCTCTAACTGGGCTTGGAATTATGGTTGTAGACGAACTCGAAAAAGATTTTGAAGAATTCCCTGTTACTGCGATTATTTCAAAATTTTGTCGATTACCTTTAGATCTTTCTAAAAATGTTTTTATCCTAATTCCAATGCTTCACGAACCTAAAAATATTTCAATTATTTAATAATTCTGTTGTTTGCTATAACGTTATTTGCTCCTGCTGACTCAGTATATTACTTTACATTTTTTAACTTAATTTTAATTTAATTTAATTTTTGTTTCTTTTAAAAATATCATTTCAATTTTAAGAAGTACCAGTAATTAAATATTTTTTATTTATGAAATTTTTTGTATTTAGATTTTGTATTTAGATTGCTGATGAAGATAAATACAGCAATAATTGTAACAGATCTCAAAATCTCTTTTTAGATCGTATTAAAATGTTTAATTAACTAGTATCTTAAGTTTATGAAATTCATTGGAAATTTTTAATAGAAATTATATTTATTTTCAGAAATATTAATCCAATGCGGTGATACTAAAAGAAAAGCTCATCAACTAGTAACAAGTGAAATAAAAAAACTAAAATTGGATGCAACTCCCAGATGGACAAATCTTTTCACACGTAAAAATTTAATTAATTTTGAAAAAGAAACTAAAATAACCAAGAAAAAAAAAATAGTTTCATCAATTTATTACAGTTTAAATTTTTTTATATATCGTTTATCACATAATATACCATAATTTTCTTAAAAAAATTTCAAAAGTAAAAAATATTGATGTATTCATTTTATATTTACTTCTATTTTTTGTCCTCAATAACTTTAAATTATTTAATATTTTCTTTAAATTTGATAAAAATAATAATTTACCTATATTTTTTATTTTCAGCTAAAAAAATTGTTACAAATGTTGAAAATTACGATATACATAACTTAAAACGGTCATGCACTTACGAAGGTATTTTTTTTCTATATTATTTTAACAAAAAATTATTAATATCTTGTCTTATTTTAGATTCAGAAGTAGTATTCATTCCGGTTGAAAATAAACCCGTTGAAATTTCCGAAAGTAAGTTGTAGAAATATTCCTTGAAATATATGTACTGTACTCATTGGTAGTTGAGAATTGTTTAAGAAAACTGAACAAGACTTGGTTAAACTAAATATTTGAAAAAGAAAATTTTGTTTTTCGTTTGTTAGCTTAAAAGCAATTAAACCTACATACCCATTTGGAAAATTCCTTCTTAATAATTATTTTTTTATTTGCTTGAACATTTAACTCATTTCTTAAAGTAATTCAATTAGGCCAATTCTGATCAATTTTGACGCTGTAATATTTTATTTTTTATATTAAGTACTTGTTTTTAATTATTTTATTTTATATACATTTTTTTTGCTCACTTTTATAATATGGAACCCCAACAACCGCAATAAGATCACAAAGAACAACAAAAAGAACATTAACACCACCAAGACCAACAGCAACGGCCATATCGGTATTATCACAAATATTATTAACACCACCAAGCCCAACAGCAATGGCAACATCAACAAAATCATACACAAAACCAACATTGGTACTATCACCACCAAGGCCAACAGCAGCGGCAACATCAACAAAGTCAAATAAAAAATCACCATCATTATCATCACAAAGAACAGTGGCAGCATCATTATCATCAAGTTCTGTGTCGTTAGAAACAAGTGGAAGTAGCAAATGCAATTTTTGCCAGAAAATCACTACAGTTGAACAAAGTATTTATTTTTACTATAATGCGGTCTTATGATTATTCAAAAGACAGCACATAAAAAAATTAGCACAAAATTTTATAAAATTTGACAAATTTAGTGCTAATTTTTTCTTTTTTTATATACATGCTGTTTTTTTTATATGACTGTACATTTATAGTAGATTACAATACATGGTAAGAAAATTTGTTATTCTTGCGAGTTGTGTATACACACAAACACATAGACACGAGTCATGTTTATATCACGAGACCGAAGGTCGAGTGATATAATATTGACGAGTGTCTATGTGTTTGTGTGTATACACAACGAGCTCTATAACAAATTTGATTACCATGTATTGTATACTGCTTTAATGTGCATGGGAGAGGGAGTTGAAAACAATACATTTGCAATGAAAAAAATAAACAAAAAAGTTCAAAATGAAGCAAGGAAATAAAATTTAATTAATACGGAAGTAAATTTATTTCTCGAAATGATTTCAAACCGGATGATTTAAGATCAGCTAATTCCTAAAATATTAAAAAAAAATTAGTAATTTTTCCAAAAAAAATTATTCATTTTCTTTTTTGCAAAAAAAAAATCGAATAATTTTTTTTTAGAAAAATTACAAATTTTTTTTTTTATTATTTTAGGAACTAATGGTCTTCTTAAATTTTGTTTAATTTTATTTTTAATTATTAAAAAAAATAATAATAATTTTATAATTATTTTTTTTTATAATTAAAAATAAAATCAAATAATAAATATATTGTTATAATTTATATTTACAATAAATAATCTCCTTGTTGCTGCCATTTTCCTCGTTTGTTGATAAAAGAAAAAAAAATTCTTACTTGACATTTGACAGCAAACTTTATAATGACAACAAAGATATTTTCAGGGTTACCATTGTTCTATTTTTATTCATTTTGTTTTTTTGAATAAAAATAAGTGCAATTTTTGAAGTGTGGTTTAAATTTTTGTACTAAAATCCACACTCGTTTAAAAATTTAGTAGTAGAGGTTCGAAGATCCTTTAAAAATACTAGATTGAAACACATGTTAAGAAAATTCATCGACTGATCGACTGGCCGCTTTTTAGAAAAAAAAAAATAGCCGCGTATTTTTTTATTGGTTCTTTTTTTTTTTTTTTTTTTTGCTCAGAGGGAAAATATAGATTAGCTCAGAGGGAAAATATAGATTTTTAGCATTATAAACTAAGCTTTGTTTGACATTGATATGATGCATGTGAGAGGTATACATTTGCAATTTTTTTTTTTTTTTTTGGTATTTGTCTGTTTGAAATAATGTGAGTGTGAGAGATATTATTTTTGTTTATAGTATTACGCAGTTCAAAATGAAGAATGTAAATACAATATAGAGCAATGTAAATACAATTTACATCACAGGGAAATGTAAATACAATTTACATTCCTCTATAATTGCATGTGTATTGATGCATGTAATGGAGCATTTACCGAGCTAAATTTGCGAATGTAAATACAACTTACCGAAACCATGCGCATTAAAATTAATAATTAGTAATTATACTTTTCAATTGTAATTAATTATTAAACCTTTTTGTAGTCAAAAATCCAGAATTATATTATGTGGCTAAACAGTTGCAGCTAATAGATCAGCGATTGTTAAATCTAGAAAAATTCATAATCCCTAAACAAAAAATTGCCGATAAAATCTCAAGTTAATTTAGAAGAAATTTGTGAAAAAATCAGTAATGATTTAACATTTCGTTATAATTTGGTAAGCTATTTTACATTGTACATTGTATATAATTAAAATAATTCGTATTTACAGACAAATTTTTTGAAGCAATTTAAGCCAGTTGTGGGTCGGCATGGGAATACTGGTCTTTCCCAATTAATTAATGATGAGCTTCTGTGCCATTTCAACTGGAGTGGGATGAAGACTAATCAAGCTTCGAAATTAGCTTTAAATAAATTAATTTTATTTAGCGAAGTCCTTTATGGTTAGTACAAATAATAAATTCATATTAAAAAAAAGTAATTCTATTCATTTCTATTTTTCAGATTCATGGAATCATGCTTTTAAAACATATCACGAATATGTGATTTCGATGCGTAAGCAAATATTTGACGCCCATAATCGATATAAACATCGCTCCAATAAATAAATTAAAGCTTTACGGTAAGAGAATATAATATATTGTCATAACTAAAAAACTGAAAACAATATAAAATTATTATTTTTTTTTTAGACTGAAGAAAACCATTAGCAATATTTAGATAGTCCATAGGGGAATTTTGTTAAAGAAAAAGTGCTACAAAATACTTATTAAGATAACATTCATTATATAAAAATATTAAAAGATCAAAAACATAAATAATTTTAAAAATGTAAAAAGTTAGTTTTGTTTTTTGCCACTAAGTTCAAATAAAATCCGTGCATGGTTCAAATGCCTACTCTCATTGTGGTTTTACTTCGTTCCATTCCGTCTCATTCCATTTGCCAACTGGGTAATATTACTAAGTAGAGGTTGAACGCATGTATGAAAATTTTTATAGTGTACCCATAGAAATTATGGGGTAATTATCAGGTATTTGTAACCTAATATTAACTTAATATTCATTGGGTAAATATTTGCTGGGTCATAGGAACTGCCGAAAAAAGTTTATACTTAAAAGCTTTAAACTATGAAATAACAATGGCTACAAATAATGGGCTGATGGACTGATTTTTATTTTAATTTACATTTTGTACTGAGCAGCCCATCAGTTGTAGCCACTGTTATTTCATAGTTTAAAGCTTTTCAGTATTAACTTCTTTCGGCAGTTCCTATGACTGCTTCGTGTGTTTTTTTTTTCTTCATATTTTAAGCAGGGAAGACCCTAACCATAGCTCCCTATCCAAAATTTTTGGTCAGGTAATTCCACCCTCACATCCGCTCTCACTTCCACTCTCACTTCCGCCTTCACTTCCGCCCACACTTCCGCCCTCACTTCCGCCTCACGTCCGCCCTCACTTCCGCCCTCACTTCCGCCCTCATTTCCGCCCTCACTTCCAACCTCTCTTCCACCTTCACTTCTGCCCTCATTTCCGCCCTCACTTCATACCCTCACTTCAGCCCTCACTTCCGCCCTCACTACCAACCTCTCTTCCGCCCACACTTCCGCCCACACTTCTGCCCTCCCTTCAGCCCGCACTTCCG
This sequence comes from Hybos culiciformis, assembly GCA_964007475.1. NCBI lineage: Eukaryota > Metazoa > Arthropoda > Insecta > Diptera > Hybotidae > Hybos > Hybos culiciformis. The sequence continues at coordinate 81,734,361 of OZ023273.1, forward strand.
CCCTAACTTCCACCCTCACTTCCGCCCTCACTTCCGCTCTCACTTCCACCCTCACTTCTGCCCTCACTTCTGCCCTCATTTCTGCCCTCACTTCCGCCCTCACTACCGCCCTCACTTCAGCCCTCACTTCAGCCCTCACTTCTGCCCTCACTTCCACCCTCACTACCGCCCTCACTTCTGCCCTCACTTCCGCCCTCACTTCTGCTCTCACTTCCGCCCGCACCTCCGCCCAACCTCTCTTCCGCCCTTATTTCCGCCCACACTTCCGCCCACACTTCCGCCCTCACTTCAGCCCGAACTTCCGCCCTCACTTCGACCCTCACTTCAGCCCTCACTTCAGCCCTCACTTCCACCCTCACTTCCGCCCTCACTTCCGTCCTCACTTTCGCCCTCACTTCCGCCCTCTCTTCCGCCCTCACTTCTGCCCTCACTTCCGCCCTCCCTTCCGCCCTCACCTTCACTTCTGCCCTAACTTCCGCTCTCACTTCCGCCCTCACTTCTGCCCTCACTTCCGCCCTCACTTCTGCTCTTACTTCCGCCCTCACTTCCGGCCTCACTTCCGCCCTCACTTCCACCCACACTTCCGCCCACACTTCCGCCCACAAGTAATCTTTATTTTACCGAAGCTACCTATTTTAAAAAAAAAAAATGTTTGTATATTTTGAGCCGGCACGACCTAACCGTAGCTCCCTGCCCAAAAATTTTTCGGCAGGTAATCTTTATTTCACCGGACCTACCTATTTTGAAAAATAAATTTTAGTTTTTAAATAATTTATAAAAATAATTTATAAAACATATAAAAAATTTCTTAATTTATAGAGATTAGGATTAGATATACATTTAACTTTTACAACTAAGACATTCTGATTATATTATTATCAATTTTAATTATGTAAATATACAATGTTTTAAAGTCCAAGAATGGCAAACGGTTAACCCCAAACGAAATAGCCAAAAAAAGAGCAAATCGGCAAAAAAGAAGGCGGAAAAGGAATCGGGGGAGGTGAAGGAAAAACCTGCAAAGGAGAGGAAAAAAAAGGAGGAGAAAACCGAAACAACGGCCAGATGCGCTCCTCATAAAGCCGACAGCGGGCCACACTTATGTAGGGGTTCTAAAACAAATTAGAACCACAGCAAAAGTGGAGGAGTCCAAGGTGGACATAAAAGCCATTCGGCAAACGAGGGCAGGAGAAATCCTCTTGGAGCTGGGCAAAGGCGAGGAGGAGGAAAAAGAAGGGCTTTGCCGTATGTTGGAGGGTATTGTGGGTTCAGGCGCCACAATATTCAAACTCCAGCATAAAGTCTCAATAGAGATTTGAGACTTGGACAGCTTCACAACCACTGAGGAGGTGCAAGAAGCTGTCCAAAAAAGGCTGAAGGAGAAACGCGAAGCTAAAGTGTCCGTGACGAAGGCCAACAACAGGAAACAAAAAATGGCTTTCGTCCAAATTGACGAGCGCGGAGCGAAGGTGCTTCTGGAGCGAAGCCATATTAAAATAGGGCTGGTCAGCTGCAGGATCAGGAAAAGAACTGAAGTCACGCAGTGCTTCAGATGCTTCGGCTTCGGTCATCAGCAGGCGCAGTGCAAGGGACCGGACAGAAAAGGCCAGGGTCTCTGCTTTAATTGTGGAGCCGCAGCTCACAAGAAGAAAGAGTGCAAGGCACCACCCAAATGTGTGCTCTGCGAAGATCTGAAGGCCAAGGCGGATCAGCGCTTGCACGGCGTTTAGGCGGGCCCTAGAAAAGGAGAAAAAGGCCATAAATGGTTAATATTCTCCAAGGGAATATGCACCGAAGCCGAACCGCGAACGATCTCCTGTCCCAGCTTTGCCTGGATTTGAAGATCGACCTGATCCTCATAAGTGAGCAGTACCGGAATAGGGAGGACCAAGGTTGGTACTCCGACACTCTTGGAACTGCTGCTATTTGGATCCCAAATCCAGGCAGAGCTATGGTTGAAAACCATGGCGCGGACAGAGCCTATGTATGGGTACGGTGCCAGGGGGTTGTGTATGTGAGCTGCTACCTCACACCAAGCGACACCATCTCGGAATTCCAAGACAAGCTGGACGAAATTGAAGATGCCCTGCGAGAATTTAGAAGTCCCTGTGTAGTGGCGGGGGACTTCAATTCTCAGGCCATGGAGTGGGGGATGCCGACAACGAACTCCAGGGGCAGGCGAGTCTTGGAAATGGCCTCGAGATTTAGTCTGGAGGTGATGAATACTGGGAACACCCCAACTTTGCGGCGCGACGGATGTGCAGGTACAATTCCTGACATCACTCTTGCGTCGGAAAGGTTGGCTGGTAAAATAACTGGCTGGAGAGTGAGAGAAGAATACACAGCCAGTGATCACCAGTACATCACCTTCGGACTTGAAAGCAGAGATAGGCCAGCTGCCATGCCTCGGCCGCAACCGAGATGGAACGCTGAAAAGCTGAATGAGGACGCACTCACAGCCACAATCCGGAAAGGAATGGCCCAAAGTGTGCATGTGGCAGGAAATGCTGGGCAGAAAGCAGAGCGGGTAATGCGTCTTTTGACGAAAGCCTGCGATGCTTCAATGCCCCGCAAAAGATCCGCCCGCGAGGATAGGAGGTCGGTCTATTGGTGGACGAGCCAGATTGCGACCTTACGGAAAGAGTGCATTAGACGGAAACGTGCCGCCACAAGAGCCAGAAGGGCAGGACGCGGAGAGGTGGCATTGCAGGAGTATAGGCAAGCCCGCAAGGATCTCAAAACTGAGATTCAAGCTAGAAAGCGCAGGAAATGGGAAGAGCTCAGAGACGATGTCAATGAGGACCCCTGGGGCCTTGGCTACCAGTTAGTACTGCGTAAGCTAGGCGCGCGAACCTCAACTCCTGCAATGGAACCGGGAAAAATGGCGAAGATTGTCGATGCACTCTTCCCGACACACCCGGAGAGGCCTGAAGAGAGCCCGAGTTCGGCCCAGATTCAGCCTCCGCTGTTTAGCGAGGAGGAGCTCCATGCTGCTGTTAGCACGCTTAAGAGCATGAAAGCACCCGGACCAGATGGAATACCAGCTGAAGCATTACGAGTGGCGGCTAGAGAAAGTCCAAGCCTTTTTCTGGATCTCTACAACGATTGCTTGAAGGAAGGAGTTTTCCCCAAAGCTTGGAAGAACCAGCGATTGGTTCTGATACGCAAGGGGAAAGGAGATCCAGAGTCGCCCTCGGCATACAGGCCGTTATGCATGCTTGACACAGCTGGTAAGCTATTGGAAAGGTTGCTGAAGCCCCGCCTGGAGGCGGCAGTGCGAGCAGCAGGAGCTTTATCCGAGCGACAGCACGGCTTCCGTAAAGGACGTTCGACGGTTGGTGCTATCGAACAGGTCGTCAAAGCAGTCCATGATGCTCAGCTAGGGAATCATCATTCGAGGAAGATCGTCTTGCTGGTTACGCTCGACGTAAAGAACGCGTTCAACTCAGCAAGATGGAGTGACATGCTGGGGACCCTTGAGAGCCAGTTTCGGGTCCCAGAGTATCTTGTGAGGATGATGAAGAGCTATCTGAGCGATCCGACGCTGCTGTTCGATACCACAGATGGCCGCCGCAGTAAAAGAGTGACCTCAGGTGCAGCCCAAGGTTCAGTCCTTGACCCTGACCTGTGGAACATCTCGTATGATGGCATCCTGCGTATAGAGATGCCAGATGGCACCTTTCTGGTGGGATACGCGGATGACATCGCGGCGGTCATCACCGCTCGTAACGTCGAGGAAGCGCAAAGGAGGCTGAATCAAGTCATGCTGCGCACAACTGCATGGTTGAGAGCCCACGGTCTGTCCCTGGCCACGGAAAAAACTGAGATCGTCCTTTTAACGAGAAAACACATCCCAACGATCGTTGAGATGTTCGTAGGCGAAAAAAGGATCTGCACCAAGCCCCAGACCAAATACTTAGGTCTACGGCTGGACACGAAGCTGACGTATTGGTCGCAAGTCCAGAAGGCTGCTAAGGTGACATTGGCTCTCAGTAGGCTCATGTCGAATATTGGAGGGCCATCCCCCAATAAGCGGAGACTACTGATGACGGTGACACACGCCATACTTCTCTATGGTAGCGAAGTATGGGCCGATGCCCTTAAGGTAGAGAAATACCGGAAGCAGATTGCAGCTGTCCAGCGGCGATGCGCCCTAAGAGTGGCTTGCTCATACCGCACTGTGTCTGACCCAGCCATCTTGGTGGTAGCCGGAATCGCCCCTGTAGACCTAATGGCCCAGGAGCGGAAACTAGCCTACGAACTAAAGAAGATCAAAGATCCCATAGTAGCCAAAATGGAAGCGAAAGCAGAAATGATGGTGAAATGGGAAGATCGTTGGGAGAATGCCACAAAAGGCAGATGGACGAAGAGGTTGATTCCGAGCCTCAGGGAGTGGACAGACCGGAGACATGGTGAAGTTGGGTATTTCCTTACCCAATTCCTAACAGGCCACGGGTATTTCAACAAATACCTGTTTAGGATGGGTAAGAAGGGCTCTCCCGCTTGCCAGTATGAAGATGCCGAAGAAGATGACGCGTACCATACCTTCTTCGTGTGCAGCAGATGGGCCGAAGAGAGGCACAGTTTGGAGTTGGCAGTCGGCCAAATAACGCCAGACAACATTGTGCCGAAGATGCTGTCAAATGCTTCAAGATGGGATAGTTGTGCGAGTTTCGTTGAAAGAATTCTTCGGCAGAAAAAAACCGAAGAAGTCCGAAACCCGCAATAAAGGAAAAATACGCCATAGAGCGTAAGTAAGGCCCATCTTGAAGTAATGCGAATAGCGGTTCCAAGGTGGATATTGCCTGGCAGTGGAGGGTGGTTTTTAGTGGGTGAGAGTCCCACACACCGGGGAAAGATAATTATCTTTCCCTGATGGTGCATTATGCATTTTCCCCCTCATTAAAAAAAAAAAAAAAAAAAAAAATATATATATATAAAATGTTTTATAAGTCTTTCTTTTAATTTAAAAACTTATATGAAGTATAAAACTTAAAGTAAACCTAACCTAACTTAAGAAGGACTTAAGTTAATCCTAAGATCACAGGATTAACCGATAATTTACAGTTTTCTTGGAACTTATCAGAATATTTATTTATTTTAGTTTTTATCATGTCGATTTTGGCCTTATTGTGAAGTTTCTTTGTCGAATAATAAAAGGGTGGATCTAGAATTACTCCCAAATATTTTATTTCATCTTTCCACTCGATTTCTATTTCCGATATTTTTAAATTAGCATTAGGAAGGAAACATGATTTTCTTTTTTGCGTTAAAAATATTGAGTTAGTTTTTGAGACATTGATACTAATTTTCCACTTATTATAATAATTTTCCAAAATATTTAAGGCAGTCTGTAAGTTGTAGAGAATGTCTATTCCGTATGCACCAGTACTATATACCAATGTATCATCTGCAAAATTAACATTATTACAATTAGGTAATTTCGGGAAATCATGAGTGTAGATATTATACAAAATCGGGCCCAGCACTGACCCCTGAGGTACCCCAGCTTTTATAGCGAGTGTTTCCGAGAAGCAATTTCCAATGCTCACTCAAAATTTTCTATCAGATATCAAGTTTAATTTTAAATAATTTGTTTTTTAAAAAATAATTTGAATTTAACTTTTTCGCGCCAAATTATTTTGTTTTTATAAATGACAAATAATTATTGAACTACCTAATTTGAAAAAAAAATTTTAGTTTTAAATAATTTGTAAACGAAAGATTTTTAAAAAATTAATTGAATTTAAATTTATCGGGCCAAATTATATTTTTTTTAAATAACAAATGATTATTGGGTGGACTCATTTTTTTCAGTATTCAAACGGTACAGCATGTCGCTTTTTTTTCGAACTCGAAATTCGAATGAGTACAATAATTTTTACCCACTACAGAATTACTCAATTATATCATGCAACGCGCCTAAAGAAGTATTAACTTCAAAAAATAAATTTTTGTAATTCAAAGAAAAAAAAGAAAATTCAAATAATATTAAATTTTTTTTTTAAATATTTTTTTTTTATTTTTTTGACAACCGAAAATTTATTATTATTATCTTGTTATATTGAAGCACTGACTTCTCTATATAAAGACTACACATAGAAATTTTTATCTGTCAAATGGTTCGACCAAAATTAATGTACAATGTACAATGTAGGAAAAAACTTATTACTTTTAAAAAAAAAATAAAATTTTATAATTTAAAATACCTATCATTTACAAAAAAAAGTAAGAAGGTAAACTAATTAAACTTAAAGCATCAGCGATAGATTGGCGGCTTTGTTATTTCGATAGTGAAAGTTCGACAGGCCTAAGTATCAAAAATAATAATAAAAAAAACTAAAAGCCTTCAAAATAAACAATTATGAATAAAACAACATTTAAACAATGAAAATAAAATTTTATTCGAATTTACAAAATTAATCAGAATTAAACTTATTCTTATACTAAACTTATAGTTGTACCTGATAATTTCAATGAATATCTACACTAGGATGGTCCTTATTATGGATTTATCCGAATTTCTTTGCTCCCAGGGGCTTAAATGGTTTCAAATACATAAAAAATAATTGCCTCAAAATTCTAGCTCTTAATATTAACTTTAAGATAGTCCGCATTCCAGTCAAAGTTTCTCATATAAATAACATGGGAAAAATTTCATTTGTTCTTTAGAATTCCGTAGCTCTGCGACAAATGGATCAAAAGTAATTAATTGCGTCATGTTTATTGTAAATTTAACGCTCTACAAAAAAGGTCTTATATTATTTTTCGCTAAATCTATTGGCTTAAGAGTTATTCGAGCTCAAAGTTAAATCATATTTCACCTGTACTTCTATTTTATTATTTTCAAACTCTAAGGACTGTCTGTTTTATTAATTAAAAAATCACACATATTAACCACAATTCCAAGAATAAGATTGTATTCGCTTTTTTTGACCATAAATAATAATTTTATAAAATTTTTTTTTAAATATTTTATAAAATAAATAAATATATAATTATACTTGATAATATTAATAATTATATAATAATTAAACTTTGAGCTCGAATAACTCTTAAGCCAATAGATTTAGCGAAAAATAATAAAAGACCTTTTTTGTAGAGCGTTAAATTTACAATAAACATGACGCAATTAATTACTTTTGATCCATTTGTCGCAGAGCTACGGTATTCTAAAGAACAAATGAAATTTTTCCCATGTTATTTATATGAGAAACTTTGACTGGAATGCGGACTATCTTAAAGTTAATATTAAGAGCTAGAATTTTGAGGCAATTATTTTTTATGTATTTGAAACCATTTAAGCCCCTGGGAGCAAAGAAATTGGGATAAATCCATAATAAGGACCACCCTAATCTACACTCGTTTTCGAACATGCAAAGAAGCAAAATTTAATATTTAGATATAAAAAAAAAATCCTTTTACCTTTTGGGTATTATTATATTTTTCATTATATCTTAATTTTCGACTGTTCGCCTTATTTTGCCCGTTACTGTAGAAAAAAAAAATTTTAAGCAGGGGTCTCCCCTATCAAACGGTTTTTAAATTCACTTCTTTTGTATTGCCAAAAATATTGCGAATTTTTCGCATATTCCGTAATTTTTTTAATGGAAAAATTATAAAAATATTAATAAAAATTTATACTTACATGTCAAATGGATAATCCTTGTTTTTCGTATAAAAAAAAAGGTTTTTAAAAATAAAAATAAATTTTTCATACAAAAATTTTGACTTCTAATACATAGACAAATTTGATGTTTGGTCTTTATATAGAGAAGTCAGTGATTGAAGTATTTTAAAGCAAGATTTTTTCTGTAAATTTTCTGCAAATTGACAGCTTATACCTTTTATTTTTCTAAACGCAAAAAAACTATGTAGTGAAATCTCTAGGTTTGTGTCGAACCTACTTTCAAACCATGAAAAAAAAAATAAAAAATTTATATGGCAAACCAAGTCCAAACACAGAACGAACCTATTTTTTTTCTGCAAAACATGGAATTCAATGTTTGTGAAGTGTAGCGAAGCTATAATAATATAATCTATGTACCCAATTTTATATTAAACTAGCTGATCCCGGCGCGAACGTTGTTCCGCTTTTTCTATTTGCTCCTTGCTTTTTCACTCTTTTTTGTCCCTTCCGCTTGTTAGCTGGCTAATGCCAAAGATTTATTGCTTAACAATAAAAATTGAAAATCGGACTAAACGTAGAAATCTTCCAGGAATCAAGAAATATTCCTTAAGACTTATTAAAAATTATTGACAGCGGTGTAACTAAAGATTCAGATAAGTGTTTTACAACTTCCGATTTATTATGAACATAAAATTTATAATTTTTACACATAGTCTTTGATTACATCTATGATTTTTTTCGCTAAATTTAAAAATTTTATGTTTTCAATGCCCTTTTTCTTTTAGATAACTTTTAAATAACTTATTCTATCATCGTCATCATTGGGTACTTTTTCAACTGCAGGCAAAAGGACATTGAAACGTAAACAAATGGTATGTGGAGATGCACAAGCATAAAGGCATTACTTTTTTTTGACGTATAATGTATTTCGCTTGATGCCAAAAGGCAGCGAAATGTTACCTTTAAAATACCAAATGTTCTCTCAATAATGGATCTCAATGAGCTAAACTTTTCCTTACTTTAAAAAGGTCTTTTCCAAGATTATGGTACGGTATTAAAAGCCAAGGTTCCAGAAGATATCCGGAATCACCTCCATTGGAAAAATTATTTTTAAAATAATAAAAAAAATCTATCCGTAATAAAAATTTATAGTGGAAGTTTTATTTCCATCATTAAAATTTTTTAACAAATAGTTTCGTTATTTGCTGAGCTTTCACTAATGAGCATCGTTTGTATCGCGAAGCCGAGCATGCAATATATACTTTTATGCATTTTGGTACTGCTGTTGATCTATTACATATTTAAAAGCATATTTACTAAAACGAAAATTCTTCTTAAAGATGAAAATAATACGATTACATTACGATCTATCTATACAAAAGTTTTTTCCAATTTTTAATTAACATTAGTTATTATTTACCTTTTCTCATTAAGTTGAAAAATATTTGAACTATCCCGAATTATTCTTTTTTGAATAATAATCTTCTATTTTTTCATCCATCCATAAAGAAACACTGTCCATCGCGTTTTTAAACGAATATTATTTTCATTTTAATTTTTAATACAATTCAAATATATTTTTTTAATAATTAAAAACAACTTTCGAATATTTGCAAATTCGCAAATGTTTATATAATTAGACACGATCTGTGCAAACAAACCGGAGCGTGTATGGGGCCTTCAAGTAATATGACGTTAAAAGATAAATAAAAATCAAAATTCTATCGCCGAATTTCTTTCGATTTAAACAATTTAATTAGTTGCAATAATTATAACGTTCTCATTAATTTTAATTTTGCTTTTTATCGTAAATAATGTAGTTTATAATTTACTTTGTTTTAATTTTTAATTGTAATTAGAGATACCATATTTTGTTCTCTTTAAAAGAGACCAAAAAGAAGACATTTTTAGTTTTTAGCAAATATCTCGAAAACGGTGCGTTTTACATCATTTTTGAGGTTGTCCAACCTCCGGTGACCATAAATCTAACTTTTTATTATCTATTCAAAAAGCCCTAGAACTTGAAAACTATCAAAGGGTTAGTGAGACATTGAATTTTTAATATAAATGAAATAAAAATAATAAATTCTTCCGAAGAATTTATTAATTTTATATTTTTCAAACATCAGCTAAGTAACCGTTTGATAGTTCTAGGGCTTTTTGAATAGGTAATTAAAAGTTGGACAACATCAAAAATGCGGTAAAACGATCCGCTTTCGAGATATTTGCCAAAAAATAAAAATTTCTTCTTTTTCCCTTATTGTAAAGATTCATTTGATTTTATAATTATAGTAGTTCATCTTTAAAATAAGTTTTCATAGTTTTAAATTTTGTATTATAAAAATTAGAATTATTGTTTTTGATTTTTATAAAACAAATGATATTAATTTCAACAAAAATTATCATAAAATTTATTTTGAATAAATTTTAAAAATATTATTTTAAATTTTTGGAATGTAGTTCCTTAACGAAAACAGAGGTGGAAGTGAGGGCGGAAGTGAGGGCGGAAGTGCGGGCGGAAGTGAGGGCGGATGTCCGGGCGGAAGTTAGGACGGAAGGACGGGCGGAAGAGAGGGCGGAAGCGAGCGCAGAAGTGAGGTTGGAAATGAGGGCGGAAGTGAGGGCGGAAGTAAGAGTGGAAGTGAGGGCGGAAGTATTGGAATAATTGGAAATGAAAGTTCTATTTGAATTTATTGAAAATGAGAATTACTTATATATACGCAAAGGAACTACGTTCCTATCGGGTGTCATATGACAGCTCTTGTGTTTTTTTTTACTTTTTAGTATATAAATTATCTAAATTTTAAAGATCTAAATATTAACAAGCATTTGTAGATTGTGATAAGAAATAATGTATCGATAAAAGTTAAATTTAGGAAAATCTAGCCACTAATAAATACCTACTAATTCATTTGGTTCACAAATATTTTTTTTATATTTCTTAGAATATTTTACTTTAATGTTAATTTTTAGTTTTATTACCATAAATATATATATATTTTTTTTATTTTTTTTTATTTTTGGCATTCAAAATGAAAAATATTTTTAAAAGAATTTCCCAAACTACAAAAAAAAAAACAATTTTTTTTTTTATTATTTTCAAATGCAAGTTATTTTGAATAAATACCTATAAAAAGAAAAAAAAGTTGAGAATTTTTTCACGTTCCTTAAAGGTATCAATAAAGAGCTATCGTTATTAGGACTTTTAAAAATATTTTTTATCAACAGGTTGTTGTTTTTATTATATTCTTTTTTTTTTTTTATTATATTCTTTTTTTTTTTTTTTTTGTTTATTTTCTTTTTTTTTTAACTATCCAAACCAACTTCAATGTAGAAAAATTATCTAAAACGGCACTTAAGAAAAATTCTTTTCATTTTCTTTTATTAAGTTTAATCTTGGGAAATTCCTCTTAAGAAGTACAAAAAAAAAAAAAAAATTAGATATAAAAAATTATTTTCTTTAATAAATGTTTTTGCGCTTTTTTTTATACAACCTCCCTCTTGTTCTTTTTCTTTTTTTTTTGTTTTTGGTACAATTTTTGTCTAACAAAAAAGAAATAGCACTTGAATACTTAAAAAAGAGATGAGTTCATATTGAGTCTGTTTAGCCTTTCGTATGAATTTGACGATAATGGGAAATATTTGTGGAAAAAAAATAGTTTGATTCGGATTTTAATAATGGTCAATTTTGAATTTTTTATTTTTATCTAGTAAATGTTAACAGTATTGGATAGGCAGATCATTTTGTTTTGGCATTATAACTTTGAGACATATAAAGGTACCTTAGATTGGAACTTAATACACTATCAGTCTTTTCCTCTCTGAATTAATTAAAATTATCTTTACCAACTGAATATTAGCGTATAGAGTAAAAATTCTTTTTTTTAATTTAGATGTTTTCTTTTGTTTTTTTTTTTCCAAGCTTTTTGATTCATAAATTTTAATAATATTATTCCATTTAAGTTTTCTTTTAAATTTCGTAATGACCGAATTAATGATGAATTAAAAATGGAATAGATTTTTATTTAAGATTGGTAACTATTTTATGATAACGAGTTTATGATAACTAGAAATCGCTCGTACTCGAAATTATATTACTATTATTCTGATGAACCTTATATTCATTATGTATTGTTGTAACCGAAAATAAAATTAATTTAACCTTTTATTAAAAAAAAATCCAATTTGGTATAAGCAATGAAAATATTAGTACATAAAGATTATATATTAAGTGACTAGTTTTCAGTCCTGAAGTTTTATATTTTAATGAAATATCAAAATCTTCAAATATTTCTTCGGTTTCAACAATACCTTTGGATGTTTGTATTTTACATTAAAAGTCCTTTTCGCAGCTGTGTTTTCATACATGCTTTATTGGATATATCTGTTGCGCCCGTTTCTTCTAGAGAAATTGTTTCATAATAATTTTTGATGGATGTCAAAACAATTTCATTTCAATCCCAATAAGAATGTAACGTATCAGTTTTTATTATATGTACTATTTTATTAATACATAGTACTGTTGCACGGAAATGGTGTCTGTCTATTAAACGATATTTCTCTTTCTACCTTGTATCTATATTTTGGGTTTTGACATAGCCTTTTGTTATTTGTACGAAAGCTCGGCTCGTTTGATATTAATTCAATGAAGATTGTTTTATAAACTAGTTATGATTCCAAATTAAATTCCAATCGAATTCCTTAGAATTCAATATATATTTTTCTGGAGATATATATTCTTCTACGAGACTAGTGATTCAAAATCTGATTCCGTATAATTCTAACTAGCTCAAAAACAGAAAAAAATTTTAAAAACTAGAATTGATTCTAAATAAGTTTTAGAACTGTTCAAATAATATATGTTCATCATTCTACAGAACTGTAATATAGAGATTGCCGTATTCTGCTCATTAATAAATGTATAAAAACAATTGAATTTCTTTCTTAAATTTAAAGAACGGGGTAAACATTAAATAAAATCTGTGGAACAATTTAACTGCTTAAAAATTTAATAAAAAATCTTCATAACGTCTATTGCTATTATTATTATTATTATTATTATTATTATTACTACTTCTTTCTTTTTTTTTTTTGCAAATCAGAAACTCATGAAATGTAATTTAATTTTCTTTTTCTCTTGAATAAAGTTTTTAATGGATAAATTTATTTGATAACTTTTTTTTTTTTTAATTCTGCTTATACATTGCTTTTATATAATAATATCAATTAAACTATAATAATTATGAGAAGAAATAAAAAAAAAAAAAAAATTAAACCATAAAAAAATGTTAATAAAGTTTCTTTTTCCTACAAAATTTTATTTAAATTAGCTAAAAAAGAAGAAAAAAAAATTCCAAGAAGAATCGGAGAATAATAAATTTTCTTTCAAGGTGGCGGAATTTACATGACACACTGTACTACCAGTTGTTGTAATATTTATATAACAAAAGCGCCCGCCGGTTTTCAAATCTCCATTTAAATTGAATTTAGGAAATAAAAAATTAAAAAAAAAAAAAGAAGAAAAATAGTAATAATAATTATCGTAAAATATAAACTTTCACTTTTTCTTTGCCAAAGAATTCTTTTTTTATATTTAGATTTTTCTTTTATTTCATTTTCCTGCGAAAAAATAATATTCAGGTCAGATTTTATTTAAGAATGAAAATAAATCTTTTTTTCAATGAAGTTTTTTTTTAAAAGTTTTCTAATTTTCTTCCGTTAATGAATAAATATTATATTATTGTACCACGCATATAAGATTCGTTCAAATTACTTTGCTCTTATATTTTTAAACATTCATATAAAATATTTTTTGTCAAAGGGCGGCGAATACTTTTAAAATAATCTGATTTGGCTATACTTTTTGGCCATCATAATGTTTTATGACAACATTAAAATTTTGTTGGTTTTTTTATAATCCACTGTCCGTCCGTTTATTAGCAATAATGATCAAACACCGTGGCATTCGCATTTCAACTTTACTTAATACTTTCATAATGTCGTAATTAATGTTGTATATATTAATTATAGTGTTAAAATGTATTGTTATCCAGTTGACTGTGCAGAGGCGGTCTAACGGGCGTCGCACATGGCGGTCGCCAGGGGCCCCGCGATAGAAGGGCCCCAATCAGAAAATAATGAAACTTAAAATTGTGACTTCTATTCTATTCACAATGCCATGGAAACGTAAATTTTACAAAATGTTCCCTATACTGCAGTCATAGTGGAAAACACAGTGTCTACCAAAATCTGAAAAATTTAGGTATTGATGGCATTTGATAGTAAAAATCTCAAACTTTTGAATACAAAAAATTTGCCAAATTATTTTTGAAAATCGATCCAAAATTTCAAAAAAGTTTTTTTGATTGTAAATGCTTTGATTATTTTGTTAAAATTATAAAATTTGGCGGCATGTATTTTAATAATGAAAAAATGCCGCATAACTATACGGAAATACCGTACTGTAAAATATACTGAATGAAGAATATTAAAAAAATAATAATACAGTATGACTAATAAACTTTAAACCTATTTTTTTCATATTCAGTTTTTATGTAGATACTGTTTTTTCCCCTATGACTGCAGTACATATTCATTAAAATAAATAGCGAAAATCGCATAGTCTCAAATCATGTTACCGATTTTGGTGTAATATACCAATTGATAAATGTAGAGGTTAATCCTACGACAATGATGTAAATATTAGAGTCTGCAAGCGCGATGATTTCACAACGAATAAGCAACATAGTCCAACGCGCTTTACTTATAATTTACTTATAATTTAATTATTTTTAGATAATTTATTTTATAGAAATAATATTTAAATATTTCATTAAATTTAATTAATACTGTTTTATTTTATTTTAATTTAGAGAGTAGGGGCCCGATTTTTTTTCAGCGCCATGGGCCCCGATACCGTTATAACCGCCTCTGTGACTGTGCAGTGGCCATAGAGCTGCCACAAAGAAATTGCGATTCTTATATGATTTGAAATGATTTATTTATAATTTTTAACAAACTTTTTTTTATTGAAACGGACGAAATTAACAATTTGTATATATTTCCATATTTTTGGATGATTTGAAGAAAGAAATTAAATACTTGTGTTTATTTCCATTAATTTCTTTTAGAATCATATCGAATTAAAAAATCATATATATGCCTATCTATTTTTTTCAAGTGAAATCGAAACACCCCATGACAGGTTATTTCATTATTAAAGTAACACAAATGATGGTTTTATTTCATTAAAATCTTCATTGCTTTTGCTAAGGAAAAATTTCTCATGAAATTCATTAAGTATTTTTTTCCAACTGAAGACACTATATATAGCGTACATTCTTATATAAATATAAAGTACATGTATAAATGAAAAAATTTCTAAAAAAAAAAAAAGGAGAAAAAAAAAATGTCTATAATAATTTGATGATGATTTCACAACGAATAAGTTTAAAATTGAATAAGGGTGAACTTTTTTAATACCTTCTTTTATTTATTTTAGTGTCGGAAAAAAAAGGGACACAGTCTATTACAAAAAAAAAAAAAAAAAAAAAAAAAGAGGAAAAAAAATCGAAGACGAAGGGATATTATTGTTGATCTATGACGGTTTTTCTGGTAAAACTGATTTGCCTTCGATTGTATATAAGGAAAAATGTCTTAGTTATAATATTTTATGTATGTACAATTTCTTTCACCATATTAAACTGAAATACCGCGTAGTGGTTCGATTCCCACCTCAGACGGGAGTTTGTGATAATTTTCTAAATTTGTCCACTTGAATTAAATGTTGTGTTGGTTGGTTCGTAAATTTTTCTTCAAAAACTTAATACTATTTATACAAATTATAAGCAATCGTATTCTTTAGTTGGCGTTTGAATTTCTTTCAAAAGCGAAAACACAAAATTCAAACTTCATTCTCTGCTCACTTTATCCAGACTTATGATTATAACTTATAATTAAACATTAAAGTCTCATGTTTAATTATAAGTTATAATCCTTCGTCTTATCCCCATTGAATTAAAAATCTATAAAATATACACGGTTTTCACCCGTAAAAAGTGATGGTTTTTTTTAATGAACAAAAAAAAAAACATAATTCTACGACAAAATATAAAGTTATAATACCATTAAAGTGTCAAATGAATTGTAAAATAATGGTTCAGGTTAAATTGCTTAAAATTGGTTTACTTGTGATAACAATTTTCTTCTTTATTTAATATTAAATAAATTTGTTTTTATTTTTTTCATTATTATATTATAATATGAAACAAAATATAGGAACAAAATCTAAATTAAATTAAAAGCGATAATTTTCTATCAATTATTTAATAGGGAAATTGATTAAAAAATTAAAATTAAAGGTAATAATAATAGTTAGTGTATAAAAACGTCTGATATAATAGTAGCAATATATGGATGGAATCGAAAATAGGATTAAATAAAAATGTTTTCTTAGATTAAAAAGTTTTTTTTTTTTTAATTTTGCTATAAAATTGCAATTTCTATTATAAAGTTGTAAAAGAACTACAATTTATTTTTAAAAATCATAAACAACAATCGAAAGTTAACAAATTTTATTTGCAAGTCAAGTTCGAAAATATGAAATCGTATACCTAATGGTTTTATATTTTTCTTCTCGTTTCTTATCACATTCATAAGGATAATTTTAGTGTTAAAGCCCACAAAACAAATTTTATTATTTTCTAATTAAAAAATTCAACAAATTTCCTTATACGGTTAATTCGTGAAATACAAAAACATAGTTTAATTAAATTTTCAAAAAATCCAAAATATAAATAACACACTTAACGTTGTAAATGTTATAAGTTTCAATATTAAAAAAGTGTATTTTACTTACAATAATATGCTTTTTTTTCTTGAACATACTTATATCAAATATAATACATTCAATTATATGCATCACAATATATTTTCTAGTATTTTCTTCTATATAGAAAAAAAAAAGAAAAAACATTATCTTCTCCATAAGAGAATGGTTTATTACATTATTGCTGGATTAACTTCTTAATAAATCACATAGTTATGTTCTAAAATTCATTTCCTTTACCATATTATAAAATATAAATTATTTTAAGACGACAACTTTCATGGGATCATGATTAATATTAAATTTGATGGTTAAACGTCTTATTTACTGCTTTTACTCGTATTTATATACATACAATTAATATAATGCACAAATTTAATAATCTTGAATAAATATATAGATTTAAGGATGGTTGGAGATACTCTTTAAAATATAGTTTTTAATGTAAAAAGATGTAGGCAGTTAAATCATTAGGTTCGTCTATAATAATTGGTCTAATAAAATACGCGCAACAATTGCATATTATTTTAAGTTAAATTTCAGAGATTATGAAATATTGGTTAGTAGTTAGTACTAGTGCTAATTTACCAACCGCCAACAAACCAATGCGCCCTTCATAGATTTAGAATTTAAAATTGAATGGACTGTTGTGCCGACGGCACTGAATACAAGATTCAGGTATTTTCCAAACTGTTTTGTACTACAAATTATTTAATAAAAAATGTTTTGATATCAAAATGTTAAATTGTCAGAAAAAGATATATTTTAGATAAATCTTATTCAACTTAAATTATTTATTGTTTTCCCTAAGTACATATAACAAAATTAAAAATTATAAAATTTTCCGTGAATATGGCATATATCCGACAACTTTACATATTATTTATTTTATCATAAAAAATTTTAAATTTTCATAAATATATACACAATAGATATAAAACATTTCACAGTTTTGCATAAATAATTTGTGCTGTTACAACACTTTATGCAGTAAGAATATTAACATTAATTAAAAGAAATCTCGTTGCAATCAAATATCTCTAAAATATTAAAATGAAAATTGTAACATGTTCCTTATGGTTGAAATGGGAACCGGTGACTAAAGATAAAACATCCTCTACTTTTAAAGTGGTGAAAGAATAATAAAAACACGAAGTTATTCGTTTTATAAATTTATAATAGAAGGGATTTCTGTAGGATTCTGCGTAATCAAAAGAAGAGATTGCAAATTTTTTTTTTCTTAGATTTCTCTTCACAAAATCTATCTGCAAAATTTTCTCTTTCTGTAAATTCTGTAAATGCAAACCATGCAAATAAATTTTACAATAAAAGTTTTTAAAAAAAAAATATTTAACAGACTGTTGTTTTGGAATTCTACATTAATGTAATCATTTTTATGTACGAAAATAAGTTTATACATATACTATAACTAGGGATACTGTATATAATATTTACTGTAACTAAACATGTATAAAGAACATGTATAAAGAACATGTATCATCAATGAATTATTTATTTATCAATATAGCCCATAGAAAATTGGTTATATAAATTAGTACCGAACTGGCTTGCGATACAAAAAAAAAATTGTACTTATTGAAAAAAAAAATTGGTATAATTTATTTTTAATTTTTAACCTTATTTAGAATTGGAATTAGAAGTCAAAATTTTACAATTTATAAACTTTTCATTTCACAAGATATATTTTTTTTATGCATAAGTAAATATTCTAAGTTCATCGAAAGAAGAAGTAAATTTAGTATGTATTTAGAAAATTTTTGTATAGGAAGAACCTCTGCTCAAATAATTTTTTCTAAAGTCGTCGAAATAATAATGTTCCTTTGTCAATGACAAAAACGGAGCTTCGTATAAGAATTATATAACTCTTGTAAATTATTAGAAAAAGGAATTATTTTGAAGTTAAGAACATTAAAGTTCTTTAATTCATCATTTTTAAATTATTATGCAAATGACAAAAGTGCAAGAAAAAATATTTTAAATTTTTAAAATATATATTTTAAAAAAGAGAAGGAAATGCAGTTACAATGCAGATTGGCAAAAAAAATATAATTGGGTTAGTGAAGGCTACGTTGGAAATGAAAAATTCCAACAACAAAGCAAGATGGAAACTATGTAATATAAAATATAACGTTTACTGTTATGTATGATGGAACTAAAGCCATATTTAAGGCGAAATAGCTGCAGCATCTACTCAAAGATTAAAATCTTTCTTTTCACCAATAGATTGTAGTGGTTCATTTATTATAGAGTTTATTTTATTAATTCTAATTTTGAATCATGTTTACATTTTAATAATTGTAAGAAAATATATTTTATTTTGAGTTCAGTTCTAATTATAGTTTCTTAGAAAATTGATTCTAAAAATTTTATTTTAAAAATTATTATAAAAAATTGTTTTAAAAAAAATATATATTATTCAATTTATTATTAAAAAAAAAAAAAAATAAATAATATAAACCATTATAATTGGTGACTCCCAGGGCCGTGCCTGAGTTCAGGGCCGCCTACGTGCAAGTCGGTAAAGCCGCCTATAAGCCATATGTGTAAAATATAGTTCTTTTTAATTAGAAAATATAATTTAAACCAAAAACCATTTCGAATAATTTTTATTAATAAGTTACACCTATAATAAATTTATTGATAGTGATTAAAAATATTATGTTAAAACAATTAAATTGAACAAAATTAAAGATTAAGAGCCCTGACTGTGAGAAATAGGTCTTGGTTTTGCTTTTTAGGGTTAATACAATCTCGACTGAAGTTATTTTTTGTTATGTTAGAAAATGTAGAACTGGCTTTAAATTTTGGGTTTTTTTTGCCTCAAATTAAAAAACATATGAAAAACATATTTGCGTCGATTGTGATGTGAAGTAAAGGAAACAGATAATAAAAAAATGAAACGCAAAAGTAAAGCGAAAATATCGCACTCTCCAGGGCTGGTAACATGGAATTTTGGATTTCTTTAATTTTGTAAACAATTTTTAATTAGTTTCATTTAATTTTAATTTTTTTTTTATTGAAGTTTAACTTCTTTAGCGAGGTATTGTTAAAAATTTTTGATCAAAATAGGGGAAAAAAGAAGACAGAATATAGTATGTGCTGCGTCACGATAAATAAAAGCCACAACGCTGCAAAAGAGGGGTAATAACCACAGAATGTAGTATGTTAAAAAGTAAAAACAAATATAAAAGCAGGGAAATATAAGACGTTGTAGCATGTAGCATGTATTTACGAAAATAAAATAGCGATACTACACACACATAACAAAATACTAACGATGGTGGAAAGCAAAAAACAAAAAAAAAAAACCATATAGATAGAATTAAAAAAATGTACAATAACAGAATTAAAGATCAACTGATTTTGTTGTTAATATTTATTTAGTTTATTTCCTTTTCGAATTAGTGAAATTCTATCATCTGAAACAGAAACGCTGTTTGTCTGTTTGTCTATTGCGAATAGGTACCTAAACCGCTCAGCCGATCGTTTTCAAACTTACACTATTTCTTTGTCTCAGATCGAGGGTCGTTATAGGCTATTTTCAAATTTGATTGGCCTCCTACCTAGCGACCTCCCCTGAGGGCCCACTTCAAAAGTTCGTCCGATTTCATTCAAATTTGGTATGTAAAGAGAGGAACTGATTACACCCAAATTTCGTAACAAAAAATTTATTTCCGATTTCATTCAAATTTGGTACGTAAAAAGAGGAAATGATTACACACAAATTTCGTAACAAAGAATTTCATTCAAATTTGGTAAATAAAAAGAGGAAACGATTAAACACATAAATTTTGTAACAAAATATTGATTGATCCTACCCAGCGACTTCTAAAGTTCGTCCGATTTCATTCAAATTTGGTACGTAAAAAAGAATAAATGATTACACACAAATTTCGTAAGAAAAAATTTAGCCCCCTCTTCCACTTACAAAAGTAAATCAGTCAGAGTCCGTAGCCAAATAAATATTTGCAAGTAAATAAAGAAGTTAAACTTCTTTCGTGAGCTTATGAGGATGAGGCTCACACATATTTTTTTTTTTATAAATCGCAGCTTCTGCACAGAAGTAAAATTCAAATACAGTCTTTTGAAATTCCGGTAGAAGCTAGAGATGTTTTTCATAGAATTTTTGTCGCATTTTTCACAGCATTGGAGAGTGATATTTTAGCTTTATTTCTGCGTTTGATTTTTTTTATTATCTGTTTTCTTTAAACCGCACAATCTCAGCAAATATGTTCAAATTTTTCATAGGCTAATTGAATCTTAAGTCCAAAAATTATTAAAATGAAAATTATAATGAAAAAAAAAGAAATTTTTAAAATTAAGGAAATGCATCAATAATTAAGGTCTTGTTTACCTTTTGTAAAAACATAGATCATTTTTTTTTCCGTTTTTGTTAAATAGGACAAAATGTAAGGATTGATAACATAATAACAACTCAACACGATTTCGAATAAGAAGTTAATTTAATTTCTTTGGCGGCGCCCACAATGAACTATTTACAGGCTGGCTCTGGTGACCCCGAACCTGAACATCCAGTCCAACGTCAACAACAACAACCTGAATTCATTATTCAGTTCAATCCAACAAAAAAAAAATTTTATTATTCAAATTAATAAATAATTATTTATTCAATTTCACCTTATTATCCAAAATAATTCAACAATATTAATAATTATTATTATTCAACATTAATTCAACAATTATAATTCTTTTCAACAATTATTATTGAACTTTTATCAATTATTATTGAATTTTTAACAAGTATTATTCAACAATTATTAAACAAAAAATAACAATAACAATTTCCAATTCATTTATTATTTACCAGTTAACAAAATTTATTAAACAATTATCAAGAGTTATTATCAACAAGAATTATTCTCATCCATCAAATATTCAGATAAATTATATATTTCAGATAAATTATATACTTTATTATCTTATTATTATATATAAATTTTTATATTATTATATATTTATATTAGTTATATATATTATTTATTAGTTATATTATTTACATATATTTTACATATATCCACTTTTTACATATAAAAAAAATTTAAAGAGTTTCTTCTTCCACTATTAACGATCCCCTACTTTCAACTTCCTCTTCTACCATTAATGCCGCTACAGTTAAACTTCCACAATTTTGGTCTTCTTGTCCAGAGGAGTGGTTTATTTTAATTGAAGTTCAATTTAATTCTAAAGGAATTACGGTTGACAATACAAAATATGACCACGTAATATCGGTTTTACCTCAAGAGTCATTCAAAATCCCCCTGTCAATAATAAATATAATTCTATAAAAGAAATTCTTTTAAAACGTAATGCTATAAGCGAAGAAAAACGTTTAGAAGAATAACTTTCCACTTCGGAAATGGGAGATAGGAAACCTTCAGAATTTTATCATTCCATGGAATTGTTAGCTGGAACTACTTCATCAGTAGGAACGAATTTATTAAAATCACTTTGGATGAGAAAACTTCCGACAAATTTAAATATCGCTTTAGTTAGTTCTAATATAGATAATATAAATAACCTTTAAATTTAAGCAGCCAAAATTTGGGAAGTTTTTCATTTTAATAATATTTCGTCACTAAATTCTTCAACATCTCCTTCCATTCCAAATTCTTTATTGTCTTCACAAAATTCTTTACCATTTTCCCAAGTTTCCGCTATTCCGCTATTTATTTATTTATTTATTTTTGTTTATTTATGTATTGTATCTTTAGATTTAAACCAACAGTTTACAAAACTAATTCTAGGTTTAAAATAGAAAAATTTACATATAGATAAACTTAAAAGAAGTCTTATATAAAAAAATTTATTAAATACATACTTTTTTTTTTTTTTATTCGTTTTAATATTTATTTGTTTATTCAAAATATCTACATAGTATTATTTTATTTTTTTTTTTTTTTTTTTATTCTTTTTATTAATTTTTTTCATATTTATTAATTTTTTAAAAAATATATATATATATATATTCGTTAAAAAATTTATGAAAATTCAAGTTTCAATAATTATAATACAACATAAGTATTTAATTCTAATTTCAAAAATTAATTTTAACAAATTTGAAGTAATAGCATGAATTCATTTTTATTAAAAGAAAGAAAGAGATGAGGAAAGCAAGCAATATTATTATTGTGATAAATCAGAGAGTTAAGGAAAGTAACTTCTTACGTACCTCATTCTTTGGGAAATAAGAAAAACTGCAGATATCCACGTCCATGAACAACTGATTATGATTCCTCTGTGCTCGTATTATTGGTGATTTGAACAGCAAATTAGTTCTGGATTGTGGAATCCTGAATAGGTAATAAATTATTCTGGGAGATCTGAGAGTCCAGTTGAAATTAATTTTTTCAAGAAGATTAGTTGATTGTAAAAAGTTAATTTCTGAAAAACGAATTGCAACCCACAAATGCTCGTGGGCCGATTCAAAAGAAGCGATACGAAATGAATTAAGTGATTTTTTTACAGCTATTAAGACTCCTCCGCCCATAACGGAATCTGAAACAAAACTCTCACGATCTCGTCTATAGACCACATACCTCTCATCACAAAATTCGCCATTCTAAACACTTTGATTTAAAAACATTTCCGTCAAACACAAGACATCATAATCAGTTGAAAGTATATTCAATTTAATATCTGCTGCTTTACTCCGGATCCCTCGGATGTTTTGGTAGTAAATTGATAAATGCATCAAACAAAAAGTTAAAAATAGGTTGTCTAAAAAATAATAAAAAAGAATTATAAGAATTATAAAATTATAAGAATTATAACTACTAATAGAAAAACAATTGAATGAACTTAAAAAAATGTAATCAGATTTAACAATTTCTAATCGTGATTATCTTTCTAGATCTTATAATCGGGATTCTCGTTCTAGATCTTCTTCTCGTAATATTATATATATAAAATAAATAATCATAATCATTTGTTGGCAAGGTTTAATAATTTTTTAATTGATACTGAGGCAGAATTTCCGTCATTCCTAATACTGTTTTTGTTCTTTTTTAAAAAAATCCTACTTTCGAATTATGTGCAGCAAATGGAACAATTATAAATACTTTTGGTACAAAACTTTTAAAAATTAATTTTAATCATCGTCGTCCATTTAATTTTATTTTCACTATAGCAGACGTTAAAAAACCAATCATTGGAGCTGATTTTTTTATCTAAATTTGGTTTATCCGTCGATTAAAAAAAAAAAAATTAGTAGATTCTCAAACATCTTTATCTCTTAATTCATTTTCAAAATTTGATACCTCACTTTCTCCCAAACTTTATTCTATTAAAAATTCAAATTTCTGACATTAAAAAATTTCTTAAAAAATTTCCTGAATAAATTTCTTTCTACTCCTCAATTCGATAAACCCAATAAACACAATGTCATCACATTTTTTTACGCTTTACCAAACCTAGGAGATTAGATGCTAAAAAACTTAAAATTGCTATGCCGAATTCGAACACATGTTACAAATGGGAATTTGTAGACCTTCATCTTCTCCAGCTTCATCGGCATAAATTAATGGTTATATTCCTTCATCTAATCGAGTCAAAATTATTTCAGAATTTCCTACAGCTTCTTCAGTTAAACATATTCAACAATTGTTGGTATGGTGAATTTTTATCATAGCTCATTACCATCATTAGCTCATTACCATCATTAGCTCATTTACTTGCACCTATTTATGATCACCTTAAAAAATTAACTAATCAAAAGAAATCTTCAAAAATCCCTTTTTCTTGGCCTGAATTTTGTAATGTAAATTTCAATCAAATTAAACAGAAGCTGTCTGAAACTTCTCCATTAATTTTTTCTATTGAAAATGAACCATTTACATTAACTGTTTATGCTTCTAATGTAGCAGTTTTTCAACAAGTTAATAATAATAATAGCTTACCTATTGCTTTCTTTTCAAAAAAACTTTCCGATACTGAAAGAAATATTCGGCTTTTGACAGAGAACTTTTAGCCATTTATTTATCTATCAAACATTTCCGATCATTCTTAGAAGGCAACGAATTTACAGTTTTTACAAATCATAAACCTCTTATTTTCGCTTAATCATCCAAAGCTGAACGTAGTCCGCGTCAAGCACGTCATTTGGATTATATTGCTCAATTTACTTCAGACATTCGTTACATTAAAGGTAAAGATAACGTCATTGCTGATACTCTTTCTCCATAAATGCATCTGAAATCACTTCTAAATTTGATCTTGTTACTATTGCTCAACAACAAAATTCTGATTCCGAACTTCATCAACTTTGAACATCTCCTACAAATAATTAAAAATTTATTCTTCAACAACTTACTTTATCGAATTCAAAAACCAAACTTTGGTGTGAAATTTTCACAAACAGACCTCGACCGTATATTCCATTTTCATTTCGTAAAAAGATTTTTAAATTTTTACATAATTTTTCTCATCCCGGTATTGGTACTACTAGAAAAATTATTTCAACTTTTGGCCATTTATGAATATCAATATTAATCAGTGGTCTTAAAATTGTTTAAATTGTCAAAAAGCTAAATTTATCGTCATACTAAACCCCTTTCTAGTACTTTTCCACTTCCTTCAGGTAGATTTCAAAATATTCATATGGATATTGTTGGTCCTCTACATCCATCAAAGGATGTTCATTAATTTTAAACATTGTTGATCGTTTTACTTGTTGGCCCGAAGCTTATCCTATTTCTGATATGACTTTTACTACTACGTTTTCAATCAATATATTTCTCGTTTTGGCGTTCCATTATCTTTAACAACCGACCAAGGTAGTCAATTTGAATCAAAATTGTTTGCAGAATTGTCCAAATTATTAGGTACTCACAAAATTAGAACTACTTCTTACCATCAACATTCAAATGGTTTAGCTGAACGTTTTCATCGCCGACTTAAATCATATTTCAAAGCTCGTTACAACACTATTATCTGGCATGATGAAATTTTTATTATTCTTCTTTGTTTTAGAACCGCAGTTAAAGAAGATCTTAAGTATTCACCTGCTGAATTAGTTTACGGTGAAAATATTCGTGTTCATAGTGAAATTTTCGTTTCAAATAATTCTCAAACTTTAGATCATTCACATTAGTTTCTCAATTACGTTCAAATTTTAGACATATTCGTCCAGTTCCAACTACACTGACATAAAAAATGTGCTAAAATCATGTAAAAATGCATAAAATCATGTATTTTAAGCAACAAAAACCGTTCAATGACGGTTTTACTAAAATCGATGCCTTTTGGGATTAAAATTTTTTAAAAGAGAACCGAGGATTGGAACCTCGGTCTTTAGCATTTCAATAAACCACTCTACCATTAGGCCATAGTAATAAAATTATTCATGAACATAAAATAAAAAATATAAATATCGTATACATTTTTCTTATGCCTTCGTCGGGATTCGAAACTCGGTCTTTAGCATTTCATTCCATCACTCTACTACTCAACCATATTATTAAATAAATATTATATTTCAAGAATTTTTGGAATAACATTAATTCTCTAATACTAAAAATTATGCCTCTTGGCATAAAAATTATGCCTCTGGCAGTTTGTATACTTGATATGGGGTAGACAGTTGCCCAAATGACATTTGACAATCTGACATTTGCCAACCAAAGAAATTATAAATCAAGAATGGCATTTGAATTTTTTGTCCCTTTCTTTTTTCAATATATATTTTAAGAAAGAGAAAAAGCTAGGGGGTCAAGTTTTTGTTTGCAATGATGTTCTCAAATAAAATTAAACCTCAAATTTTCCAGTAAAAATAAATACAATAGTTTAACATTTGTGAAAATAATAATTTTTTTCCTGAAGTGAATAATAAATATTCATAATTGCAATTTCAATTAATCAGGAGAGTATGTTTTTACTTAATTTATTAATGAAAATAAACTATATAAACAAAAATAAAGAAAAAATAACATTATAAAATATATAAAATATATATATGTTCTTGAAAAATAATTTTTATGTTCTCAAATTTCAATCTGAAAATAGAACAAAAAATGTTAGTTCTACCGTTATTACAAAGTCAAATTTTAAAAGTTCAAGTGACAAAATTACCTATTGTCCTGTAAATTTTATTAACTTGTTATGTTGTTGTCGGCTGACTTTGGATGAATGCTTAATGTTTTCTGTTATTTTATTCCCGAAATCATATAATTTTATTCTTAAATATTGTTCAATTATTAATTTTATTAAATAATATCGGTGATTATTTAAAATATCACAATCTAAATCATGATCCAAGTTATCGAAAATGGTATTATTAATATTTCTCATGATAATATTTATTAATTTTAAATAAAAGTTTTTGCTACTCAATTTATTTTCTAATTTAAATATTGCAAAGAATTTTTCAGCTATTTTACATATTTTAACAATGTTAATATTAGGTTCGGTTAGAAGTCCAAAAGTTTTCAATTTTATGAGTTTGTTAGAGATTTTTGTTCCTGAAATAACAACTAAAATGCATTCATAACATTTTATGATTTTTAATATTTTTTTTTGAACAAAGCCAGCGATATATGTTACAGTTGTGTCAATTACAGGACTGATGGCACTTAATGGAATTTTATCACAATATTTTTTAATTTCATCATCAATTTCATTGTCGTTTATTTTTTCGATTCGCCCTTACATAAGAAAGAGGTCACTTTTTGTAATATTTAAAAATGTAATCTCGATAGCATCTTGATGCAATAATAAATTTTTTATTTTTGTCCTTAATACTTTTGTCCTTCTCCAGAAAATTTTACTGTTTAGAAATTATACTGATAAAAAGCTCCTGAAACAATTATTGGCTTAACAATAATAATTTTATCATCTTTATTGTTTACGTTAATGTAAAGCCGTATACAACTAAAATAGTAATTTTCTTTCTAAAACATAATATCGCGCCCCTAGACTTAAGTAATTTTAATTTGTTCTTACATTTTATATATTATTATAGACCAGTTTCACATAGGATTTAAGTAAAATCGTTCTAGTACATTTCTAATTTTTTTCCTGGTGACCTAATCGTTTTTCCTTCCGACCTAATCGAAAGTATACCACGTCTAATCCCATTTTTAGTTTCCTGTAACTCACTTTGGTTCCCGAGCTAGAGGCATTCAAAGTCATATTTTGGGGCACCATTTCCCATCTTAATACAGAACTGATTTAAACGGTCTTGGTTTCAAATGAAAAAGTTCGGCAAAACTGAATCCAGTTTTTCTTAAATTTTTATTTGAATGTATTTTAAGGTCGGAATTTGGATTTGAAATTTTGGCCTCGAAAATTTATGTTTACAAAAGAAAGTTGTAAACATAATTGATTTTCAGAATTTATACGACATAAGTTCATTTTTGTTTGTTATGAGTTCTTTAAGAACTATTAATTTTAAGCAAAAACATAAGTAGTTTATACTTAATACAACACATATGAAAAATACGATGTAACAAGGATAATATAAAATAATGTTGCTAGCGGCAACTTTTTTCAGTTTTAATCTAAAAAAAAACAAAAAAAAAAAAAAATTACAATTCTTTTATTACGAATTATTTATTAATTAACACGTTACTTGTAACATATTAACATGATAAACGTTTTTCTGTTAAATACTTCAAACTTTTTTTGTAGTAAGTATTCCTTTGGACGAAAAATTGCCATTTTGAAAACAATACAGTTAAATATTGTTGAAATTATGAAATGAAGTACGAAAATTTTAAATTCTTGTATTAAAATTAGTTTTTGAGGCTAATAAGACGTTTTAATAATTTTATTTTATTTTTATAATGTAATTAAAGAAAAAAAATAATTCAAAATTCTTCGTGATTTTAAAAACAAAATAAACGTATTCAGTGGTCCTTCTGTAACAGTTCAACTGTTTTTATTATTATTTACTTTTTTCTTTTAGTTTACATTTTTAAATTTGTGAAATATTTTAAACTCGGTTTTTTGTAACTTAAATACATTTTTTCGAAAATTTAAGAAAAACTTCATTCAGTTTTGCCGAACTCTTTCATTTGCAACCAAGACCGCTTAAATCAGTTCTGTATTAAGATGGGAAATGGTGCCCCAAATATGACTTTGAATGCCTCTAGCTCGGGAACCGAAGTGAGTTACAGGAAACTAAAAATGGGATTAGACATAGTTTGTGGTATACTTTCGATTAGGTCGGAAGGAAAAACGATTAGGTCACCAGGAAAAAAATTAGAAATGTACTAGAACGATTTTACTTAAATCCTATGTGAAACTGGTCTATATACATATTTTAAATACATTTAAAATTTTTATGTAGTAATGTACATTTGTTATGATAAATAAAACAAATCTAAAAAATAACCTTCTTTTTCCGCCTAAACGAGTATAAAAATTAATAAAATTTTTAAGGAACGTTTACACAAATAGTAAACAAAACATAATTTAAAAATGAGATTCTGTTGCATTCAATGCTGCATTAACAATAGCGTTGTGAAACAAAAAATCGATGAAAGCCCTGTTTTATTTAGGTGAATTGAAAGTCTTTATGACTTAATCATTCAAAAATTTAATATTAGAAAGAAATATTACTCTGAATTTAAACGAGAATTTTAAATAAAAAACGTATTCTAGAATTGTGATGTAAACGCAACATTAAGATGATTTCTTTTGTTTTTTTATTTTGACAGATTTGTGGGAACGCCTAAAATCTATTATCTGCATGGGTTGCGCAAATCGGATAAAACACTTGTCAATGAAATTTTTTTTTTTTTTAAGTGACAATTATTTTGTTAATCTTTTTATTGAATGTTTTTGAATTAATATTTTCTTTTTCAAATGTGACATTTTTCTGTTGTCACTTGTGGTTAGTTGACACTCTGGTATCGACGATGTTGCACACTCGTTTCTTGGGAAATCATTTTCCTCTGAGTTTTCATCATTGTAAAGGATTTCTATGTCCTGAGAATTTTTATCGTCGATATAAGGAAAAATCATTGGGATTGCATCGAACGATAAACGTGTTCTAGTGCCTTCTGAACTTATTAAAGAAGGATGAAAATGTTTGCGGCAGACTAGAAATTTTTTCTTATTATTTTCTATTTCTTGAATATCCAAATTTTGTTTGTTTAAATAAAGAATAGCTTGAATCCATCTTTTTCTAATTTTTAAATTGATCGGAAATCTATTATGTTAATAAAAAAAATTAGGTTATTAACCGTTAAATTTCAAAGGAAAGCAATAAATTTTTAGAAATTGTCAGAATTTTAAAAAATAAACTCTCAAAAAAATCTAACTTTAAATTGAAACACAAAATTTAATGTTTTAGACTTTATTAATTCTTTATGATAAATTGACAACGCAGATAGCAATAATGAAAACTGCAGTAAGAAAAAAAAAACTTAACTTTTGGCTTTTAAATAAAAAGTGTGTAGTTATTTTTAATAATAAATTTTTAAAAATAATTCTAATTTAAAAATTTGTTTTGTTAGATTAAAAATTTGTTAAAGAAGAATGTGGTTGGAACATTATACATATCAAAAACAATTTTCACAAAAAAATCTTGAACTTACCTGTAAAAAGATCTTTCATTTTTTCCAGAACCGCATTCGCGTATGCAACATTTTCTTACCATAATTTTAGGGTTTTAAATTTAAATCGTTTCTATAAATTTCTATATGATTTATTGATTGATTGACAAAAAATCAAAATTAGAAATGAAAATTCAAGACTTACTTTGTTGGAAAATATTATAAATAAAAATTTTTCCGTTACTTTAATATAGACATGCCAGACTTCCTGTTTTTTGGAGGATATTTTTTATAAAGTAAAAAAACCGTCCTTTTTTTAATTCATGCCAGCTTACCAAATACAAATATTTCTTTTCTTTATTATAGCTATCAAATCACTAGGTGGGATAACTTTTGTATTTAAATAAAACAAAAATTTTGATTAAAGTTTTTTTTTTAAATAGAAGTATTGAATTTAATAGTA
Source organism: Hybos culiciformis (assembly GCA_964007475.1). Lineage (NCBI taxonomy): Eukaryota > Metazoa > Arthropoda > Insecta > Diptera > Hybotidae > Hybos > Hybos culiciformis. Next base: position 81,764,816 of record OZ023273.1, read on the forward strand.
AGAAGTTCTATGTAAGATCTTAATTTTGAGAATCATATTACCGACGAGAAATGAGGAAACAAAGAAAATATATTGTAAGCAATTTATTTGTGAAAATGGAAGAAATTGTTTTAATCAAATATGCAAAAAAATTTATAAAAATTAAACTTACCTAAAACTTTACTTTTTAATACTTAATTGTTTTACTTTTGTACTTATTGTGCATTATCTTAATTTTTGAATGTTTAGCTTTTTCGAGAATTATTTTAAATTAATTCATTAAAAGATTCCTACCAAGCTGTATAGAATTATTAATTCATTTCAAAACATTCTTTTGATAAGTTTAAATATATTGAATTAAAAAAAAAATTAATATATATTTTTTTCTTTATTGTTTTTTATTACGGTATAATCTAAAAGTAATAATAACATTCCTTTTTTATTTGGTTCACATTTTCTTTAGTTGGTTTACATTTTTTATGCCATCGGAGATTAAACTGGGAACATCATTGCAAACAAAAACTGGGGTCATTTTTTTTTTCATACGGCCATTCTTGACATTTGACAATCTGACATTTGCCAACGGACATTTGACAATCTGACATTTGCCAATCCGATATTTGAGTCCCCTGTTCCTTTTGACACCTTTTCCAAATTGAAACAAATTTATTTCTAACTTTATAGGTAAATTTATTCAAAAAAAAAATAGTTTTTTTTTAGCTGAGTATAAGTTTTGTTAAACCAAAAAACTGGTCAAATGTCAGATTGGCAAATGTCCGTAGGCAAATGTCAGTGGGCAAATGTCAGATTGTCAAATGTCATTTGGGCAACTGTCCGGGAATCCTTGATATGATACTGAAAGAACTTAAATATTTTTTTATTTTTATAATAAAAATGTGTTTGTTGTTGTTTTGTGTATAAAAATACCAGAACTTAATTTAATGCCAAAATTCCTAAAATTTAGAACACCTTTTTTGGCTCAGTATAAGAATAAATCGTATGATAGATTTGCTTTCAAGCAAATTTGTTTTTGCGAAATCGCATAACAAAAAAAATTTTAGATCCACCTTATGAAGGTCCTTTTGTAGTCCTTCACCGTTTTGATAAATTTTTCAAAATTAATTTTAATGGTAAAATAAACATATATCAATAGATCATTTAAAACCTGCACACTTTTCTCTTTCATCACACCCGATCAACCATTCTTTATACTTACGTGAAGAATCTTTATTAAAATCACGAGTATTTGCCTTTACCGATTGTTAGCAATCGATGCGGGATTTTAAAGTTGTCCAGTCACAAATAAGTATCGATTGGTATCAAAAAATCTTTAACATATTTTCCGTAATAAATAAAAAAAAATTTTTATTATTATTATTTATTTATTATTATTATTTTTATTTATTATTATTTTTATTTATTATTATTTTTGTTTTTTTATTTATTTATTTTTTTTTTATTATAAATTTTTTTCCATATATATTTATAGGTAATATTTAATTAAATTACATTTTTAATACAATTTATTTTTGCACCGCTATCGGGGTTTGAACCGCGTCCCTTACGTTCATGTGTTAGCATCTTATAGCCTTTCCAAACTTCGGGATTAAATAAGGATTCGCAAATGTTTATAAATAGTTGTTGAATTAAAGGAGGTTTATCATACAAAAAATTTAGTTGATTTAAAGTTGAGTTAAATGTGAGTTAAATCAGATTCACCTAAAAAGTCGCAGCTTAGTTTGTTAAATTCATTCGGACAAGTAAGCTATATCTTGATAGTGTCAAAAAAAAAAAAAATTGATTGCACATACTTAAATTGTGCATGTGCAGTTTATTATTATAAAAAAAATAAACCAACTAAAATCATAATAAAGATTTAATAATGGAAAAATTAGAAATTGAATTTTTGAAATTTAAACCAAAACCTGAAAAAAATAAAATTAAAAGAACCACTTGGGACTTCAACAACACTCAAGTATTTCTAAGAATTTGGAAGGAGAAGAAGGGCGATTTGAATAAAGCTAAACGGAACTCCCACGTTATTGCTGAGATGCAAAAGCTGCTGCAGGAGGAGCATATATAAGTGTCAATCGAAGAAATTAAAAATAAAATTCATTCATTGAAAGGAAAATATAGGTAACATTTAATTCATTTATTTGTTATAAAATTAAATGTATTTGTTTTTTTTAGAAAAGAAAAGAAAATCATAGGTCCTTCAGGTGGGTCTCCGTCAGACTGGCCACATTTTGACGATGTCAAAGAAATTGTCGGAACCAGTAAATTCATAAATTCTGATGAAATGATGACAGAAAGTTTTTTCGGTAATGATACTAATTTTTTTTTTTTTTGTACAATCATTATGCAGGAAACATTATTTTTAGTTTCCTGATTTTTATGAAATTTTTTGTTAACATTAATTAGCATAAAAATATCTATTCCGATAAGAATTTCAAGCTCTTATATATCAATAATTTGCTGTCGCAACTAACTTTCAATTAAAACAATAGTTTTTTTCTGATTCCACCAAAATTATAGGAAGTAAAAAGTCGATGTTTGTTTATTACTAACTGCATATCCACTGAATAGTATCTGTAGTTTTTTTTTAACCCCAATTTTTTTCTCGTAATGTTCTTCCAATTCAGAAGAAATTAACCTAATAAAATCGACAATAGAATTAATAATTTCTAGTTATAGGTACCTATATAAAAGAACCACATAAACTTAATTTGAACAGTTAAAGTATTTATTTCTTTTTAAAACTAAATTCATTCAAAATTAATTTCAAATAAATTAATCATTTGTATTAAAGTAAATTTATTGATGATGTAAATTAAAACGATTTTGTAATACATGAACAATTTTAATAATGTACTATTGATTGTCTTTGATTTTCTATAATTTTTTTTTTTTTGGTCACTTCAATTCAAAAATAAAATGAAAAAAAATTAATGATAATATATGTAAAAAAATTCAAATTCTTAACAAATAGATCATGACTATGATTCGTCATCATTGGCTTCAAGACCTGGCCCATCAGTGTCCCCACCAGTGTCACCAATGCTGCAACACTCAATATTTGAGTCATCTGAATCAACTTCACAACCATCGGCATCAGAATTTGACTCATCATCTTCAATATCATTTACTAAAAAAAAAAATAAAAACGATCATATTTTAAGTGATATTTTAATAGAAACTAAATCAACCAATGAAAAAATTATCGAACTCATGCAGAATTGCAATAAAGTTGATAATGAGTTAATTGAATTGGAACGGAGAAAGACTGCTGCCATAGAAAAACTAGTAGAGAACATGATAAGCACTAAAAATAATAATAAATGGTAAGATAGGTGAATCTGTAATTATATCAGGTTATTGTTAATTTTTATTTTTTTATTTTAGATTTGCTAAATTACTAGAACGAAATATGATATATGTACTGAATAATGTGATAATAATGTTCATTTAATTAATTAATTAGTTATAAATATAAAATATTTAAAATGAATTATGTATTGTTTCTTTTTTTAAGTTGCTAATTAGCCTATACAATAAATTTAAAAAAAAAAACTCAGCAAAATATTGTTTAATTGCATTACGCACTTTAATTCCATCGTTGGAGTTGATGAGCATTGATGACGTGGGCTGGGAACGATTTCTTAATCTTTCATCCTCCATGAGCTGTGATATCCATGCTGTATTCACTAGATCCCTCTTTGAATTTAAAAAATTATGTAATAAACAGCATGCTTGGATAATTTTAGAAGTGTTATCTATTTTATTATCAATACCCTTTCCCAATCGCCTGAACCTCCCTTTTAGATGCCCAAAAGCGTTTTCAACAACTCGCCTGCACTTCGACAAGCGGTAATTGAATAACTTTTCGTCTTTGTCTCCTTCCACTTTAAAGGGATAAGGTTTAGTAACATATTTCGTCAGTTTGAAGGCAGAATCAGCAATTAACAAAGGTGGCACTTCCACGGATTCAATAATTTTCACATTATCATTCAATGTTTTATTTCTGCTGCAGTGTTGCTTCTTCAATAGTGACTGCTCGAAGATCGATGAATCATTACATCTTCCCGGACAGCCAATATTGATGTACATGAAGTTGAAGCGATGGTCCACTACTGCAAGCAAAATTGTGGAGTACCAACCTTTGTAATTATAATAGTCTGTAGCGTCGACTTTTCGTGGTTTCACCTCAATGTGAGTACCATCTAAAAAAAACAAATACAAAAGTAAAACATAGCGACAAGATTTGTAGATAAAAAAATAATTTACCAATAGCTCCCACACATTGAGGGAAGCCCAACTTTTTGAAACCATCTATATTTTCTTTTATTACAACGTCAGTTAAAGGATATGCATTTAAGTATGTTCGGCTAAGTTGCTCCCAAACTTCAGAGCAAAATTCCAAAACGATTTGGCAAACTGTGGAGGGACCTATTCCAAAAACGTTTGCTACTGTTCTGTATTCCGAAGATGATCCTAAAGCATATAGTGCAACAGCAATTCGCTTTTTTAATGGAATCGTCTCACGGAAAGGCGTATCTAATTTTGCTATATTCGGGAGCAAACTACACAGCTCATCGAATGACTTTTTTGTCATTCTAAGATTTTCTTTGAAAAAATAATCGCCATTATGGAACAGCTCAAATTCAAAAAATCTGTTATTTCGATTCTAAAAATAAAAAATAAAAAAAAAATTATTTTATTTAATTTTTTTCTCTGCGGATAATAAAAACTAACCAAGGTCCAAATTCTACGTCGCCGAATATTTGAGGCCTTATACTTGGACAGAAGCAAGGCTCTCAGACGATTTAGTCTTAGTAAATGGTGTTTTATAGTTATTATATAAAGTCTTCTTTTTTGCATCAATCTTTTTCTTTCGATAGCACTACTTTCATTAATTAATAAAAGTGATTTTATTTTTTCATCCATTATTTCCTCAATTTTTTTTTCTAATTTTACAGGTAATCGAAATAAGTTTTTTTTTCTGTTTACGTTTAATTTTTAATTGTGATTTTAATTATAAAAACAGAAATAATATTTCTATTTATTTTTTTGCTCGAAATTTAAAATTGTATTTTAAAAAAATTTATTGATTTAATTTATTTTCAAAATTTTATTTATTATACTTTTTTTCACTTTTTTTTAACTTTTGTGTAAACAACAAACTCAATTTATTGATATTTTCTAAACGTCAAAATTAATCCTGTTTTTTTTTATTTATAAGTGTGAACACCAATTTTCAATTGAGGGATATCCTGATTTAATTCATGAATAAAATTCTTAGTTTGGAAAGCCTATTAGCCATTCAGCTACATCCTATGATAATTTTTGCCAATCAAAAGTAAAATTTAAATTACTATTGATTTTTTTTAAATATTTATCGACTTTTATTACAAAATTTAATTTTTATATGAAGAAAAATATTAAAGAACTGCATCGAATTTTAGTGTTATAAAATTTAAAAGTTAAGTAAATATATTCCGATATAAAAAATCATATCGTCAGCAGTTCAAATTCTTCAAAAAATGGTTACTATCCATAAAGATATTTCTTTTAAATTATTTTAAAGAAAATTAGAAAAATATTTTTATCGATTCATAAAGTTTTTCGACGTTTTCTGGTTATATCGAAATTTAACTAAAGTTTTATTGCAATCTTTTAAAGGCGATGCAATAAATATGAAGATTTTTTTTAAAGAAAGTTTCAACGAAATATGATAAATATTTTTAAAGTTAATTAACGTTTGTTAAATAATTTTAAATATTATTATAGAAGTGTAAAACATATTCTATATATCGATTTTTCTGCCCAATTCGGTGCAAGACTTTTAAATATTCTTCAAGAAATATAAAGAATGGTTGATCGGGATTGTAGTGGTTCATTTATTATAATAGAGTTTATTTTATTAATTCTAATTTTAAAGGAAGTATATTTTATTTTGAGTACATTATTAAAATTATTAAAATTATTATAAAAAAATTATTTAAAAAAAAAAAATTATTATTCAATTTATTATTAAAAAAATAATAATATAAACCATTATAGATAATTCTAAAAATGATGCAGTAGCAATTGCAGAATTGTTACATATTTATCAACGTGTAAAATATTATTCATCATACTTTGCGCAGGAATGCGGAGTTAAAATTATAAAACAGGCATTTTGTGATTCTGAAATCAACGTACAAAAGCTTCGGCAGTTGTACAAAACGTTTTGTATCCTTTTTCAATTGAATTGGTGATAGGCTATTTGAAAAAAACGTACCATTTTCTATTGCTACTGACGCATCGAACAAAGGAAATTGCAAACTTTTTCCTGAAGCCGTTTATTCTCTACAGAATGGATTACGTATATGGAGCTGACAACCCCAGCGTGAACTATGGAATAAACAATTCGGTTTTTATAAAATTAGTGAATGGAAAAAATAAAACCATTATTGAAGCTCATTGAAATGATCATATAATTAATTCTAAATTGTGCTAAAAATGCTTTGAAATTATTATCTTTTGATATTTAAAACGTTATGTTGAAAGTGTTTGCTGAGTTTTTTATTTTAGTTCACTAAAAAAAAGAATGTTATAATTGTTATGAATCTAAATTTCATGAAATGGTTCGACATAGTCCTTCTAGGTGGCTTTCTTTATTTGAACTAGTTGATCGCCTGTTACTAAGTTGGAAGCCACTTAAATATTATATTTTGGCTTCAGGTGAAGACGAATGTGTAAGATCAATATGGATAATAATATTTGATCAAGAAAATGAAATGTCTCCAGTAGATAAATCTACAATTTCCGAACTTAATCTCTATTTCGTTCACTCATTTATGTCTTCTTTTTAAAAAATGATACTTATATTACAAACTCGTACAACTTTAACATGTGATCTTTACTCAATATTAGTAAAATTTCGAAGGGCATTAAAAACTAACATGGACACTGATTTTTTGGGAATTAAAGTAAATTTTGCCATACTAAAAAACTATTTGGATCCTTACTTGGTAAATAAATTCAAAAAAGAGGCTTTAAATTAATATACTAGAGCAGTGGTGTCCAAAAGAATCGCCACTCGCCACATCTGTCGAATAGACTTTGTGAATGTGGCGAATGCAACTGAAATATTTTTTAAATAAAGTTTTCACCCCCTGACTTCAGGCAAATTAAAAAAAAACAATATTTTGCCAGATATGATTTTGCTTCAAAGCAGGGTTCGATAATCGTAGAAACCAAGTTGATATAAGTTGAAAGAATCTTTGGTGTGATGGATTACCAATGAAAATTTTGGTTTGACTTCCTTTACATTGATTTTCTAATTATATTTTGTGGAAATTCTTTGCAGACTCATGATTTTAAAATGATGCACTTATTGTGCGGAAATAAAAAATTACGACGAAGTGCAATAACTCATCGGTACTTAACTCATCCGTCGATTTTGGATAAGTTCGCTCAAAAAATTCTTACCTTACTTTAAAAAAAAAAACGCTGTTATTATTAACGCGATTTCACTTTATTTTTTGTCCAAAGGAGTTCCCATTATTTTTCTTCCTTATGTCGTTAAAAAGGGTCGTTAATACTAACTACATCTTCCTTCTATTTAAGGACTCTCTCTTTTAAAAACCTTTGATATTTCCTTTCAAATCAAGGTAAGGTCCTTCTTAGTAAGGTCTATACCATTTAAATAACGAATATATGATATAATAGGCCTTAAATATGACGACAAATATCGTTGATATTAAGGTTACTTTTAATTAATAAAAAGGTCCGATTCGTACTGATAACGGATTTGTTGTTTAAAATTAAGGTAGTTTTTAAGTATAAACGTACTTTACCTTGATGATGACCCAAAACCAAAAACCTTTCAAATTCATCAGCAAAAAACACCACAAATACAAAAAAAAATTTGCTAGACTACATTTTTTTTTATTATTATTATTTTTTTTATTATTATTATTATTATTTTTTTTTTTTTATATTTTTTTTATTTTTTATTATTTTTTATTAATTTTTTTATTAATTTTTTTATTTTTTTTTTATATTTTTTTTTTTTATTTAATTTTTTTTATTTTATTTTTTTTTTTATTATTTTTTTTTTTTTATATATATATTTTTTTTATTTTATTTAATTTTTTTTATTTATTTAAATTTTTTTATTTATTTTTATTATTATTTTTTTTATTTATTTTTTTATTTTTTTTATTTTATTTTTTTTAATAATTTTTTTATGCCCGCTTCTAGCTTCGAACTACTGTCCTGAACATTGCAATCCATCAACTCTTGCCACTGAGCTATGAACTGAATTTACGACAATGTGTAAAATGGAAAATATAAGTTCGAATATATTTTGTACGTTAAAATAATATTTTATTTGTTAGAAATACTGATTTTTTTTTTGTGCATATGTGATTACAATAAATGACAATTTCCCTTTAAAACAAGCATAAGAAACAAGCATAAGAAGGTGTTCAAAACCGTAGAACGAAAAAAAAACACACGAAGCATTCATAGAACTGCCGACAGAAGTTTATACTTAAAGATTTAAACTATGAAATAACAGTGGCTACAAATGATGTTCTGCTCAGTATAAATAGCTTAAATCTTTTAAGTATAAACTTCTGTCGGCAGTTCTATGACTGCTTCGTGTGTTTTGAATCTTTTTTTTCCTTTTTTATATACAAAGAAACTAAAAGATGTAATATCTTATATTGTATATTTTTGTTGATTAAATTTAAAAAAATTAAACAAGATTATGAGATTAGAATAAATTTTATCATTGTTCGAATTTGCAGCAGTTGATCTTTTAACCTTATAACCTTTGTCAGGTAATCTTTATTTAGCTCCTTTTTTGATTTTTTTCTTTTTTTTTATATTTTGAGCCAGGACGATCCTAAACGTACCCAAAACTTTTCACCGGCGCTACCTATTTAAAAAAAAATTATTTTGCATGTTTTAAGCAGGGAAGACGCTAACCATAGCCCCCTATCCAAAATTTTTGGACAGGTAATTCCACCCTCACTTCCACCCTCACTTCCGCCCTCACTTCCGCCCTCACTCCCGCCCTCACTTCAGCCCTCACTTCCGTCCTCACTTCCGTCCTCACTTCCGCCCTTTATTTCTCACCCGAGCTACCTATTTTGAAAAAAAAATTCTTTTGGTATATTTTGAGCCGGGAAGACCCTAACTGTAGATCCCTGCCCAAAAATTTTTCGGCTGGTAATCTTTATTTTACCGGAGCTACCTATTTTGAAAAAAAAATGTTTTTGTATATCTTGAGCCGGCAAGACCTAACCATAGCTCCCTGCCCAAAAATTTTTCACCAGGTAATCTTTATTTCACCGGACCTACCTATTTTGAAAAATAAATTTTAGTTTTTAAATAATTTGTAAACGAAAGATTTTTAAAAAATAATTTGAATTTAAATTTGTCGCGCCAAATTATTTTGTTTTTATAAATGACAAATGATTATATAACTACCTAATTTGAAAAAAAAATTTAATTTTAAAAAATTTGTAAACGAAAGATTTTTAAAAATAATTTGAATTTAAATTTGTCGCGCCAAATTATTTTGTTTTTATAAATAACAAATGATTATTGAGTGTATAAACTTCAAAAACATTATTGTAATGGACTTCTTTTTTGTCATCGTTATTAGAATAGCTTTGACCATTGCAATAATTGTAAAAGAGACGTTGAAAAAAAATATAATGTTCTTAAAACCGTAGAATGGTTGCAAAAATGTTGTTTTAAAGGAATTTTTAAATTTAATGGGAAGTTTTAACGGCTTAAGGATTTCGAAAACCTTTAGGAAGGAAGGATAAATTAATGATCTTGACAGTTAACTTAATAAAATTGTTATCGTTCTGGAAAAAATATATATTTAATGGTAAAAAAAACCGTACTTGGTGAGGTAAGAATTTTTTGAGTGTTATATCCGTTTTAACTCATCCGAAAATTGGCCCATGATTTATATCCTTTTCAATGCACATAATTCATCCATCGCTGATAAGTTATGTGTATAATGGCTATATATTATTTTCTTTTTAATAACCATCATTTATTATTATTTTTTTTTAAATAATTCTTTTAATTAAATAATAATAATATTTTTTTTTAAATATATTCTTTTAATTAAATAATAATAATATTTTTTTTTTAAATAATAATTTAATAAATGAAAAATTTTAAGTTTATTAATGAGTATTCGAATTAGAACTAAATAAAAAATTCAAATAATAAATTTACATATTTACATATTTTATATTTATATAGTAAACTAGATCCGTAATATATGTACCTACATATTTTGCTTATTAAGGCTGTATTCCACTGTCGGTTTAATGCACAGATATCTGCTCAAACAAATCTACAAATTCGACTATGTACAAATAGCTTTGCTCCATTATCTGTGCTTTATTTGTATAATGTATGATGTATGATATAGAGTTTATTCATAGAGTTTGTCTGCTCGCATAAAGCATGTACAATGAAAAAATAAGTTTGTTCAATTGGAAATCAAAATTTAAAAATTATATTATTAATAATTTTTTTTTTATAAATTATTAACTTGAAAATTCATCACGAAATCAATGCAAGAACGAAGCTCCATCTCTTTAATTAATTTTAAAATTTCAACTTCCGTCCAAGATTCAATTATTTTTGCCCGCATTTGGACACGCTTGGCCTTTGCAACCGTTTTTCCAATAATTTGTTTATTCATCATTTGATAATTATTTTCAGCTATTACATTTTTTTTTACTGATTTATATCATGAACTATATAATGACACTTGTATTGCGGTACTTAGTACGTTCATTTATAAAATATTGATGTTGCTTAAAAAAATAATTTTGAAAAATTCTCACTTTTTTAAATTTTTCGAACATTTTTTTCACCATCAAGCGCAACGCGTTTCTTGACATCAAGGACTTTTAGCCACCTCATTAATATAATATTCAAGAGACATAACATTTTTATTTTTTACAAGTTTTTAACACGCATATTTTTTTCAGTATGTGCCCCGACCCAAAATACTTAAAAAAAAAGCGAACCGTTTTAAAAAAGGGTTAAATTTAAAAATAAAATAAATGTTATCATGAATTTATTGAAAAAAAATCAAAACATATACATAAAAAAGTTTGCTCTGCAGTTTGTTTTGTATGAGCAGACTTTTTCATCTGCTCAAAATTGAACAAATTGTTTGTATAGATACGATTAACAATGATTCCACTGTTTGTACATATTTTTGTAATTGTACAGACAACAATGAGCAAACATTTTAGAGCAAACTAATTTGATGATTCTACTATCTGTGCAATGTTTGTGACGTTTTTAGCAAATATCTGTGCATTGAACAGACAGTCGAATGAAGACTTTAGCTTGTATTTTGTAATTTCTTTAAATATTGTTTTAAAAATTTTCATGTATGTATGCTTTTGCTGTAGAGAAAAATTTTAATATGCACCTATAAGTACCTTTATATTTCTAATAATTTTAAAATAATTAATAGATTGTATACTCCTGATGATGACTTGGATTAAGTTGAAATATTGGGTTAAGAAATTGTAATAAAACATTATCAACAATACATTATTGTTCGTAAAAAAACATCAATGCCTTATTATTAATTTCTAAAACCAATACAACATAGATATCTGTGCTCAGCAAAACAAAAGTAATACAGAAATAAATATTATAAATATCAGCAACAACAAAATATTATTGTAGATTTATATGTTTTAAGTGAATATCTGAACCACTACATGGGCTTTTAAAAAAATAAAACTGATTTGGCAATTTTTTTCGGATGACTTAAATCCTTTTTCAAGCACATACCTCATCGCAAACATTGTCGCCGCCGCTCCGTATTTTTTTTTTTCGGTCGCTTTTAATCTCAATTCTCATTTCAACGTATGAACAATTCACCGTATGAGTATGATCAATTGATCTATTTTATGTGCTAAAAGCGTTTCGGGAAAGGAGGACGGGTGGATTGCTATACGGTGAATAATTTACGGTGAGTTGTCGGGATCCAGTGGCGACAATGTTCGCTCATTATTTTGAGGATGAGTTATGTGTTTTAAAAAGATTTAAGTCATCCAAAAAATTGCAGTTTTATTTTTTAATCAGTTTTATTTTTCTAAAAGCACATAACTTATCAGCGATGGATGAGTTATGTGCATTGGAAAGGATATATATCATCGGCCAATTTTCGGATAAATTAAAATGGATATAATTTATCCCAAATTGTCCGATGAGTTAAGTACCGATGAGTTATTGGGCGGACCCAAAATTACTGTGTAGACGATTTGGACAAAAATACGGCGCAGTGGATGAGTTATGTGCATTGGAAAGGATATATATCATCGGCCAATTTTCGGATAAATTAAAATGGATATAATTTATCCCAAATTGTCCGATGAGTTAAGTACCGATGAGTTATTGGGCGGACCCAAAATTACTGTGTAGACGATTTGGACAAAAATACGGCGCAGTGAAATAAGACCGCGATAGGTTTTTTGAAAAATGAAATAAGACCATAAAAAAGTTCTCGCGGCATTATTTCATTTTTCAAAATGAAATAAGACCGCAAACAAATCCTCGCGGCCTTATTTCATTTTGAAAAATGAGGAGGTCTAATTTCATTTTTATAAATGAAATAAGGCGGAATCTTGTGAGGTGAGCACAATGGGTAGGGGGCAGCAGGGCGGCGGGCGGGCGGGCGCTTCCCGCTGCCCCTGCGCTGTGTGCTCACCTCACAAGATTTTGTATCAAGGACTTATTTCATTTTGAAACATGAAATTATAACGCGGCCTTATTTCATTTATAAAAATGAAATTAGCCCTTCGAAAAAAATTTTTTTTTGTCGCGGTCTTATTTCATTTGAAAAATGCAATAAGGCCGTAATGATTTTTGTGGCGGCTTTATTTCATTTTTCAAAATGACATAAGACCGCAACAAAAATTCTCGCGGCCTTATTTAATTTTTAAAATGAAATAAGACCGCAACAAAAAATCCTCGCGGCCTTATTTCACGCGGCCTTATTCACGCGGCCTTATTTCACGCGGCCTTATTTCCATCCCCCCAAGAATACATTGCAATATTTAACTTAATAGTTCAGGACTGCAGTACATTTATTTAATCAAAAAATTGTATTGATTTAACATTTACAAAAAGTTTTTGATCGGATTACTGCAAAGGATTTGGGCGCCCCAGTATTTTTTGTTGTTGGTAACCTTGCTTCCGAAAGGGTTAATAATAAAAATCAATTAACAAAACTTAAGAAAGCACCCAGTT
>OZ023273.1:81778296-81951737 GCA_964007475.1 Hybos culiciformis
TATTTCAGGCAACGTATCAATTTGCTTACCGATATATAAATAATTGCCGATACTAAAAATAACTAAGAAGTACAAATAAAAATATAAGAAAAACGAAATTTTAACAAAAGAAGATTTTTAATTAGAAGCTTTCAAATGTAGAAAATAAAATTTATTGCTATTTTTAAAAGGCTACATGACATGGCTCCATGAATTTTGACCGCAATGAATTATGACCGCGCCTCAATTTACAAAAAAAAATGAATTTGACCGCGGCAAAATGTGCGGACAAAATTCATTTTCAAAATGAATTTTGACCGTGCCTAAATTTAGAAAAAACTGAATTTTCTCCGCGAGAAAAAATGCGGCTGTATTATACAGAAATAGTTTCATTAAAAATATTTGTTAACAAATATTGAAAATAAAAACAGGTTTTTCACACATTTTGTACAGCCAATTTTCTTTTTTTAAAGAAGCGAATGGGACGCGGGTAGCGGTCTCGCATTATGCACGACTGCTTTTCCATACATTTTGTACGGCCAACTTCCATTTAACCGATTTGACCTATTTTATGTTGAAAAAACTGTCCATGCAACGGGGGACGGCTTCCGCCACTCCCGAACCCCTAGGGCGATTGGGACGCGGTACGACTGCTGCCTCCCTCGAACCCCCTAGGGCGAATGGGACGCGGTATGAAGTAATTTAAAATGAATAGTATCTTCTCCGCAAATGTAATAACCGCGAAAAAAATTTGTCATAACGCGAAATAAAAAATTAAAGTGTCATATATTTCATTTTGTCATAACCGCGAAAAAATATGGCAAAAAATTGAAAAAATATAGTTTCACGGTTATAACAAAAATTTTGAAAGATCTGTTCAAGGTTATTTCATGTAAAATGACTTAAGTAAAGAAAAACAAATTTTTAAATGCGTAATCTAATAGGTTTACGGACTTTTTATCGTATGCAGTTTATCGTAAGGCAGTTTATCGTGAGCAGTTTTATTGATTTTAATTTAATGGATTGCATTTTGTTTTGATTCGTATATCTTTTATTGATTTTTAATATACGATAAAGTGTCCATACGATAAACTGATCACGATAAACTGCCTTACGATAAACTGCATACGATAAAAAGTCCGTAAACCCTCCATTCGTTAAAAGATTCACATTTTAAAAATCAATAAAAAATATACGAATCAAAACAAAATGCAATCCATTAAATTAAAATCAATCGTAGTCGTCAAACCCATGAGGACAGCCACTTCTCTTCAAGCGAATCAAGTTCATCAATCATCAATCTAATTAAAAATAACAAGAAACAAAATCAAACAAATTCATCAAAACATAACAATCAATGAAATCTATCAACCCTTCAATTCCATCAAATCACATAAATTCATAAAGTTCGTCAAATTATTAAAATCAATAAAATTTAATTAAATCTATCGAAGATTCAAAGGATTTTTCGAATTCATTCAAACAATCAAATTAAAATCTAGTCACTAAGTAAAAATAAACTTAATTTATATCAATCAAAAATATAAAAAAAAATATAAAATATAGGTATTGTTGAAGATTCTAGCACATTTTTCTATCATGTACAATATTAATACATAATAAACTCTTTAGGTTGTTTCAAGTTAAATTAGCATACAAAGGAATGATATTCGTGAATAATTTCTCCTAAAAAATAAATAAATAAAAAAGAAAAAATACGGTTCAATAGTGTTCTATTGAAATATGAAATATCATATCAGGTATATAAAAATTAAAGTAAAAAATTTCTTTTTGGATTCGACTGCTGAGATAAGAGGTAACAAATAAAAAATTAAAAACTAAATTTAATTTTATATTTTAAAATAAAAAAAAACTTAATTAAATTTGTAATTTATAAATTAAAAATAATTTATAAATTAAATAAGAGAAAACTTAATTTTACAACTTTACTAAGTTTCGTCTAATTAATTCATTACTTTTGTGGGGCCACAATAATAATTGTGACCATAATTCATTTTTTTTTTGGAATTCATTGTATTGCAAGAAACTCATCCATTTGTTGGATAAATTTATGATAAAAGTTTACATTAAATTATTTTGTCGAACTAAAATAAAAGATCATTACATATTTTACTATACAATAAGGAAATAAATTTAAGTGCGTTTTTGAAAAGAAATCAGTCTTTTAATTGACAGAAATTTGTACGGTGCTGAACCATATGACGAATAGATCTATTCTTTGCACATTACATTCTACTTATTTGGCCTAAATTGCCACCCCCCAAACATTGGTCCTTCGAGCCGGATCTTATTCTGTCGGTTTCAGCCGAAATTTCAGCTTTTTTTCAATAAGAACTGGTTTGTTACAAACGCCATTAACAAAAAAAAATATTTTTTGACTCGAGCTAATTTCATAATTTCGTTAATAGAGAACGAATAAATTTTATCTTTCAACAAAATTAAAAGCTAAAAATAATAAATTAAATAAAATTTTCGTTTTTGCAGAATCTATTAAAGGTCATTGTATATCGTAAGTTATCTAAATTGCATAAAATAAAATAAATTTTTTCAGGTTAATTGTGGGCATTTTTTCGAAAAAAAAAAGGGAATTTTTTTTGAAAAAATATTTGTAATCTCATTTGAAACCAAATTATAGTTTGGTATTCAAGTCCATTCAAAATCTTTTACACTGATTTTAAATTAGTAAATTAGTAGTTTCGTTTTTTCTCATAAAATAATTTTAAATCATGACAGGAACTAGGTCAGATGATTCGAAAACGAATTCTTTAGTTCAATCTTTCGTACGGCAGTGTGATCAGATCACATTTTTTAGAACCGCTTTTGAAAAAATTCCCAGAGCGAATTATACCAAAGGCATGTTGACAAGCCGGAAGGAGGGTCTTGACACTACGTGGGGAGATGTAAAGCGGGCACATGATAAACTGTATCTCGAAGGAGCTGAAGTAGATTCAGATACTCTACTTTCATGCTCTCAAAAATTCCAACTCGCTCAAGAAGATTATTATAATTTGGTGGGAAATATTCTCGATGAGATCGATCAGATCGAGAAATTTTCGGAAACCAATTCTACGAATGATATTCCTACAGATCGCACTCAAACCACCCCTTTAATGAATTTCCGTTTACCTCCTATTGTTATTCCCAAATTTTGTGGACAATATGAAATGTGGAGGTCATTTAGAGATATTTTTTCATCCGTAATAATAAATAATTCGAAACTCAGTTCGGTGGAGAAATTTTATTATCTTATTAGTAACGTAGAAAATAGACCGAAGGATTTAATTTCAAAATTTCCCATGGAATCGGCAAGTTTTGAAATTGCATGGAAAATTCTCGTAAAAGAGTATGAAAATAAGCGTGTCCTAGTTCATTCGCAATTAAAAACCCTGTCTCAATTCGTTTGTTACAAGACACAATTAACGATTGTCTAAGTTCGCTTAAAAATTTAGATGTCTCTACTGAAAACTGGGACCCAATTTTGATATACTTAGCCACTCAAAAATTACCAAATTTAACACACGCGTTATGGGAATCAAAACTTGAAGGGTCTACAGATTTAGAAAGGTGGGAAGACATGAATAATTTTCTATCTGCTAGATTTCGTACTTTAGAAGCTTTAAGTGAAAAGAAAAATTCCAATTCGTCTGCAAACTTTAATTCTAAACCAAATGAAAGTCATAATCGCGTAAAATCATTTCATACCCAGTCCAATAATTCTTGCATTCATTGTAGCGAGTCGAGTCACTCACTTTATTCATGTCCCAAATTCCACAAGCTGGATCCTAAAAAACGATTTGATTTTGCGAAGGCTAAAAAACTTTGTATAAATTGTTTAGGTTCGCATAAACTTCTACAATGTACCTCAAAAAATTTGTGTCAAAAATGCGGTAAAAAACACCATTCACTTTTACATTTTAATAATGATTTTAGTCATTCAAAAGTACCAGACATTGCCTCTACCTCGCAGTCGAAATTTAATAATAATGCAACCTCAAGTTATAACGGTCCCTCTCAGAACGAAAATAGTTCGTTCCCAAATACTCAAATACCCAACAAAGTAATTTCAAACTTAGCGACTAGCAGTCGCCGGGTTTTATTAGCGACGGCTTTAGTTCAGGTTAAAGTTAATAACCAGTTTCACACATTGCGCTGCCTCATCGATCAAGGTTCCGAAGCATCATTTATTTTGAAATCTGTGATTCAATCCCTTCGAATACCTCAGAAACCTTGCTCTGCTCAAGTTTCTGGTATTGGTTTACTCACTTGTTTCCTCTTCCAATACATATGCCTCGTTAGAATTATATCCACTTCATAACCATAACAATCACATAAGTTTTGATGCTCTTGTCTTAAAAAAGATTTCAGGGATTTTACCTTCTCAGGAAATTCCTACTTCCGAATTGTCCGGATTTGGAGGTATCCCCCTCGCTGACCCCACTTATTTCAAGCCGGGAGAAATTCACTTATTATTAGGTGCGGATATTTTTTCGAAAATAATTCTGTCAAATACTCATAAATTCAACAATTTTGTCGCCCAAGAAACTATATTTGGATATATGTTATCCGGATCTATGGTTGGAAGGTTTATGAAATTCCATTATAAAAGTTCTTTCATATTGTAATAAAGTCTCATTAAATCAAACTTTAGAAAAATTTTGGCAGCTAGAAGAAATTCCTAACATACCTTTACCCTCATCAGATGATATTCACTGTGAAAAACATTTTTTAGACACCCACTATCGCCGTGCTGACGGTCGATTTGTTGTCGAACTTCCATTCGTTAAAGAGTACCCAATACAGTCAAATCTGTCTAGTTCAAGAGATATAGCTTTCAAGCGAAATATCTCAACTCTGAAAACTTTGTCAAAAAACGACGTTTTTTCTAAAATGTATGATGACGTAATACAGGAATACGTGGATTTAGGACACATGTCACCTTGCGAGTCTAAGGAAAAAATTTCTTAGATTGATCAAAACCGTCCGATTTTTGAAAGTTACTACCTTCCCCATCATGGAGTGTATAAGGCTCAGAGTCTAAGCACAAAACTTCGCGTGGTTTTTGACGCTTCTTGTAAAACGTCCAATGGAAAATCATTAAACGACGTTTTATATTGTGGCCCGCCTTTACAATCAAAAATAATCGATATACTCAACCGGGTGCGTCTGTTCCCCTATATTTACAATTGTGACATCAAAATGATGTATCGACAAATCGCGTTAGCTGATAAACACACGGATTTTCATAGATTATTATTTAAAAACTCAAAGGGTTCAATACAAGATTATAAAATGCTCACGGTCACGTTTCTAGCAGTCCTTACTTAACTATGCGATGTCTTAAGCAGTTGGCAATAACAGGAAAAGAAGAATATCCATTAGCTTCTCAGATTTTAGAAGAATCTACTTATGTAGATGATATTTTTGCCGGGTTTTATGCTCTAGCTACAGCTAAAAAATCTCAAATCGAATTAATAGCTCTCCTTAAATCCGCAGGGTTCGAATTAAGAAAATGGACAGCTAACAATCCGCATCTATTACAAAAAATACCACTAGAATATCACGCAAATCCGAATTTACATGATGATACTGAAACTACACTTCTTAAAACTTTAGGAATACTTTTTGATAATAAACATGATTTTTATACTTTTAGACCCCAACAACCGGTTTTAAATTATCCGCTTACCAAAAGAAAAGTCTTTTCAGAAATTGCCAAACTATATGACCCAGCTGGCTGGTTAGCTCCTATTATTATTATACCTAAAATTTTGCTTCAGGATGTATGGAAAGACGGGACTGATTGGGACGAATGTATTAGTGAAGAAAGAATCCTTCAATGGGAAACATTCGTTAAATCAATTTCAAAAATTGAACACATTCAAGTCTTACGTTGGTTTAAGTACTTGCCTGGATCTCGAGTGGAAGTACATGGGTTTTGCGACGCTAGTATAAAAGCGTACGCAGCTTGTATTTATTTTCGTGCTTATTACAAAAATCAATTTTTTTCTACCTTGATTTCGTCAAAAACCAAGGTGGCCCCTATTAAAACAATTTCCCTGCCTAGGCTAGAGCTAAGTGGCGCTATGCTCTTAGGTAAATTAATCAAATCGACGAGGGAAAGTTTCAAATTAACAAATATTTCATATTATGCCTGGACAGACAGTACTATTGTCCTGGAATGGCTTAAAAAATCTCCTTCTCATTGCAAATAGAGTTACTAATATTCTTGAAAATTCCGTTGATGTCGTTTGGAATCATATCCCTTCAGCTCAAAATCCAGCTGATTTAGCCTCTCGAGGACTTAATCCATCAGATTTGATAGGTAATATTTTCTGGTTTGAAGGCCCTGACTTCTTGAAAGATATTACTAAAGAATTACCTAAACCTTCAAATCACTTCGAAACTATGCTGGAAATAAGACCAATAAAATCCTATCATATTTCGTTCACACATACCATTGATAAATATTTACAAAAATTTTCATGTTTTAATCGAGCCATAAGAATAATTTGTTATCAACGAAGGTTTTTCAGAATTGTGCTCAAAAAACCCGTCCTTTTTTCGACTAAGTACATTTCACAGGCTGAATTCAAAAATACCAAATTTCACGTCATTAAACTTATTCAAATGGAATATTTTAATACAGAATATCAATGTCTCATTGATAACAAACCAATTCCTTCGAAATACATTCTAATTTCCCTTAACCCATATCTAGATGAAAATCAAGTCATGAGAATCAATGGTAGACTTTCCAATTTAACTGTACCCATTGGGGAGAAATTTCCTATAATACTTCCTACTAAATCACATTTTTCATATTTAATTTTTCATAATTTTCACTTGTTAACTTTACACGGAAATTTGCAATTAATGCAATCCATAATTAGAAAAAGTTATTGGATTCCTAGATTAAAACAAAGTCTTAAAAAATATATTCATAATTGTAAAAGGTGTTTTTTAGAACGAAAAGAATTAATGTCCCAAATCATGGCCCCGTTGCCAGTCGAAAGATTGCTTTCGAATCAATTATTTTCCTCGGTAGGCCTTGATTTTGGAGGGCCAATAATTTTACTTCGACACGAAGGTCGATGTAATACAACAACGAAGGGTTATATTTGCTTATTTGTGTGTTTCAGCACAAAAGCTATTCATTTAGAAGCGGTTAGTGATCTTACCTCTAAAAAATTTCTTCAAGCTTTTGAGCGTTTTTTTTCTCGTCGAGGTCTTTGCCGGAATGTATATGCCGATAATGGTACAAATTTCGTAGTAGGGAACAATATACTTAATAAAGAATATCGAGCTGCCATAAAAACTGCCACACAAGCGGCTGCAGCTGAATATGCTTCAAGAGAGGTCCACTTTACTTTCAATTGTCCCTTAGCACCGCATATGAACGGATTAGCCGAAGCGGGCATAAAATCGGTCAAATACCATCTTAAGAGAACTGTTGGTGAAAGAAATCTAACATTTGAAAACTTGTCCACTTTACTTTGTCGCATTGAGGCTTGTCTCAACTCTCGCCCTTTAACCCCCAAATCAGATGATCCTGACGATTTAGAGCCAATTACACCAGGTCATTTTATAAGAGGGAACGCTCTGTTGGCTCCACCAGAACCGTCCCTTGAAGTTGATGAGAATACTAATGCTTTTAAAATTTTAGATAACCTGGATAAATTAAAGCTACATTTTTGGCGAAGATGGAAGACCGAATATCTTCATCAATTACAACAACGAAGTAAATGGCGTTTACCTCAAAGGAACATTGCATGCAACGATTTAGTTGTTCTCAAGGATAAGAATTCATCGCCACAAACCTGGGCAATGGGGAGAATCCTTAAACTCTACCCCGGAGTTGATGGTAACATAAGAGTCGTCGATGTCCGTACCCGTCTTGGTATTTTCCGACGAGCCATAACTGAACTATGTTTGCTCCCTTATGATCGAGACGATACAGATTTATCGACATTTTAATATTCAAAACATAATAACATAATAACTTATTTAAATTTAATATGTATTCCTCTAGACATAAAATTCAAATATTTGAAGTCTATGTTCAGAAGAATATTTACTTTGTAAAAAAAAAAATAAAAACAAAAAAGAAAAAACAATTATTTAAAAAGAAATAACTACCTAATTTTAAAAATTTACAATTAAATCTTAACTACTATTTGTATGAAAAAACAACTGATAATCAAAATTTATATTTTTTAGAACCTAAATAAAGGAAATAATTTGAAAATAATGTGATGTCACACGCAACTTTCTGGAAACATTCGGGAATGGTTTTAATTACTTTCATGAAGTTCAAGAACCAACGAATTAATTAATTCGAAAAATTATGTTCCAGAAGGTTTAATATGATATTTTAAGACTAAGTAAAATAATTAATAATCTAGATCTTAGATAGGTTAATTTAATTCAAAGTTCATTTTCATAGTACTGTTCTGAGCATGTCGATTTAAAAAGAAGTATCTCGTAAATTCATATTTTGTATAAAAAAAAGTATATTCAGTCATTTTTGTTTGTGGATGAGCTTGAAACTTTAAACCATAACAAAGATTTGTTGCACTTTTGTACATGTTATTATATTGCTAATTATAATTCAAAGCAAAGTATTTAACAAAAAATGTGGGGTGGTCATAATCCCATAATACATAATCATAATATGATACATAAAATTCATAAATAAGATACTTAAATAATTTAAGTAGTAATATGTTGCATTTTTGTAATACATTTGTTATTGTTAATTACGTGCGTTTAAATGCACAATTTCTTCTCAATATTACTCGGTCCTTTGGTTGAAATTTATAGGATTTCAAAAGGGGCCGGGATGTTGGAGATTCTAGCACATTTTTCTATCATGTACAATATTAATACATAATAAACTCTTTAGGTTGTTTCAAGTTAAATTAGCATACAAAGGGATGATATTCGTGAATAATTTCTCCTAAAAAATAAATAAATAAAAAAGAAAAAATACGGTTCAATAGTGTTCTATTGAAATATGAAATATCATATCAGGTATATAAAAATTAAAGTAAAAAATTTCTTTTTGGATTCGACTGCTGAGATAAGAGGTAACAAATAAAAAATTAAAAACTAAATTTAATTTTATATTTTAAAATAAAAAAAAACTTAATTAAATTTGTAATTTATAAATTAAAAATAATTTATAAATTAAATAAGAGAAAACTTAATTTTACAACTTTACTAAGTTTCGTCTAATTAATTCATTACTTTTGTGGGGCCACAATAATAATTGTGACCATAATTCATTTTTTTTTTTGGAATGTATTGCAAGAAACTCATCCATTTGTTGGATAAATTTATGATAAAAGTTTACATTAAATTATTTTGTCGAACTAAAATAAAAGATCATTACATATTTTACTATACAATAAGGAAATAAATTTAAGTGCGTTTTTGAAAAGAAATCAGTCTTTTAATTGACAGAAATTTGTACGGTGCTGAACCATATGAGGAATAGATCCATTCTTTGCACATTACATTCTACTTATTTGGCCTAAATTGCCACCCCCCAAACAGGTATTAATTTATAAAATGAATAAAATAATTCAGAAAATATTATTTTTCCCTACGTGAGAGCATAATCGTTTTGATAAGTAGCCACAGAAATCATAAATTCATTATAATAGCCTCATCGTGACGAATTTGTCCAAGCGGCCTACATTTTTTTCTTTTCAATAGTCATTCACTCATTAAAATTATTTTTATATATTGAGATTGGGAACCGGACTTTTTATCGTATGCAGTTTATCGTAAGGCAGTTTATCGTGAGCAGTTTATCGTATGGGCACTTTATCGTATGGGCACTTTATCGAATGGACTTTTTATCGTATGAACACTTTATCGTAGGGACATTTTATCGTAAATATATTATAGCTTGTAAAAGCTGGTTCACTCTCTGCTTTAAACCTAGGATTAACGACCCATATTTTTTTTTATTTTTTATTATTATTATTATTTTTTTTTTGAACTTTTTTATTTCATTTTTTATATTAGTTTAATTTATTTAAGGTTTTAATAAGAAAAATAGGTTATTCTATCCACATCTTCAAATTTCTCAAAATACAAATGGCACAGCTTTTTTAAAGATTATCAAATGTGCAATGTGTTGAATTAAGAAATTATACTTATTTCAAACTTATAGAATGTAATAAAATTTTATTAAAAAATTATTTTTCCATTGTTTTTATATATTTTGTGTTAAAATGTGATCAAAAAACTTTATCGTAAGTAAATTTATCGTAAGATTTGGGCCGCCGCGTTATTGCACTTCGCCTAAAATTAGCACAGGTTTCCGGAACATTCTTCGAAAATTGCTTTGCGGTGGTAGCTGTGCTCAAGGCATAACTGTTTAATCTCGAAAGTCATCGGTTTTGAATTTTGACTACGTTCCAGTTCCACAACCGACACAAATTAAGCTATTATGAAATTTTTATTTTTTAGGTTGTTTAACCAGTTATCAATGATTTTCAATTGTCGAAATTGTAATCTTAATTTTCACATAATGAATGCATTGATGCATTGGCGTAGCGCGCTTAACTCGCGCCCGGGGCACAATACCTTTTTAGCGCCCTCTCCCTACTCGAAAACCATATATTAATAAATAAATAAAGTAAAATAAATAAAGTCCAGCTAGGCAAAAAATTTAGTTTACAAAAAAAGACTAGATTTTGAAATATATATGATCATCTATACCTTTTCAACTTCAAATTGGAAATAATCATTTTCAAAATGGAAATAATCATTTTCAAAATAGAATTAATCATTTTCAAAATGGAAATAATCATTTTCAAATTGGAAATTAATTTTAAAATAGTAAGGTAGCAAGCCAGATACGCTCAAACAGTGTTTCAAGTTTTTATTAGTTGCATCTTTGCCAAAAAGTGCAATATATAAAAAAAAAAATTTGGTTAAAAATATGTCGTACATTGAGAAATGGGAACCTGATAATGTTAAAAAGAAAATTTGTGTTTTACACAACAATGTGGTGTGGATTGGAGAGCGCTCTCAAAAAGTTTAGGAGTGAAAACGACATTATATAGGTGGGTTAATGGATGGAAAGTTGTCTTATAAAGCACAAATTTGCTTTTTAACATTATCAGGTTCCCATTTTTTAATATACGACATTTTTTTAAATAAAAATATTTTTTTTGTATACTGCACTTTTTGACAAAGATGCAACTAATAAAAAACTTCAAACACTGTTTGATCGTATCTGGCTTGCTACCTTACTATTTTAAAATTAATTTCCAATTTGAAAATGATTATTTCCATTTTGAAAATGATTAATTCCATTTTGAAAATGATTATTTCCATTTTGAAAATGATTAATTCCATTTCGAAAATGATAATTTCCATTTTGAAAATGATTATTTCCATTTTGAAAATGATTAATTCCATTTTATTTTACATATTTATAAAGAAATATTTTAAAAACACGCAGTTTTAAAACAATAAAAAATTAAATATTTATTATCTCTATAAAGATAAACATAATATGATTATAATACTAATTACTATGTATACATTTTCCTTTCTTTTGATGAAGCAAATGTATCAATAATATCATCAAAGTTCATCATTTCAAATTTTTCTTTTTCCACACTTAAAAATTCCCTGACATTTCCCTAACACAACAATAAAGTTCGTTAAATTTAAAGAAAAACAAATCCGAAGACGTGTCATTTTTATTGTAAATATATTATTATACAGTTTGATTTAGACTATTAGTGTTCCTTTTTTTCCTTTTTATTTACGAATTAAGATTTTATTATATTACATTGGCGCTAAATTTAAAATATATTTTCCAGAAATCAATTATAATAATGATAAAAAATATCCACCAATTTCTTCTTTTGCCGACCATTTGGCGCCTTTTTGAGTAGCGTCCGGGGCATGATGCCCCTCTCACTACGCGACTGCATTGATGTATAAAAGCCTGCGTCGGTGTCTTTTTGCTGTTTCACGATGGGCCGTAGTAAAATCGTTAAAAATTACCTGGAAAATAACTAATAAAACAAATGAATTTAAATTTGAAAAATACCTGGAAAAATAACTAATAAAACAAATGAATTTAAATTTGAAAACTATTCATTGACCTTGATAATGAAATTGAAATTAACGATATTCAAATTCAATCAAATTTATCTGTCCTCAGAAAAAAAGTAACAAAAATAAAACAGTAAAAGCAATTGATACTTACAGAAAATATAAAAAATTTTGAAACAGAAACATTTAAACAAAAAATATGAGCGAGTATTGGAAGATTTTAAGGAACGATTTTTGAATAATGAAAAGCTGTTTAATGAGATTGAATATTTGCAACCCAAAGCAAGTATGCCCCTCCTTGTGCGTGTTAAATTTGTGTGGGCATCCATCGTCTAAATTTATTACATCACACAAAAAATTTAGGTTGAGTTAAATGTAAGTTAAATCAGGTTCAGCTGATAAAACCCAGCTTTGTTTATTTGGATTCAATGAATATGTTCTGAAATCGTGTAATCAGAACTTATTAATAGAATCAGTTGGGCATGTGCGTTTGATTAAAAAAAAACACACGAAGTAGTCATAGGAACTGCCGAAAGAATTTAATAATTTAATAATTTTGAGCCGGGAAGACCTAATCGTAGCTCCCTACCCAAGATGTTTGGTCAGGTAATCTTTATTTCACCGGAGCTACCTATTTTGAAATTTTTTTTTTTGCATATTTTGAGCAGGAAAGGCCCTTACCGTGGCTCCCTACCTGTTGGAGGTTCTAGCACATTTTATTCATCATGTGCAATATTAGTATATAATAAACTCTTTAGGTTGTTTTAAGTTAAATTCGCATACAAAGGGATATATTCTCGTGAACAACTTTTTTTTTGAAGTTTAAAAGAGAAAATAAGGTTCAATTAGGGTTTCCAAAACGGATATATCTGTATCCGGTATCCGCGGTTATTTATACTCTTAACCGTATGCGTATCTGATATCCGTTAAAAATCTCACGGTTAGCACTTTTAAGTTTTTAAATTAAATCTGTTAAATTTTCCGACAAAAGTAGGCTAGTTAGTAATTATAATTTTAAGTTTTTTAAATTAAATTTGTTGAATTTTCCAAGCTAAGTAGGCTAGTCATTGTAATAATTTTTGAAAAACTAAAAATTTTATGTAGCGCTATGCATTGTTATTTTTTGAATCAATATAATAGAGTTTATTTAAGAAAAAACACGGTTGTGCAATTTTATAAAGTTTATTTAAGAAGAAACAAATAGAAAAATTTGGGTAAGTTTATGTTATGTTTTAGTTCTCATAATAAGTTCTCATAATTAGTATTCATAATTAGATTCAATATTATTTGTTTATTTTTATACGGTTATTCGGTATCCGCCGGATAATTCTAGTATTACTATCCGATAACCTCGGTTACAGAAAATCCGCATATTTGGAAACCCTAGGTTCAATATTGTTCTATTGAAATATAAAATTTCTATATCCAATATCATATCAGGTATATGAAAATAAAATTAAAAAACTTCTTTTTTGTATTCGACTGCTGAGCAGATAAGAGGTAAAAAATAAAAATTATAACTAATTTTCATTTCTATTTAAATAAAAAAAAACTTAATTAAATTTATAATTCTCTAAAGCTATGGTTTGCTAGGAAAAGGGTGCCGTTACTTAATGACGGCGGTAAAATTACGTTGACAACATTCATACAACGTTTTTTTACGGTGATGGTGGCTTAATTCAAAAAATTCAAATTTAAATTTGAAAAGTACAGATGACGAAGTTTTTAAGTTATTACAAAAGTATATTACGGCCGCTACATAACGGCAACGCTTTTTTAGGAAACCGTATATGATTGCCGTTTTAACGGCCGTTATATTACGTCCAATGTTCAACGTAATATTACGGCCGCTATTTGACGGCACCGTTTTCCTAGGAAACAATAGCTTAAGAAATAATTTTTTTAAATTAAATAAGAAAAACTTAATTTTATAAGTTAAATTTATAAATTTATGAAGTTTTTTCTTAATTAGTTAATTACTTTTGTGGGGCCACAATAATAATTGTGACCATAATTCATTTTTTTGTATTCATTGGATTATAATCATTGCAACAAATTCATCAATTTTTGTTGTTTTTCGAACTAAAATAAAAGATCATTCATTACAAATATTATGTTATTGTGCGATAAATAAATATATTTAAGTGCGTTTTCTACGAAAAGAAATCAGTCTTTTAAATGAAAGAAATTTGTATCCTTTGCACATTACATTCTACTTATTTGGCCTAAATTGCCACCCCCCAAACACTACCCAAAATTTTTGGTCAGGTAATTTTTATTTCACCGGAGCTACCTATTTTGAAAACTTTTTGCATATTTTGAGCCGGGAAGACTTAACAGTAGCTCCCTACCCAAAATTGTTGGTCAGGTAAAAAAAAATTTTTGGTTGCATTTTATCAAAAGAATTTGGTATAAATATAAAAGTAATAGTTTCAATTATTTATAGATTTCAATTATTCATACTAGATTTTTTGCTCTCTTCGGGATTCGAGCCTGAGTCCTTAGCATTGTTGGCGGATTGCAATGCTAAGGGCGCAGGTTAGAACCCTGAAGAAGGCATAATAGAATTTAATTAAAAATTTAAAAAAAATTCTAATAAATAACCACTCACTTTTTTTTTGTACATTTTTCAAATTCGAGTCTCGATCTTATTTTGAGTATTCTCATACAAGAAGTATTAACTTCAAAAAAATTGTCTCTCAATAAAATTCTTTATCATACATTTATATAGCTCATTGGGAAAATATGAAATGTTCGAAACATTTGGGATTTTTTTTCTTAAAATTTTCTTAAAAAGACAGGTAATTTAATTTTTGTTTTGAGAATTAATTAAAATTTTTGGTTGAATTTAATCAAAAGAATTTGATATAAATATAAAAATAATAGTTTCATTTATATAAAGATTTCAATTATTCATACTACTTTTTTTGCTCTCTTCGGGATTAGAACCTGCGTCCTTAGCATTGCAAATCACCAACCCACCACACAGAAAATGTATATAGCAAATTTATATTTTCTACTTTTTGGAAATGCTAACGACGCAGGTTGGAGCCCCGATGAAGGCATAATAGAATTTAATAAAAATCTAATAAAAAATTCTAATAAATAACCACTTATTTTTTGTGCACATTTTTCAAATTCGAGTCGTATTTTGAGTATTCTTATTCTTATTTTTCTGAGAAAAATCTCACGCGTTTTCGAGACTCGAATTTGAAAATAGATTTTTACCCTGTACCAACATGTATCAACTGTATTATACATTAACTTCAAAAAAAACAAAATGGCTAAAAAGGATCTGCTACGTATGCCAAATTTCAAAATCCAAAAACCAAAATCCAAATTCAAAAAATCCAAATGACCTAAAATCCACACTTCTAAAATCCAAATGATCCAAAATCCAAACTTCTAAAATCCAAATGACCCAAAATCCAAATGACCCAAAATCCAAACTTTATAATTTTTTATCGGCGCGAAGCGCCGGCTTGGTTTAGGTTAAAAATCGCGCGATTTTTAACCTAAACCAAGCCGGCGCTTCATGAAATATATGAATGTTCCTACTAATAAAATATGCTTAAGGTTTTAAAAAAGTTGAAAAAGAAATCTCCATTTTTTTTTTAATAATAGTTATTCATTTAATAAATTTTTTTTTTACTGTAATTCATTTAATTAATTTTTTATTGTATTTTAATTCACTTAATTCATTAATTATTGTATTTTAATTCATTTTTGCATATTTACATTTCCAGTTTATGATACAAGTGCAATGTGAGTTCTTATAGATTTTAAGTACTCTAATTTCTCAGTTCTTTGCCTTTTTTTAATCACTCGCTTAATTTTCTTATATTTTCTTATAAACAAAAAAAATTGGCTTTTGTCCCATTTGGATTTTGGGCCATTTGAATTTTTTTTGTTAGGATTTTGTCCCAATAGGATTTTATAATTTGGATTTTAAAAAAAGTTTGAATTTTGGGTCATTTGGATTTTTTTTTTGGATTGTGACCTAGATCCCTAAAAAAAGCAAAAAAATAAAATAATTGTTTTTTTTTTTGAAATTTCAATTTTCCAATTTTAATTATAAATTAATTAATTCACTTATAAAATTTTTTTATATAATTTTTGATTAAATTTTATTTATTAATATTTATTTAGAAATTCAAAAAAAAAAAAAATATGAAAAAAAAATAACAAAATTAACCCTGGTTACAAAAAATTCATGGTGTGAACAGCAATGATTTGATTTAAAATTCCTAGTTTGGAAAGCATATTATCATTAACATTTTCGGTATGCAAGTTTTATTTATATTTCAAAATCTTCCGAAAAATAAAAAATACTGTTTTACCAAATAAAATAAACTCAGACTTTTAATTTTTTGCTTTTAGCACTTTATTTAAAATTCTTTTATTTTATAGTATTTTTTATAATTTTTTATCTTAATGGTTTAAACTTTAACTACAAACTAAAATATGAAAAATCTTATTTTAGAACGAACATTTTCTTTGTTCGAATTTTGTTTATCTTACATTTTTTTTATTCTTGATAAATTCTTCACACAAAATTGAAATTAGATACTTAGAACTTTTAATTATAATTTTTATCTGAAAAATTATTATGAAGATTGAAATTAAGTTTTATCTGGAATGAATAATGCAAGCTGACAATTAAATTTATAATTAAACTTTTGGATATAGAGATAAGGGTGCATATGTAACTTGCAGTTCGTTGTGTTAATTTATTATGTTTCGTCGTACTACATTTTTATTCCACGAACTACATTTTTTTTGTTGCTTATATTTATCAAAAATAACCATAAATAACACGGCATTAAAAATTGATTTTACAATGTTAATGGCTTTTAAAAAAAAACTGTCATTGATTTGAAAGATAAATTTCTAATAATTATTTAAATTCTTTAAAAAGAATTGTAGATTCATAAAATTTAATTTAATGTTCATTTTTTATGAAAAATACAGGGAATTTTAAGGTAGGGTCGAATGCCCCCTTATTGTTAGTTTAAGGAATTTACGTTGTTTAAAGTGCTATTTTAGAGAAGCTACGTAACTATATACAAATGTTGACTTGGGAAAATATAATTTGACCTATTTTAAAGAAATTCTGATCCCAGAATTAGCGCTTCCAATCAAAAAAATGGTTAAAATGCTTACCTTTTAAAAATATTCCAATTTTACCCACTTATTGCCACATATTGTAAGTCATATTTTTATGTAATTTTAATCATTTATACACAAATAGACTTTATTTTTTTAAATCCATAAATTTATTTCATTTAAAAAAAAAAAAATTACTTTATTGAGGAAGAAATCAGTGTAATTTAAACTAATTTTAATAAGTAAAAAAAAATATTGTTTATTGGATAAAGGAATGTGGTTCAAAACTTTCGTAATTTGACACGGCATCTGATTTAATAATTTTGATTACCAATCTAATATTTTCGATAGCCAATCTACTAATACTACTAAGGGGCTGTTCACAAATTACGTAACGGCCTAGGGGGGAGGGGGGGGTTTGAAAATTTGTTACGGATTGTTACGGGAGGGGGAGGGGTGTTTATAAAAATGTTATGTAACCAAATTTCCTCCTTTTTATAAAAAAAATTACACTAAATATAATATTAATGCACGCTAAAAAAAACTTAAGTTATAATGAATTTTGTTTTGTTTGTTTGTTCGAATAAAAAAATTGTTCAAAAAGTAATTTAAAAAGTGTTTAACTTTTGTTACGTTATTCTTCTGGGGGGGGGGGGGGGGGGGTCTTCGGAATTTGTTACGATCTGTTACTATGGGGGGGAGGGGGTTAAAAAACGGCAAAAAAAGCGTTACGTAATATGTGAACAGTCCCTAATATTTTTTCTGGCTCATTTCCTAAAATTGAATCAAATCCTCCATGGCCTTTATATTCAATTGGACATTTACCTTTCATTTTATGTAGAAGAATAGTGTATGGAACAAGAAATGTCCTACTGGCTCCAAATGTCGACATACCATTTTTTATGGCTGCAATTGCACGTTCTAATGAAACTATGCTGTATTGACATCGTTTTTTTCCCAAAAGAAGTTTTTGGTTTTCGGTCTAGTAATTAAACCTAAAAACCGAAATAAAAAATTTACTAACAATAAGTGGCGATTTAAAAAAAAAAATTGATCCCTCTTATTGTTTTATGCAAAAAACGAGAAAAATATTTATTTGTTTTTTTTTTTTAAACTGACAATTAAGTCTTTAAATTTAATGTTTTCACTTACTTTTTATCACAAAAAACTGAAATTTTAGTAACAGCCAAAAATTAATAATAATTTAATTTTAATTCGTTGTTTCTTAATCAAATCTATTAAAAAATTCTAAAATTTTAACGACCCCTCCGATAATCCCGTTTTTTACTCATGTGAAGTTTTTTTTTAAATCTTTCCACCAGACTAAAATGTTAACACTGATAACGGAAATAACTTCCTTGTTTCAAAACATAAGTCGCGGTAAAGAAAAGCTTCCAAATTAACCTTTTTCAACGTACTAACAATAAGGAGGTATATAACAATAAGTGGGCATTCGACCCTATGTACGTAATTTAAGTTTTCATGAAACGCAATTGTAAGGAGAAGATTATTTTTTTTAAAGATTTTTTTCATTCTTATTTGCAAAAAATGTAGTAATTTGGTAATTTGGTCATGTCAATTTGTCTTTGTTAAAATTAACAATGTCTTATTTCGCCGAAAAATTAAACCATGTTAAACTTCGAACTGTGTACTACCTATCCTTAACTTAATAAATGTAAAAAAAAAAATATTAGGTATAAAAATCGCTAGGTATAAAAATAATAACAAATATGTATACGAATCTCTATGATAATTGATAAAGAAAGCTTAAAGACTGATGTTTAAAACAGGATTAAAAAAAAAACACACGAATCAGTCATAGGAACAACCGAAAGAAGTTTATACTTAAAAGCTTTAAACTATGAAATAACAATGGCTAGAGTACGATTCAAATTACTTGACCAATGAGCTTTTAAGAGAGGGTAAAATTTGAATAAAATTATTATAAAAATTGTATGAGCTTCTTAAATAATTTCCCCTAAATTTTGTATGAAATTTTGTAATGGAAAGAGAAAGCTTTGCATAACGGATTGGTCAAGTGATTTGAATCGAACTCTACAAATAATGGACTGTTTTTGAACTGATTTTTATTTTTATTTACATTTTGTACTGAGAAGACCATCATTTGTAGCCACTGTTATTTCATAGTTTAAAGTTTAAAGTACTTTGCTGCTGCCTGGTACTTTCAGACTTTTTTAATTTCAAATATATGTATATATAGGGCCCAATATTACAAGCAAAAAAAAATTACATATCCTACCAATGAAAAAAATTTTGTTTCTTAAATTTATTATTATGTTAAAAAAGATTTCTTTGGGAATCGAACCTGACAACTTCACTCTTCTAGTCTGATATTCTAGACAGTAAGCCATATTCTCCATATGATTTTGGTTTTCTTAAATATAATAAAAAAATAAGTATTCTTATTTTGAGAAAAAATCTGATGAGTTTTTGAACTCGATTCGAAAATAGATTTTTACCCTCTACCAAAAAAAGTGCGAAAATACAACGCGCCTAAAGAGCTATATATAAACTTCAAAAACTTTATTATTAAGCTAAATTGCCTACATGATTAATAATAATGTTTATAAAAAAACCGGATTAACTTTAATTAAAATTTAATAATCAACCGCACCACTAATATAAGCCGTGTAGTGGAAAGCAAAAAAAAATACTTCAAACTTAAATAAAATCTAGTAACTCTTAGCTGTCTGTCTCTTTTATGAAATTTCGCATGAAGGCTACTGTCTTCCCTCGATAATAAGGACCGGCCCTTTTAAACGAATAAAAGGACCGGCGGCCCTTCTATTTAATTAGAAGGCCCGGTCCCTATGTTCGAAAAAATTAAGCAACTTTTGCATCTCTCACCATGAACCGCTTTTCAAAAATAAAAACACTGCTTCAATCGAAAAAATATTAATTATTAATTTTTTTGTAATACGAACGAAGCGCAGTTAAGCGAGTAATAAAATAACTCGTGTAAACAACCATTTACCTAAAATGTTCGTCTATACATTTTAAACGTTTTGTTTTTAAAAATATTCGAATAGAAGGTCCGGTCCTTGTATTATGCGGTCCCTTTATTCGATAATTTATATAAACTATTATAAAAGTCTTGTAAAAAAAAAGTCAAATAGAGGACCGGTCCTTATTATCGAGGTAAGACAGTAGCATAAAAAATCATAATATTAATAGGCATTCGACCGTATCTATCTATCTATGTATCAATCAGTAAGTAAAGACATCTATTGGAGTTAAAATAAAATATAAAGTATAGAGACATCTATTGGAATTTACATATACATATAATTTACATATATTACATATTTGCCGGCATAAAAAAAAAATCAATGAAAGAAACATTGTAAAATTCGAAAAAAGCATTGCAAACTACGGTAAATTTGTTAAAAAATCTATTTTAAAAATTTAAATTTATTTAACTTCCGTGAATATCTCACGGGTTTCGACTAGTAATAATTATTTATTTAAGAAAAAAATAGTAAATTGTTTAAAACAATTTCTTATAAAATTCGCGATACAAGCTACAACTATAGCTACATTAATATATTAAAACCCTCTCGCAGAAGGCGCGAAAATTGAGAAACTTTCAGACTGGCCACCTGCGTGGAGGCAAAGCCACTAAATCCGGAGCCACTCCGACTGCTTCGGCAAGACTTTTCCGAACGTCTTCGCCGATGTCTTTAATTTTAATCGAAACCATCTTCGTAAGGTCTTTCACTTCAACTTTATCACTAATAGACTTTGCTGAACTTCACCGAATTTTCTAAGGACCAGGAGCAGTTCTTTGTTCTTCGTCCTTCGAATTTGCTTAATTTCTTCTCCTTATTCTCTATGTCGTCTTAATCGTCTTAATTAGTTAATTGGTAAGGTACTCATAGTTTAAAATGTTAATGTTATCTAAGTATTTGAAGTATGTTCTTAATTTGAATTTAGTCAAACTGCAAAGCACGTCCCATACTCTGGCCAATTTTCCGTCATTGTTTATGGTCTGCTTCGTGGACGCGAACTTCTGTGGTTTGATTTTGCTGGTGAACGTTTTTGGTTTGGTCACATTACCCAGTGCCTAGTTTTTCCAGACATCACCGTTGTAGTCAGAGAAGGTCTGCCTAGAGAACCGTTTTTAAATTGTATGTTCGTCGCTGTTCAGACCTACAAGGTCCTGTCCCATGAGTGGATCTTTATGACCAGAGAGTTTTTTTTGCTCCTTCCCGTGACTTTTAAGCTCTCCGTACTTCCACGAACACTCGATGTCATCACTCTCTTTTTAAAGGAATCCGACATCTTAGTTCTTGTGGCATTATCTCCAATACTATCCAAGTCATCCACTAGAATTGTATTGCGGTTTTCGATTGTTGCCGTAGTCCATACATTGCTCCCTTGCGGTACTGGCGAACCACCATACTACTTCTGTGGAAAGGGTTTGCTATACACTGCAATAATTCCGCCGTTGGTATACTTGTGGTATTATCTCCATTAGTAGCCAAGTTACCGACTAGTAATGGATTGCCGTCGCTGGAATTCCACGACTATAGACCGGCTCGCTCGCCCCCATCGGCCGCCGGTACTGGATTTCTAAAGCTCTACACCGTAAGTTTGATTTGATTGGATAACTTGATTGGTATGCTAATATTACGGAAAAAAATATATTTTGTATACTAACAGTCAACATAATGAAAGCCCTAATGAATTTGTACAGGAAATCATATGGATTTATGCCCTTTTGAAAGTGACATAAAATGAATTGACATTATTTCACTTGGCATTAGTGCTTGTCTTGGTCAAATAGTTTGATGTCAAACTATTTGTACACAAACCAAATGGTTTTTTTTTAGCGATCAAACAAATAGTTTGAACGAAAAAATGTGTTCAAAAAAACTAAACTCAGTCAAAAAGCTCAAAACAAGACAAACAAAAAATATCTTCAAGAAAAGAAAAAAACGAAAAAAAATTAAATTTATTATTCTTAGTACCCATGTTCGAATCCCGAAGAGGGCAAAAAAAAAATTATTATTTTTTAACCGACATTACGGAAGTTCTTCTTTAAGTTTACGTAAAATATTCTTATATAATATGTTTAAGGGACAAATAATCAAAATTTACGGATATTTCATACTAAAAATTTAAAATCTTATTATTTATTGGTATGCTGCATAATTTTTACAGGAACTTCCTTAAAATTTTACGAAAAAAATAAAGGAACCTTCAGTGAATTTGAATAATTTGCGTAAAGTATATAAAAAGTTAATCACAATCATTTGTTGAGTAGTTAGGTCTATAAGTTTCTATTTTGGTTTGCATATTGAAGATATTAAAGTAAACTAAAAATATTTAAAACTTTTTTTGTAATGTTACACTTATGTAAGTGAATATAATAATCACTCCTCTTTTCTCAAAAATGTACAGAAAGCACACACTAGATTTTAACTTATTAGCAATTTATTGCTTTCTTATTAAAACTTTCGGAGTTTACCAAAATAATTGCTCAAAACTTAAGATAATTTCCAAAAACAAAATAAGTCGTACCTACATAATATAAATTAAATATTTTTTTTGTATATCATATAAAAAGTTTCAAATAGTTTGATTTTTGTTTGATCAAGTTTCAAAGAGTTTGAACACTTACAACTTGTTTGATTTTTAGGTTTGAACTTTTTCAAACTATTTGAGTCTTTAATTCAGAAAGATCAAATCATTTTCAAACCATTCAACTCAAACTAAATGATCAAATTAGTTTGATAATGTTTAATCCAAGAGAAGCTTTACTTGGCATTAAGACACCCCTTTTAAAACTTAATGAAATGATAAAAAAAAGAAATTCTAATGTTTCATTAACATACTTTCAAACTTTCATACTTTGGTGAAGTTTTTTAACTTATTTGTCCATTTCATCATAGAGAAACTTTTATTGTTTCTACATTCTACTATACTATTTTATTTATTAACTACAGGAAATATTTTTTTTTATTTTCTAGATTACTGAAAATGGAAAAATATTTTAATGTGTTTTTAAAATATACCAACAGAGCTAAAAAGATTGATATTGATGATTTTGATATGGCTGTTGACTGTTTAAAATTGCAGAAAACCGATTTCCAGAGGAAGAATAATGACTCATATCAAAGACTTTCAAAACTGTTCAAAGTAAAAAATTCACCTAAAAATAGGAAACGATTTTACAATCTTTTTAAGCGTTCAAAAAAACTCAAGAAAAATTTACAAAATGATCTTTTGAATCGTTTTAATTCTCCTAAAAACGAAAATACCGTTGTTGACAGCTTCTCTGACGAAAGTGAAAATGATTTGGTAAAGCAGGAAAATGAAATCAATTATAAGGCTAATTATTTTGAATTTACTAATCATGATTTAGAATCTAAAACAAATATAACAAAAGAAATTCCTCATAAAAACGAGCCGATCATAGTTTAAAATACAAGAAATTCAAAAATATTTGCTATAATATTAAAAATTAAATTGATTATGTAACTAATTAAGTTGAATTTAATATTCATGACTTTATATTTTAAAATAAATTAAAATATTGTAATGAAAATTAATTGTTTTTCTAAATAATTCGCAGAGAAGGTCCCTATTAATTCCCTCGGCAAAACTGATAATATTGAAAAATTCAATTCCTTAATATAATTTTGTTATAAATTGTTATCCAAAAATTTTATTCCTTTTATTTAAATTAGTTTGCTTAATTAAGATAATAATTACATAAATAATGAATCAATAGAAAAAAGAAATTGGTAAAATAATAACAAAAATATATACATACTATAAATCAAAAAAAAAACGTGAAGTTGGTGATTTTATTTTCGTAGCTAATGAAGACATAAATTCTTTTTACATTCTTCAGAGAATACAGGATCCGCGCCTTCGCTCTGTTGAGTTTTTTTAAATTCCACAGAAAAAATTATCGAGTAAATTAACCTATCAGCAGTAATAAATATACAAACACTCATAGCTTCGCTACACTTCAGGTTACAAACATTGAATTCCATGTTTTGCAGAAAAAAATATCTTCGTTCTGTGTTTGGTACTTGGTTTGCCATATACATTTTTTTTTTTTCATGGTTTGAAAGTAGGTTGGACACAAACCTAGAAATTTTACTACATAGTTTTATTGCATTTAAAAAAAAAGGTATTCAATTTGCAGAAAATTAAAAAAACTTTTGGTTGTCAAAAAAAATAAAAATTCAAAATATTTAAAAAAAAAATTGAATATTATTTTTATTTTCCAGTTTTTCTTCAAATTAAAAAACAATTTTTTTTTTTAAATCAAAATTTTATTTTATAAACAATTTTTTTTTTTTTTAATTTCAAACCAAACCATTTTTTACAAGTGTGTAACCCCATTCGCCAACCGATTTTCAAACCAAGAAATTCATAGTTGCTAACCTGAAGTGTAGCAAAGCTATTAGGTAATTTATTTTTCTGTAGAAAATTTTTTTTTTTTTTATTTTTTCAGTAAATTTTACAATACAAAATTTTTCCTATGTAAAATTTCGACCTAAATAAATAAAAATTTTAAAAGAAAATATTCAAATTTTTCTAATTTTAATTTAATTGATACAAAATTAATGTAAAGCTTAATTTTTCAGATGTAGAAAGTTTACTGCCATAGTAAAAATATTTATTGCGACGAATTCGAATGAGATATTTGTATGAAGAATTATTTACAGGGCAGGTATTTCATAAAAACTTAAATACTAATGTTGGGGATAAACTATAAGTCGGTTGAAGTACTTTTTGTTCTTTATTTTATGAAATATATTTGTAAATTAAATATAGATGTATAATGACAACTTTTAAAATAAAAAGACGTTATGCTTCGCGCAATGATTCTTAAAAGTTTTTCTTATGTTAGGTGTTAAAAACGTTTTTTTTTACAATTATTTGTAAGCTTTGGAAGAAAATTTTTGAACAGAAAAAGGGAGGCAGGCCATAACAGAGGGTGGGCCATGAGGGCCATTTGACCCAGGTCTCAAGTTTTGAAAGGGCCTCCATTGATTTCCTAATTTTATCACAGTACGTGCGGAAAAATTAAGTTGAAATATTATTTTGAGTTCAACAATAAATTTATTTTAACCAAAGATTCATAAAATAAAACATACGATACAAAAATTATAGTGAATAATGCAACCATAGTATATAGTAAATCGATAAAGTTGTAAATGTCGATTTAGAAAATGTCGACTGGGTGAAAATATCTACTGTAAAAAAAATACCGACTGAGAAAATATCGACTGATAATTTGCGTACATAAATATCAACTATGATAATTTGCCTATATCTGAAAATATTAACAAAAAATTTCGAAGTAATTAAAAGTATAAAAAACAAATTATAACCAAATATTTTTTCTAGAAACAAGAAATATCCATTCGATAAAAAAACTAAAAGAAAAAATAAATATAATAATTATTTGTGAAACAACACGATAAATAAATTCACTAAAAAATAGTTTTTAGTCGAGGGGTAGACAACTCCATATATTTTTGTCACAAAATTTTCAATATTAAAATATATTCTTTTATATTTAATTATATTTTCTATATTTAATAGTAGATTACTGATTACAACACATGTTAAGAAAATTTGTTATTACAACGAGTTGTGTATACACAAAAACACATGCACACGAGTCAATACTTATATCACAAGACCGTTAGGGCGAGTGATACAATATTGATAAGTGTCCATTTGTTTTTGTGTATATACACAACAAACTGTATAACAAATTTTATTAACATGTGTTGTATAATGTTTTAATGTGCATGTGAGAGGTAGTTGCAATCAATACATTTGCAAACCAAAAAATAAACAAAAGTTAAAAATAAATGACTTTTAGTGTTAATGGTGGGTTGCACGCTCATGTAATTTACACAAGTACATTTGTGCAAGCAAATTTTTACAAAATGAACGTTTACACGCTCTTTGTAGTTTGAACAATTTGTTGTTTATAATTTGTGTGAAAACAAAATGGGAACTTCCATGACGAACTAATTCAATAAAAAATAAGTTAAAAACGAGTTTTCCAAAAAACTGAGGCCAGGCCGCATGTGAAAGTAGAAAATAACTTTTTCTTCACACATAGAGGTGGACTCAGATTTTTTGATTGGGACGTAAGTGATTTGATTCATGAAGAGAAAGAATATTCAAGACAAATGTCCCAATCAAAAAATCTGAGTCCAATTCTGTGTGTGAAGAAAAAGTTATTTTCTACTTTTTCATGCGTCCTGGCCTTAGTTTTTTCGAAAACTCGTTTTTAACTTATTTTTATTTTCTGCCTTTTTCACGTTAACTAAATTGTTATTATGTGCTGCATGGAGATGTTTGAAAACAATTTTATGGCTAATCATATCGACGAAAATTTTTCCGATGATTTTTTCGCTTTTTCGGGTTTTCCATGGAGTTTTCTGCAAAGGCAATTTTATGCAACTCATTTCGCTCTACAACTTTGTCTCAGGTTGCAAAACGCTCAAACGCTTCCTTGGTCGGAAAAACTCCGGAAAAGCGTTTTACATGAATTTTCTTCGATTTTTTCAGCAAGTTTTCACAATTGTCGGAGAGAAAGTAATGATGTCAGTTGATAGGGAACTTGATCCTGCATAATTTAGAAAACTTTTTTACCGGAAAAGTCGGAAAATTCCGGAAAATTTTTTCAAAAAAATCAGAAAACTTTGCATTTTTCCTAAAACGGATTTATCACTACTCAAATTTGCAACAAATTTTCAAATCCATGGAAATTTCCGTTTCAAATTTTGATAGCTTCAATTGTCACGCGACATGAACCTGTGTGCAAAATTTCAGCTCGCTGTGATGACGAAAAGTGGGTCTACGAGAGTGTCGAAAATAGTAAAGAAATATACAGACAAATTCCTGTACGAGTTAATAAGAATTGTGTCCTCAAAAAAATGGTTTAAAATTGAATTTATATTATATTATATGAACTTAAATTCAATAAAATGGTACAAATTCAATTTATATGAAGCATTTTAGTTTACACGCTCATGGAAATACACCAAAACAATAAACATGCAAATTTTTTGGCGAGCAGTTTTTGGCTTTCGCAAGCTTCATGCTTTCGTTTAAAACAACGATTTACTTGCGCCAATTCGTTTATTTAAGCCAATTTGCAGAAATTGCATGATCGTGTAAGCCCAGCGTAACAGAGCTAAGATAGGTTTCTCACTAACCGTCTGACTGCGATTAAGCAACAAATTTTCATTGAAAAGCCGTTTTAGATTATTTTAAAGTTTAATTTAGAAAAAAAAAATTCATTCACCACTCCGGACTGTACCATACTTTAAAATGGTACACCCAAAAAAATATTTGGTAAAATCAACCCAAAAATCAACACAAAATGCCGTAAAAGTTCAGCCAACCCAAAAATTTTGTTTAAATTTGGTAAATTTTTAGGTAATTTTTGTAATTTTCGGTTAAAGGTGCAAAAAGTTTTTTTTATTTTTATTATTGTAATTTTTTTTTTTATTTTTTATTTTTTTTTTATTTATTTTATTTATTTTTTTTATTAAGATTCTTTGGGATTCGAACTTTGATCTTTGGCATTTCAATCGATCACTATAGTATTAAAATTATGTATGTGTGTAAAATAGAAAATATAAATTCCCTGGTGTAACCGAAAAAGAACCATAAAATCACCAAAAAATCGGTGAAATTTTAGGTTAAGTTGCAAGAACGGGAGATATACGTCTTTTATTAAGGTTTAAACTATTTTTATTATTACAATGAAAAAAGGTACTTGATAAGAAAAAAACGCCGAGAAAAAAAATTTTATATTTTGAATCAGACAGGATTCGAACCGGCTAAATTTTTGGTTAACATTTTGGTAACAAACAGTATTTTGGTGAAATTTTAGTGAATTTTTTGTTACTCAAAAAGACCTAAAACAATATATATTTTGTAACATTTTTGGTACTTACTTCGGTTAAAATGAACAATTTGGTAATTTTTCAAGTTACGAAAAAGCTTAACATAAAATCTACATATATTTTTGGTTAAACTATTGGTTTTAAAAAGTGTATTAATTAAATTTTGGTGAATTTTTGGGTAAATAAAAATATTTAAAGAAATTGTAAACATAGTTAGTAAGATTCTAGTAAATATTTTGGTTAAAGACAGTTATTTGGTAAATTTATTGGTTGCCAAAAAATCAACCCAAAAATTTTACCTAAACAATTTTTTGGGTGTACATAAAACTTTAGAATCAGTTAAGGCTAAGTGCACGAAATCTCTTCAAAACTATTTTATCACATACAACAAAATAGTTTTGAAGAGATTTTGAGCACTTAGCCTTAACCGATTCTAAAAAGTTTTATACCACTTTAAAGTAACGTAAATGTACCGTATTATGACCGCTTATAAGATCATCGACAAAGAACCTGCTCAAAGATAATTAATTTTTTTCAAAATTATTTTGCAAATAACTTAATAGATGGATAAATTTATGTATTTTAATAAAATTAAATAAAATTCAAGCAAAAAGGTTATTTTTTAATTAAATTTCGATTTCCATTGTTTTAAATCTCAAAAGTAGAAATGTTCCCCAAAGCTACCAGTTATCCGGACTCCGTCCACAAGGTACCGTTTTCCGACCTATTAAGTCCGTTGCTTTAAAAAGTTAAATTTATTAAATAAATTATAAAATTATAGTTTAAAATTTTTTTTCAGTAGACTTCAATATTAATATTTGAATTTGAATAATATAAATCAAATATTTCATTTTAACTATAAGCAGCATACAATTCAAATTATTGCATATAATAAGAGATCAAATACGATAAATTATCGTATAAAAACTAAACTTAACATATAAACATATGAAAAGAAATTCATATTCACTAAAAATAAAGAAAAAGATATC
This sequence comes from Hybos culiciformis, assembly GCA_964007475.1. Classification (NCBI taxonomy): domain Eukaryota; kingdom Metazoa; phylum Arthropoda; class Insecta; order Diptera; family Hybotidae; genus Hybos; species Hybos culiciformis. Next base: position 81,807,398 of record OZ023273.1, read on the forward strand.
AATATGTACTCATACCATTTAAAATGTTTTTGTATTTCGAATATCAGATATTTCGGGAACAGTATATACTCCTCGACTGTTTACCAAGCAAGGAGATGCTATTTTAGAAATAATATCACAGAAAGGATATGTCAAAATATCTTCCTTATTTGGCCACTTCCATGAATTTTCACTCATTGACATAGTTTTAACTTTGAGTCCCTCAGCTTCTACTTCCAAAATAATTCCGTGAAAGAACTCTCTTTCTTAAATAACTATTACAAATTCACATTTTTCATACTCATCTACATTTATATTTCTACATTATTATTACAAAGTTCGTCTAATTGATTTGTTAAAATTTTCGAACACTTTTCTTGTTTTTTCTAATCTTTGACGTTTTTCATTTTCTTTAATGAGTTTTCCTTCTTCCACTTTTCTTTGATTTTCCATAAATTCGTCACTTGTAGCAACTGTTGGATATATTTTAGTTCTCTTTCGATTTTTATTTTGATCAATTTGTTTTTTTTCAGGCCAATACAGCGCATTCTTAAAAGGTGTTGGGTATGTTTTTGCAATATTTGTTCCCAATGCTTTAAATTTATCAGAAATATCAGTTTTGTTCGGTGTTCTAAAATCATATGATGACGATTGAGAATGTTGTAAGATAATGAACCATCTGATTCAACTGAAGCGTCAATTACATTTCCATTATTTTTCCACACTTCTTCATCAAATGTAAAATTCAAAATATTTTGAATATCTTCTTCGGGCATTTGTTTTTCCACATTATTGCTTTTACTTACTTTTTTGCTTTTACTTACTTTGGGATAAAGGCTTTTCCAAAATTCGTACAATTTTGTATATTCAATGTCTAGATCGAATGTGGATTTTGCATTCTTAAATTTTCTAAAATATTTTTGCTCAAACGCATTTCTACCTCGTGAAGAATTTTCAAGTCTAGAATTTGTGTGAATTTGTTCGGCAATTCTTGATTTACTTGCTTAGTTTGCTTAACACTTTTAATCAGTTTGGAATAATCTATATTATTTTTATCAAATGGAAACAACCCGCAAGCTTTGAACGCACTTTGAATCAATGAACCAGAGTTGTCAGAGTTTTTTCTAGTAACTTTGCGAACTCAAATCTCTGTAATTTTCGCCGATTATTCTCCATCTGCCAGTTTCGCACATTTTCACGTTAACGATTTTTGATTGGAAAAAAAAGTCCAACATCCAATTGTTGAAGGCGATGCGTTGCATTTGTATACAGTGCCATCAATATGATGCCGTTTTCTTTGCAGAAATCACTTAAATTCAAATTTATGTGGCGAATGGCCATCTAGAAACAAGATTACTGGAAGAGGAATTTCATTTTCTCTAATCTAAGAAAAAAAACATTGATTATGTACCCAAAGAAGTTTTCTCCATTGATCCAAATAGATTCCGAATGTCCTATACCGCATTTTTTCGGCATATTAGTGATGATTTGTGATGGTAAATATATTTTATACGGGACCAAAATTAATGGAGGTGGGGTTGATCCATCCGCTCCAATTGTGACTAAAACTGTCAGACATTCCTTTTCATCATTCATAGTGCGATTGTAAACTTTTTTAGATCCTTTTCTGACTAAAACCTGCATTTCCTTTGGAGACAAATAAAACCCACTCTCATCGCAATTAAAAATTCTATTAGGATGGTTAAGTATTTCCAACAAATTATTTTTTTAACAGTTGAAACAGTTTTAACAGTTGAAAACCAATTTCTTATAGCGACTTCGGTTATATTGGCTCTGCACAAAGAAAGTGATTGTGGTATTCTTTTAGCTATTAGTGGGTTTCTTTTAAGGAAATCCTAATTCACCCATTTCTAAAATCCAATCTACCAGAATCTAAAATAAAAAAAAAATTAATACTTCACACCAAAATCCAAAAATTCTTTTAATACCTTTTCTTCGAACATTTTCCACCAGTATTTCCAGAATTCTTATACTTCCCTTTCATTGTGTCAATTAATGTTGTTTTAGGAATATCATAAGCTTTAGAAGCTCCCCTTATGGTCAATTTTCTTTCTTTTATACTAGAACATCGCACCTGTTTTTTTGGGGCCATGGTTAATTTCCAAAACCAAAAAAGTCGTTTTTATACAATGTTTTGGCAGGTCGGGTTGAGGATTACTCGGGTGCGGAATCCGACCAGGCTTGTCGGATATAGGCACATGAAAAATTCCTTTGCCCTGTGTACGATCGTATTAATAACTTCGCTACACTTCAGGTTACAAACATTGAATTCCATGTTTTGCAGAAAAAAATAGGTTCGTTCTGTGTTTGGTACTTGGTATGCCATATAATTTTTTTTTTTTTTTTTTCATGTTTTGAAAGTAGGTTCGACGCAAACCTAGAAATTTCACTACATAGTTTTATTGCATTTAAAAAAAAAAAGGTATAACCTTTCAATTTGCATAAAATTTACAGAAAAAATCATGCTTAAAATGTTCAATATAAAAAAATAAATAAATAGATTGTCGGTTGTCACAAAAAATAAAAATTCAAAATATTTTTAAAAAAAATTTAATATTATTTTTATTTTCCACAGGTTTTCTCCAAATTAAAAAAATTATTATTTTTTTTTAAATTATAAAAGTCAAAATTTTATTTTACAAACATTTTTTGGAACGTAGTTCCTTATCAGACACTCTTTTGTAAAAATTTATTAAAAATTTGAACACATATGATAAACAAAAAAAAAAACGTTAAAAAACAAATTTTTTTTTTTTGTTGAATTTTTGAATTTTTTAAAAAATTTTTAAATTCACTATTGAATTTGAATGTTAAATTTAATTTCAATTTAAATATATATATTTTTTTTTTAATATAAAACAAAACAAAATAAATTTTCTTATTATAATACGATATATTTTTATTTTTTAAATAAAAAAAATAAACTCCCGTCGCTTAAAACTTTTTTTTTTATATTTTTTTTCTCTTTCCAATTGAAAGTTTGAAATAGGATATTTGTTTCGCTTTTTGTTGTTGTCTTGTCGCTTAGTGCAAAACAGTGGTTGACTTTATTATGCTACAATGAAAATTTATTAAAATGCATACAGATTGATTGGGCATACACCGTCGTACGCATGAAATGAGAACTAACTTAGAAACTGGATTTTTTCATACAGAACAAAACTAACTAATGCCTTGTTCACACTTAGCTAATTTAACATGTTCGAAAGGAGTTAAACATCTTTGGAAAATCGACCGTTCAAACGATGTTTTTCATATGTTAACATGTTTAGCTCTGTCAGATAAACAATTTCAAATAATACCGGAGATAAGCATAAAGGAACTGACGCGCCCAAAAAAGTTAAAATATATGAAGTTGTGTCAAGGTTAAGAACTCGCGCGTCATTTATCTTGAATGTATCTCCCCTTTATAAAATTTCAAAGTCAAAAATGACATACCAAGTAAAAATTAATGCATACTGAATATTGCCTAACAAAATATTATTCAAAAATTACTCATTCATCCCTGAAAATTAACATGTTTTTGTAGAAACATGTTGAAGAACGTGTTTCTGTTTTAATTTTTTTACTATGAAAAAACAACATCAAAAACACCAACGGAACATGTTCGTCGTTCGAACATGTTAAATTAGCTAGGTGTGAACAAGCTATAAAATAGCCTTTCCAAACTTATTTTCTTATAATCGTATGATACATTAAAGAAATCCGTTCGTGCTATAAAAAAGTTTAGGTACACTCAAAAAATTCTTACCTTACCAAGTACGGTTTTTGTACCATTAAAAAAAATCCCATACATTTTTTCCAGAACGGTAAAAATTTTATTAAGTTAACTGTCACGATCATTAATTTATCCTTCCTTCCTAAAGGTTTTCTAAATCCTTAAGCCGTTAAAATTTCCCATTAAATTTAACAATTCCTTTAAAGCAACATTTGCGCAAACCATTCTACGGTTTTAAAAACATTAGTTTTTTTCAACGTCTCTTTTACCATTATTGCAATGGTCAAAGCTATTCTAATAACGATGACAAAAAAGAAGTCCATTACAATAATGTTTTTTGTCCGTCATACGGTTTTAAACACCTTCTTATACTTGCTTATAACGCCTGTTAAAGGGAAATTACCATTTATTGTAATGACATATGCTTTTATAATAAAGGTATTTAAGAACAAAAACATTGTTTTTTTTTCAACCGTTGTAAGGTTTTTAAAACACTTATTTTAATTGTTGTAAGCCTTTTAAATACAAAACAAAAAAGGCGTTGCCAGATACCGAAAATTTAGGTTAATATGATAATACAATTAATTTTTATAAGAAAACTTTTGAAATCCAATCAGATAATTAAACATTAAAGGAAATTTATATCATTCTTGCTACTCTTTATTTAGAATTAAAGAAAATAAAACTAGAATTCTTTTGATTTTGTCGTCTAAAAAAAATTTGTTTTGGTCATTGTGATTGATAATGTACAAATTAACAATTCAATTACAAAAATAAATGTATTTTAAGGTGATCAGTAGTAACTGATTCACGTATTGTGCAAACATTTTATATAATTTTTATTAGTAGATAGGATTTAAACCTGAAAGCAATAATTATTATATATATTCACACAAGAAGCTTATGAAATACATAGATAACTGCTTTTTATTTATTTTAAGAGTAGGTACTTTTTACTTAAAATTATTTGAAATTTGTTAAATTATTTCATGTTGGTACCACGCTTAGAACGAACGTCATAGTACTTTTATAAATCTCGTTAAAATCCTTCCTTAAAAAAATATGTTGAATCGTATAGCTTCAACAAAGTTGCTAGGCGCAGGCAGTTAGGCTTTCTTATTCTTTTCAGGAAATTGAATCAATATTAATCAAAGTTTATGCTTTTAATTACAAAAATATCCATAATTGTATAATTGAGCAATAAATGGAAATAATAATATTATATTATGTACAATGTATATTTATTTAAATCTTTTTCATTCGTTTATAACAATTAAAAAAAATTTTATTATTTGCCGAATTCTCCTTTAAAATATTTCTGTAGGTAAAATATGGCAGTGTTTTCGGGTACGTGTAGCTGTGTCAGTTTTTTCTTATAATTTTACCTGGCAATGCTTGAAGTTATCATTTATTTTTTATTTAAAACGAAATAAGTACGCCACGCCATTTTAATTAAAATAAAAATATAAAATATTAAAAATTAATAAATAACAACAAATTGATTGATATCAACTGGAAAAATTGTGCAATTAAGGTAAGTAATTTTTTTTTGTAATTTCCTTAATTTTCACATTTGGCTGACAAAATAAATTCGGGCAATAAAATAATTTGTGGTAAAATACCTACTTCCAATTTTTTTTATTTCAAAATTAGAAGTTTTGGTTAAATTACTGGTCGAACTTATTTAATTCATAATTATTTTTATATGACTACGACTCTAATTATGGATTAAATGAATTCGAACAGTAATTTACCCAAAACTTTTGATTTTGAAATAAAAAAAATGGAAGTAAGTATTTTGTTTATTGACATTAGGTCACAAATTATTTTATTGCTGAAAGTTTGCTTTTGATTCTAACAAGAAATTTTAGCAGTTTAAATTTACAAGCCCGATTTAGTTGAAATTTGAAGGCAGTTTCAGGCAGTTCACGAACCCCCGAGATCCAAAACAGTTTTTAGCGGTCAGTCCCAGATATCGGCCCCTCAAAATTTTTTGATAACTTAGGTATGTACAGGAATACCAATTGCATTTTTTTAACCACGATTTCGCCTATTTTCGGAATCGGGGTAGAGGCTGTCCCCTGGAGTTTGTAGAGTTTTGTAAAATTAGGTACTGTTCTTTAATAACTCATATGTAGTTTTAATGTTTTAGACAAAATAAAAAAAAGCTTAAGTTTTCTTTTTTATTTTCTCTTTCGCAATTATTTCGGCTAGCTTAGTTTTTTTATTGCAATGTGAATTATAAAAAGATTTTGGATTATTGGAAAACTGCAAAATTTCCAATAAAACTGAAAATTTTGACAGATTACCTAAAAATTAATCGACAGAAAAATAAGTTTCTGTAAAATTTTGACAATAAATATAAATTTAATTCAATCATATTCATAATTATATATTTACTTACATTTTTATTTCATTTTAGGTTGATATACAAATGGTTTGTTTTGTGGATTCATATTTTTTTAAATTGTTAATTATAGATTAATTAATTTATTTCTGAAACAAAATTGTTAATAATGGCGACCTGCTTTAAATGTAACGTCGTATTCGTTAAGATCAAAGAATACATGACTCACTTAAAGTCGGATCACTTTTATAAAAGTTGTATGACGTTTAAATGCCTTGATTGCCGAAAGTTGTTTACAAGCAATCCACCATTTCAAAAACATTTGAAAACAAAATATCATATTAAAAATTTTAAAAAAATCCTATATTCCTCAAAACAAAAACCCTGTAACAAAAAAATAAATAAAACTTATTGTGATCATCTGGGCTGATCTGATAATATCGCACAAGTTAATACTAACGATTTAAGGTCTAGACCAGATTCACCAGTGTTAGTTAATTTGAAAGACTTGGCTAAAAATATAAATAATAGTGTTTTAAGATTCACCTTAACGCTACATAATAAAATTAACTTGACACGTAAAAACGTTTATGAAATTCAAAATTCTATATCGACACTTCTTTTAAATCCTATACTTGAGGCCATTAAAGTTGTTTTAAATGAAAATGATGAAGACAAAAGAAAAATTTTCCAAAGACAAATTATTAGCATTATATACGATTGTTTCCTAAAAACCAAAACTGACTATTTATATTTTAAGTATTTACAAGAAATGGGGTTATCTGAAAAATATGTTGAAATCGATATTGACAATAAAGTTTCTGAAGTGCATCAAAATGGATTAATAAACTTTTCCGAAAAAAAAACCAAAGCCATTTTCACACCACTGAAATTCCAGTTCGAAAAATTTTTTTCCGAACATAATCGCTAGGAAAAAGCCTTACAAAATATTAAATTTCTATTGAACAATAATTCAGGAGATATTTCTAATTTTCTGCAAGGCAGTATTTACAAAAGAAAATTGATGGAGCTTAATTTAACTAGAGATGATAATGTGATACCTTTTTTTGGTATGGTGATGATGTTGAAGTAAATAGTGCGTTAGGACATCATCGTGATCCGGTATCGGCTTATTATATTTCTTTTCCTAATTTAGAAAAATCATTGAAATTAAACCATATTTTTTTTCAAGTCAAAAGATTTGAAGACTTTTGGAAATAGCGTTTGTTTACAATGTTTTGTGACTCAAATCATAGACTTACAAAAAAACGGAATTGACTTTGTTTTGGAAGGGAAATCAGTTAATGTTAAATTTGTCCTTGGTTTGATTTTGGGAGATAATCTCGGTTTAAATTCGATTTTAGGTATGACCAAAAGTTTTAATTCGAAATTTTATTGTAGATTTTGTAAAATGGAGAAAATATTGTGTCAAAAGACTGTTGAACAAGATGACAAAAACTTAGGAACCGCTTAAACTACGAGAACGACAGTTCAGAAAACAATCCAACTTTAACCGGAATTCGTGAAAAATCGATATTAAATAACATTCCTAGTTTTCATGTTGTAGAAAATTTTTCGGTAGATTTTATGCATGATTTCTTCGAAGGAAAATGTCAATATGAAATATCTAAGACCGCAACCTAGTAAGTAACTATAGAGGAATCTCATTTATAGATTGTATGGCTAAGGTTTTAATGGGCATTCTTCTGAATCGATTGTGTGAATGGGTTAATAAACACGAAATACTAAACGAATTTCAAGCCGGATTCCGTGCAGGCTACTCCACAGCGGATAACTTGTTTAGTTTGTCAAACATAATTAAATATAAAAATAAACAAAACAGAAAAGTTTACGCTTTTTTTGTACATTTTCGGGCAGCGTTCGATTGCATATCAAGAAGGTCACTATTTTATAAATTATTGTCAATGGGCGTTTCAAGCAAGTTTGTCAAATTACTGGAAAAATTGTATACTAAGTCTGGAGCGGCAGTATGGGATGGGGAGGAGATATCGGAAACTTTTTATACAGGGATGGGTTTGAAGCAGGGTTGTCTCTTGTCGCCAATTCTTTTTGCTTTAATGCTGAACGATTTACACGAATTTATTGGTGGTGGCTTAAAAGTCGAGGGTATGTTGATTAGGTTATTGATGTTCGCGGACGATTTGATTATCCTAGCGGACAATAAAGATATTTTGCAGCATATGATAAACAAACATGAAGGTTACTGCAAGCTGTGAAACTTGGAAATAAATTTGGAAAATTCAAAAATAATGGTTTTTAGAAGGGGGGGAAGATTGGGTTTCAGTGAGAAATGGTTTTTAAATTGCGGTGAAATAGAAATTGTGAATAATTACAAATATCTGGGGGTTAAATTTACTCCGGGATTGTCATTTAGGCAGCATTTGGAAGACCGATTAATATGTGCTAAAAATAGTGTAAATGGTGTTTGGAGCAGCTTTCTTGCTAAGAATAATATAAGTTCTTCAGCGAAATTTAATATTTTTAAAGCAGTGACTAGGGCAATCTATAGCTATGGGGCGCAAGTTTGGGGTGGCTCTAACTTGGATATTGGTAACAAATTGCAGCGTTTTTTTCTGAAAAAAATTCTGAACTTACCAGACAATACGCCTAATTATCAACTAAATTTGGAAACTGGCTTACCTGAATTAAATCTATATTGTTTGGAACTTCATTTAGATTATTTATGTAAAATCTTATTCAAATACCCGGTTAATAGGCTTCCCGCTATTTTAGCCAGAATTGAATTAAGAAAACAATGTTTTTGGTTCGAGGACATGAAAGTTTTATGTGATAGTGTTGGAATTTATTTAACTTCGGAATCATTCCTTGAAGATTCTTTTAGAGTTATGAAGTATGCACTTTTGGAGGGGTTAAGAAATAAACAGAGATCAAAAGATATCCAAATGGCTAAAAGCAGTTCACATGGGTTATATAAGTTTCTTGATTACGAAGAAGCTTTTAGTTACTTTAGAGATGATTATGATAGATCAAAAATATGTTGGTTCTTTAAAGCTTAATTTTTCTAAATTCGGTGTCCTTTAGGGAGCCTAAAAGGCAACTTTGCTCTCTCTGTAATATGCGCGAAATTGAGGATATTAACCATTTCATTGGAAAATGTCCAATCTTGAGACATTTTCGAAATAAATTTTTGGGCAGTTCTATTTTAACGCAAGATGAAATTATAGTTTTGCTAAATAATTTTGAAGTAAGCAATATTGTTAAAATTTCTAATTACCTAAAAGCGTGTTGGCTGTATCGAAGAAGTTTAATATTAGAATTTAATTACTGAATTTTTAGTTTTTCCGTTTTTTAGTTTATTTAATACAAGATGAAATCATTACTAATTGTAAACATTAACATGGGAAAGGAAAATGAAATAAAATAAATAAATGAATAAAATTAGATATATATAGTTTTAAGAAAGTTACTTGCCGAATCTTTTCCAACAGACGACGTTTAGTCATTGTTGTTCTTTTATTTGTTTGTTTGAAATGGACTTTATTTGTATTACATTTTATTTTTAATTATTACATTAGAGTTTAGTTAAATGAAATTTTTCTTGAATTGCTTGTAAAAATAAAATTAAGAATTATGTATGAAGATAAGATTGCAAATAAACAATTATTATTATTATTATTATTATTATTATTATATCTAAGATTTTGTTACGATTCATACAAAACTATAAATTTTTTAAAATTATTAAATTAAACAAGCGAAAAGAAAAATTTAGTTATGGAGAGATCGAAATAGGAAATAAATCGGGGAATATCTCAATCCGCGACTTGGAATCTAATAATCTGAAAATGAATGCTCGAGAAGTTTGGTGTTTCTTACATATTTTACCATTTCTAATAGGCGACCTCGTTGATCACGGCTGTCAAGAATGGCTTTTTTTTGTGCAGTTTGCTTAAAATAATGGATTTGATTTTATCGCGAAAGTTTAATGCAAATTCTATTGCCGAACTAAAAAGCCTAATTAAAGAACACCACTCAAATTATATGAAAATTTTTGATGATACCTTAAACCCAAACATCATTTTTTAACCCATTACCCATTTATTATAGAGCAATCAGGGGCCAGATTCTATAAGGAAAATGTACTAAAAAATGTGGTGTGGTTTCGTTATTTTGCTTTCTGTAACATTAAAATTGTTGTTCGAGCAACTTTTTTTAACCAACATCAAATTAGGACCCGTATCATTGAAATGGGGGTCAGTTGTTAAGAAAAACTTACATTTAGGTATCTGGGGACCGTCCCCAGTAAATTTCAGATAAAACGAATTATTTGAGATTATTTTAATAATTTTTTTTAATGCCTGCAAAATAATTTTTTTTATTTGAAAAAAAAAAAAACAAAAATAAATACAATTTTTCATGTCAAAAATCCTTTAAAGCAGTGACGTCGAACATTTTAGTAGAATTTTTTTTATAGGGTTACCGGCATTACCGGAGATTAAATAGAAAATTTAGCCACATTTAAATTATGAACAACATTGCTTACAGAAAGATAATTTTCTTAAACCACACAAAACTGTGGTTAAAAAAATGAAAAATGTGGTTCTCAAATAAAAAGTTACAGAATCTGGCCCCAGGTCCACCAAGGCATTATTACACTTTCAGATTTGAAAACAAACACAGATTATTCAAAGTTTATGCTAACAATATAAAGTCAAAAAGGAACATAATAGTCTCACTAACCTTAAAAAATCAACTTATGTTCGCTTATAATTTGCTTTTGAATGAAAGAAATTAACAAACAAAGAAATATTAACAAATTATGCTACGCTCATATCAGATAATTTAAAAAAAAAAATGCACGTCGTATTCAAGTATCATATATACTTTGTATAAAACAAAATTCTATATATCTATTTTTGAAAATAAAATATTGTGTTTATATGAAATTTCTGAAATCCTAGTTTGCGCTGAGGAAAACAAGATTTATATTGTTGGAAAAAAATGTTATAATTGCGAATATAGTAAAACGTTAGAAGCTTATACGTTACACAGAATACCGTGTGAGCTTGTTATTTTACCGTTAACATATTTTACGGGAGCTCCAATCCATACTTATACCATGTACGACGCTACTAAAGCAGTTCGCCAAAAAAAAAATTTTTTAATTTGTTAAAGACAATTTTGTAAAAACCTAAAAACATACTTTATATAAAATAATGTAATGTTAAGAAATATAATGTATAATGTAAAATTCAAAATTCTGTTATATTAGAAAAAAAACATGCTACATTTTAACTTTCAATGAAGTGAAATTTTTGCAAAAATATGACAATATGATTGATTCTATTTATTTTCGCGCAAGTGCAAATCTAAGTAAATCTAAGCAAATCTAAGTATAACAGAATTTTGAATTTTAACTATTAAAGATTAGTTAGAAAAACATAAAACATAACAAAAAACCAAAAAAATATGGGTGATACTAAACTACTTACTTTTCTTTACCAATATTATTAGAAAAATAAGAATTATTTTAATTTTTAGTTGAAACTTAAGAGGTGCATTATTTAAAAAACATTCAATCTTTTTTCGTTAATCTCAAAAAACCACAGTAAAATCAAGAAACAAATTTTATCTAAATACCTATAATAATAACGTAGCACTTTGGTTTAGTCCCAATTTTTTATTTTTATTTTTAAATTTGTATTTTAGACTCATAAAGTTTGGTTATTCAAAATATTAATCGATTTATTATTCGAAATTTTTGTTTTTTTTATATTTTAGCTGACTTTTCAGTACATTTTCATTAATTGCACATTAAGGCAATTATTTAAGAAAATAAAGTATAGTAAATTATAGAACATTTCATGTAAAATTAGATTTATTTCAATAGTTGTTAATTATAAATTAAATTGAATTGCAATGGAAAAGAACAAAATATATTATTTTGAACCGTCAAATAACATGCCAGCAAACATTGATAATGGTAATAACACAGTCACGAACTTTGATATCATTGATGGAGGAATTTCACTCATAAATAATCTGGATTGGAGTGCCTTGACTGATGTTGATAATGATCTAATAAAAACTTTGATCGATGTAGACGAGGAACTTGCTTCTTTCGTGTACACACTTTGCCTAGGTAAGTTTTCTTTTTATACCTTGGTTAAGTTTCTTTTAAAGAGTGATGTTTATTTTATATAATTTAACTTTGTTAATTGAAATATGTATTTGTTATTTGATTTTATTTTTATTTTGAAATGTATAGGAAATAACATAAAACGTGAACAGATACAATTTCTAAACGATAATGATATAATAGACATGTTTCCCAAACATAAAATCGGTAAAAGAGCGCAATTCCGCTCCAGCTTAAAAAAATTGATTTTTTCGAATGCTTCAACTGACTATCATTTTTCACAAGAGGTTGTCTCGGCACACTCATCATCAGAATCCCCACATCAATATGTAAGTATCTTTCAATGAATATAATGATAATAATAAATTTACTACTAATTTTTTAATTATTTAGATTTTAGAAAATATTGTCGGAAAGAATATCTACGAAGAAGTCAATTCGGATGTTGACCACAACAAAGGAATTATGGAACAGGCTAGCCGAACTAGACTTTTAAAATCGATTTTAATATTTTTTGATAAAAAAAAAATAAAGCTAACTTCAACCATTATGGAAGACTAGAAAAAAGCCTGCACAGAAAAAATAGTGCAGGCCTAGCCTAGTAACTATGCGTTGATTTTTGTCATTTCGAAAAGAATGCTTTTATATTTTTATTAATAAGGTACGCCTTGATTTTTTTTTTTTTATATTTTAAAGTTTTTATCAAAGTACGCCTTGCATTCAGTGTTGCATAGTCATTCGGTTATTTTATTTATTATTTACGTTTAAAAAAATAAATTGAGGAAAGTGCCAACACTGTCAAGGTCGTTTAAGAGGTGAGTTCACCTTTTATTATATTAGATATTGCGAAAAAAATTCAAGAAATATTCCCTTCAGAATCAGGAAAAGCCTGGTTCAATAAACCATTGAATGGAAGGGCAAGGGGTTATTTCATTAATTTTAAAGGTATTTATTTTTCAAAACACATTTATTTAAATTTATTTATTACAGTGATCTATGCTTTGAAAATTACCTATATTATTAAATGTATTATTTTCTATTTTAGGTAATCATCCTAAACATCGTAAGCAAAAGAAAAATAATGATACAGATACAGAAGAGGAGAACGCCGACGATCAGATCGGTTCAACCACTGAAAATACTATCGACGGTACTAATTTTTTTCATCTTCAGTTTTTAATAAGTTATTTTTAAATTCGTCGATATTTTAGTGTTAGGAATTCATAAGCTAAATTTTATTTAAAAACATAAATTTGAAATTAAAAATACTGATGAACATTTTTATTTTAAATAGTCAAGCACTTTTGTATGAATCCAGCCTTAAGTTTAATCTAGATGACGATATTAAAAATATTGTACAAAAATGGGAAATGACAATCGCTGTAAGAAAAGAAGACATCAAAAATTTCAAAGATGATAAAACTGTTGCAAATATTTTGGAAGAGTGGCCAAGCTATGGTCAAAGTTATGGCTATAAACTTGTAAGTAATTATTTAAATTCTTGTTCGCTATAACGAGTACACAGTACTGCTAATTTATTTTAACCGATGTTGTTTGTTCTTTTTTAGATAAATATTGATTTCAACTATTATTATCCAAAAAAGTATCATACTTTTTTTAAAAACTGGGAAAGCATTGAAAAAAATATATACACAATTTTTGATACCCTTCTTACCAGTAAGAGGCAAGAGTTATATGAACAACTAAAAAGAGGAAAAGATATATATAAATGTAAGTAATAGTTTTCATTTTATTTGTAATATTTTAATAGTTATTGATATTTTTAGCTCGAAAACAAGCTTGTCTGTTACATCTACTTCATAATGTTTTGAAGCCAAGTGCTGCCAAAAAATATTCTATTGAAGATTCCATCAAATCATGTATATTCTGTATAAGTGAGTCTAACTCAATTTTAAAATCTACAAAATTTTACATTTACTTTGATAATATAAAGTACGTTTTCGAGGATTTTTTGTTAGCTTTTTCTTCTCTGTTTCAAATTTTCTATGTTTTTGATTTGCAATATCCAGAAGCATCGAAAAATTTTTGGATGTTTATTCAAATTTTCTTTTTTGAAATAGATGTTAATACTACTGCTTCTAGTTGTGTTGGAACGTTAATTTCCTATTTCAAAGATGCCAGTTCAAAAAAAGCTGGTACCAAAGTCAACACATGAAACTTTTTCAGAAAAAAAATTTTTCTGCTTATTCAACTTTATAACATTATTAATAATAAATTTATTCAGTTTGTTTTTTTCATAAAATCGAAAAGAATTATTTTTTTTGCTAAGCAATATTTTAAAAAGACTGATAAAAAATGTGTATAAAATAACAACGATTTTTTAGTTTGATTTTTATAAGACTAATAATTATTAAGATACGAAATTGTCCTCTAATTTTAAAAAAAAATAATATGCTGATCTTTTCGATGATCTTGGTTGTTTTCCAAAAAAATGTAATTTACGAGTAAAATCAGATAGTGAACCTACATTTAGTGCTGCTAGAAGGGTACCTCTTGCAATTAAAGATCGATTAAAATCAACTTTGGAGAATTTAGAAAAAAGCGGGGTTATTGAAAAAGTTTCTTATCCTAATAGCTGGGTTAGCAATTTAGTAATAGTTGAGAAAAAAAATGGTGACTTAAGGCTATGTCTTGATCCGCAGGATTTAAATAAAGCATTAGTACATGAAAAATTTCTTATACCCAAATTAGAGGAGTTAAGATGTAAATTATCTGGTATGAAATATTATAGTGTTCTTGATCTTTGCTGTGGATTTTGGCAAGTTGAATTAAAAGACACCGCATCTGATATTTGTACTTTTAATACATGTTTCGGGTGTTATAAATTTAAGCGTTTACCTTTCGGGCTTAAAGTATCACCAGAGATTTTCCAGCAGTACACTACAGAAGCTTTTTCTTATTTACCAGGTACTATAGTTTATATAGATGACATTCTAGTTAGTGGTAAAGATCATAAAGAACATGAAGAAAATTTAAATAATGTTTTTGCTAGGGCAAAAGAGCTAAATTTGCAATTTAATTCAAAGAAATTTCAATATAAACTTCAATCTGTTAAATTTTTAGGGCAAATATTTTCATATAATGGTATGCAAGGAGATCCTAATCGGGTTCAAGCAATTGTTAATTTAGAAAAACCAGTAGATAAGAAAAGCTTACAATCAGTATTAGGTATGATTAATTTCATGAGAATTTATACCCCGAATTTATCAAATTATTGCAAAAATTTATATAAACTATTGAAAAATGATACAGTTTTTGAGTGGCTCACTATTCATGATAACGAATTTTTACAACTAAAGAAAAAAATTTCAGAATCACCAATCCTTAAAAATTTCGATGAAAATTTACCGGTTTTAATTCAATGCGATGCTTCTCAGTATGGTCTTGGAGCTTGTCTATTACAAAGAAGTGGTCCCATAGCATTCGTCTCAAGAAATTTAAGTAACGCGGAAAAAAATTATGCTCAAATTGAGAAAGAAATGCTGGCCATAACGTTTTCAGTTTCTAAATTTCACTATTACATCTATGGACGTAAAGTGACTATTCAAACCGACCATAAACCACTTATTTCTATTTTTAAAAAAGATTTAAGTAAAGTTTATGCTACAAGAATTCAGCGAATGAGATTAAAATTAGTTAAATACGACATTAAAGTTGAATTTATATGTGGTAAATATATGCATATTGCAGATTTACTTTCAAGAAATGTTGATAAAAATTCTTTACCTGAAGACTCTTCGGTTGAGTTCAGTGAAGTAGTTCATTCAGTAAATTTTAGTGAAAGTAGAAAATTTCAAATTACTTCAGAAACTTTGAAAGATCAGATATTGTCGAAAGTTATTTACTATTTAAAAAATGGGTGGCCAAAACAACATACTAAAATACCTGACGAAATAAAACCATATTACAAAATTAAAAATGATATATTTTATGAAGATGATCTATTGTTTTTCGAATCAAGGGTAATAATACCTTTTTCACTACAAAAAGATGTATTAAATCTGGTACATCAAGCTCATTTAGGTGTACAAAAAACAAAAGAACGGGCAAAAGAATTAATTTTTTGGCCATCCATAAATAGAGATATTGAAAATATTATTTCAAAATGCAACACTTGTCAACATTTCATGAGAAAAAATTGTAAGGAACCAATAATTTTTCATGAAATTCCTCCCTATAGATTTTATAAATTGGGAATGGATCTAATGGAATACGAAAATAAAATTTACTTAGTTATAGGTGATTATTTTTCTAAGTGGTTAGAAATTTTAAATCTAAATTCAAAACTAATAACTGAAATTATAAATAAATTGAAAAATATTTTTTCTACGCATGGAATTCCAAAAATAATTATTTGCGATAATAATCCATTCAACTCCTATAAATTTAAAGATTTTTCTTTTCAGCTAGGGTTTACTTTACAATTTTCAAGTCCATATTATCCCAAGTCAAACGGCTTCGCAGAAAAAATGGTTGGTATAGCCAAGTCGTTAATTAAAAAAGCCAAACACAGTAATTCAGAATTATATTTAGCTCTGTTAGAATTCCGAAATACGCCCATTAACAGTTTAGAGGCTTCGCCATCACAAATTTTATTTAGTAGGAGATGTCGTACATTAATACCTGCACATAAAACCAAATTCGAACCTAAAGTAATTGAAAACATTCCACAAAAAATCAAAGACTACCAAGAAAAAGTACAAATTCAATATAACAAAAGTGCTAAAACCCGAGATAACTTTAAATTAGATGATCATATTTATTTTCAAAAACCAGACAATCTTTGGTATCCTGGTACAATAAGCAAATCGTTGGAACAACCAAGATCATATTTGATTACTGACCAAAATGGTGGTGAGTTTAGAAAGAATAAGAGTTTTATAAATCAAAGAACTTCGTTAACGCGTAATGATTCAAGTAATAATATTTCAAATTCAAACAATGAAATAATAGAACTTGATAAAACTCAATCAGAAATAAATAATTCTGATCTGAATTATAAAACACGATATGGTAGAACGATAAGACAACCCGAAAGATTGTTGTATGAACAGTAACTTCCCCTGAACTTCATTTTTGATTATTTATTTTTATGGTTATATACCTAATTATTTTTTTTGAATTAATGAATTGTATGAGACATGAATTTTTCAATAATACATAATGAATTTAAAAAAAAAAAAAAAAAAAAAAAAAAAAAAAAAAAAAAAAAAAAAAAAATATTATTATGCATTACAGTTTAATAAGATAAATATATGAATTTTATATACATGAAGTTTATTATAATATATGAATTATATACTTAAAAAAAAAAAAAAAAAAATATGTAAAAGAAGGGAAATGTTTTATGTAGATTTAGATCAACACTCTGTGTTGATTTAATAAAGTTAAATACGATATACAGTTTAATAATTATCTATAATAGAAAGCATTGTTATATTATATTTAAATATATCTGTAAATCTAATGAATATACATATTGTGAGTTAGTCTTAAGCAAGATTTGAATAAAGAAAGAACAACAAAACAATAGTAAATAGAATACTACATGTATGTACACGTAAATGATATTAAAAAAAATTTTTTTTTATTCAGCTTGTTTTTTTCATAAAATCGAAAAGTATTATTTTTTTTGTTGAGCAATATTTTAAAAAGAATAAAAAAAAATGTGTATAAAATAACTTAATGATTTTTTAATTTGATTTTTATAAGACTAATAATTATTAAGATATGAAATTGTCCTCTAATTTAAAAAAAAAAAAAAATATTAATAGTAAACAGAATACTAATGTATACGTAAATTATATAAAAAAATTTACAAAAAATATTTAAGAACAAAATATTGCTCAATATGTGTAATAATCTGAAATAAAAAATTAATAAAAACATAAACACCTGTTTTTAATTCAAAATTTATTTTATTAACAGGTACAGAAATACGAATAAATGCTTTTGTTTAAACATTCATCTCGTTCATTTTTATGGTTTGGCTTTCATAATAATAAAGGAAATTCCTTTAATTAAACATTAATTTCAATTCTAAAACTGAACATACTTTTAAAGGAACTACCTTAATTAAAAGGATTATATGCCTTTGTTTTAACGGAACTGTCCGTATTTGAAAATAAGATGATCGTTTTTGTAATGGTAATATACATTAATTTTAATGTAGAATGTTCAATTTTTTCATTTAATAAGATGTAGATCAACGTCAATTGGGACGTTTTTAGAAAGGAAAAAAAAAGTGATTACATTTTTCAACGCACCTTACTATTAAATTAATGGTAATACTAATGACAAAATCTTACTATTTAAGGTACTTTCAAATAATTTTAATGGTAATCATCAAGGTAAAGTACGTTTATACTAAAATACTACCTTTATTTTAAACAAAAAATACGTTATAAGAACGAATCGGACCTTTTTATTAATTAAAAGTAACCTTAATATTAACGATATTTGTCGTTATATTTAAGGTCTATTATAACATATATTCGTTATTTAAATGGTATAGACCTTACTAAGAAGGACAGACCTCTTGAAAATACCTTGATTTGAAAGGAAATATCAAAGGTTTTTAAAAAAATGAATCCTTAAATAGAAAGAAGATGCAATTAATATTAACGACCTTTTTTAACGACATAAGGAAGAAAAATAATGGGAACTCCTTTGGACAAAAAATAACGTGAAATCCCGTTAATAATAACAGCGTTTTTTTTTTAAAGCAAGGTAAGAATTTTTTGAGTGTATTTAAATATTTTTTAGTTATTTTAATAAATATTGTGTTCTTTGGTTTGCATTAATAATTAATGGAAATGATACAAAAAAAATAGTAAACATCCAATGAAATTTATAAAATTAAAATCAAAATTTCTATCAAAGTTATCTATCAATATTATCTGTACAAAATAATTCCGATGTTTCACATCTATCAAACGTCCCGCCGGCTCTTGTGTTTGAACTTTGAATGAAAATTGATAAACTTAAATTTTATTTCAATTTATAAAATATTTATAAAATAAAATATTTAGAAAATATTAACTTTTAATAATAATTAATTTTTAATAATTAATAATTAATAATAATTAATATTTTATAGTTCAAATAAAATTTAGATTTTCATACTAATTTCAATGTAAATAAAAATCTTGTATAATTTTGTCAGTATTATTTTGCCAATATAAAGGCGCTATTCGGTACCAAGGCAAGTCAAGTCGTCTGCCGGCGTTAGATATTTCGATACTTTGCCATTTTGGCTATGATATTTGTTTTTTTTTGTGTTGCAAACAACAAAAACAAAAAATTAAAATTTATAAGTAAATTAACGATACCTGTTAATTTTTTTAAAGTTTAAATAAACTCAATTTGAATTAATTAAAATGAAAATTACTCATACGCAAAGGAACTACGTTCCAATCGGGTGCCCCATGACAGCTCTTGTGTTTTTTTTTAATTTCAAACCAAACCATCTTCGACAAGTGTGTCACCCCATTCGCCAACCGATTTTCAAACCAAGAAATTCATGGTTGCTAACCAGAAGTGTAGCGAAGCTATATGTATTCATTAAAATTATGATTTTGATAAGATTTTTTTTTTTTTTTTTTAGATGTAAACCATAGTAAAAATCGCTTGCAGTAAAAATAAACGGTTTTCAAAAAAAATTAAAATTTATTTTTTTTTTTTTTTATTATTTGTAAGATATATGATTTTAAAATAAGAATAAAACAAAAAATAAAATACGGGTAGAGCCTCTTTAACTTCGACACTCAAGGGGAACAAAAGTCTAACTTATAGAGGGTGTCTGAGATAGAAGGGTTTATTTTTTATTTTTGTCGACACTGAAAAAAAAAATTAAAAATTTAAATACCTACAAGAAAATTATAAACTAAATTTTTTTAAATTTTTATTGAAATTTGTTTTTTTTTTTTAATTTTCGATAAAATCGATGAAACTGTCGCCAAAATCAATATATTTTTCAAATGCGTCTCGTATAATACATCAATTTCAACTATTTCGTCTATTATTTCAAAGCATTCTCCATTATTTTTTGAATATTCCACTTTCTTGAAGCAATTTTTCACCTTTTCAGGCGTAACTTTTGAAGCCCAACATTCAGCTAAAATATTTATTGCATCAATTAAGCTTATTTTAGGAAGTGATGTGTTTTGCTCTATTGCTTCTAGGTATCTAATAACAATTGCATGCCTATACACGGAAAGAATTAATTAAGCATAACTGACATAAATCAAGCATAAACCCTATCGGTTTAGCGCCTAGTAAAAAACTGCATAAAACATGCTCTAAATTACTAGATATAAGTATTTTAAAATATCACTAATTTTAGTATAAAATAATTTGTTTAAAATAAATTATTTCTCAATTTATCCATTTGCAATGCTTATTTCAAGAAAATTCTGTAATGATTTTACATAAGAAAATAAAATAAAATTTTTTTATTTTATTTTTTTATTTTTATTAAATTTTGTTAATTTTAGACACGATTCCAACTTTTTGGAATCGTGTATCGTTGATTAAATGTGGATAAAATAAAAAATGTTCGTTAATTTTTCCAACATTTACATTTATTTATACTTAAATAATATTAATTATAAATTTATGATAAACTAAAATTTTTAAGTTATATACAATTTGAAATTTGAGTTTGAATCAAAATTAATGAAAGTTTATTTTGGTAGATTTTGTTTTTCTAAATTTTTCTGAATAAATTTCGGAAAATTTTTTTTTGAAGTTTATACTTCTTTAGGCGCGTTGATATAATTGAGTAATTCTGTAGGGGGTAAAAAATTATTGTATTCATTCGAATTTCGAGTTCGAAAAAAAGCGACATGCTGTACCGTTTGAATACTCAAATAAATGAGTCTACTCAATAAACATTTGTTATTTACAAAAACAAAATAATTTGGCGCGATAAATTTAAATTCAAATTATTTTTTAAAAATCTTTCGTTTACAAATTATTTAAAACTAATTTTTTTTTTTCAAATTAGGTAGTTCAATAATTATTTGTCATTTATAAAAACAAAATAATTTGGCACGAAAAATTTAAATTCAAATTATTTTTTAAAAATCTTTCGTTTACAAATTATTTAAAAACTAAAATTTATTTTTCAAAATAGGTAGATCCGGTGAAATAAAGATTACCTGCCAAAAAATTTTAGGGTAGGGAGCTACGGTTAGGTCGTACCGGCTCAAAATATACAAAAAAAAAATGTTTTCAAAATAGGTAGCTCGGGTGAAATAAAGATTACCTGTCCAAAAAAAGGAAGGAAGTGAGGGCGGAAGAGAGCTTCCAAGTGAGGGCGGAAGTGAGGGCGGAAGTGAGGGCGGAAGTGAGGGCGGAAGTGAGGCGGAAGTGCGGGCGGAAGTGAGGGCGGAAGTGAGGTTGGAAGTTAGGGCGGAAGTGAGCGCGTAAGGGAGGACGGAAATTAGGGCGGAAGTGAGAGCGAAGTGAGTGCGGAAAAGAGGGCGGAGTGAGGGCGGAAGTCAGAGAGGAACTGAGGGCGGAAGTGAGAGTGGAAGTGAGGGCGGAAGTCAGAGTGGAAGTGAGGGTGGTATTACCTGACCAAAAATTTTGGAAAGGGAGCTATGATTAAGATCTTCCCTGCTTAAAATATGCAAAAAAAACACACGAAGCAGTCATAGAACTGCCTACAGAAGTTTATACTTAAAGATTTAAAATATGAAATAACAGTGGCTACAAATAATAGGCTGCTGAGTACAAAATGTAAATTAAAATATTTTACCCTGTACCAAAAAAACGCACAACGCGGCTAAAGAAGTATAAACTTAAAAAAATGTTCGTATATTTTGCTCCGGCACGACCTAACCGTAGCTCCCAAAATATTTTTTCAAGTAATCTTAATTTCACCGGAGCTAAAATTGTTTTCGTATATTTTGCTCCGGCACGACCTAACCGTAGCTCCCCACCCAAAAATTTTTTTTCAGTTAATATTAATTTCACCGGAGCTACCTATTTTGAAAAAAAAATAAAAAATTCGTATATTTTGCTCCGGCACGACCTAACCGTAGCTCCCCACCCAAAATTTTTTTTTCAGTTAATATTAATTTCACCGGAGCTACCTATTTAAAAAAAAAAATGTTTCGTATATTTTGTTCCGGCACGGCCTAACCGTAGCTCCCCACCCAAAATTTTTCGGCTGGTAATCTTAATTTCACCGGAGCTACCTATTTAAAAAAAAAAAAATTTTCGTATCTTTTGCTCCGGCTCGACCTAACCGTAGCTCCCCACCCAAAATTTTTTTTTCAGTTAATATTAATTTCACCGAAACTCCCTATTTAAAAAAAAAAAATTGTTTCGTACATTTTGCTCCGGCACGACCTAACCGTAGCTCCCCACCCAAAATTTTTTTTTCAGTTAATATTAATTTCACCGGAGCTACCTATTTAAAAAAAAAAATTTCGTATATTTTGCTTTGGCACGACCTAACCGTAGCTCCCCGCCCAAAATTTTTTTTTCAGGTAATATTAATTTCACCGGAGCTACCTATTTTGAAAAAAAAAAAAATTTTGTATATTTTGCGTCGGCACTACCTATACGACCTAACCGTATCTTTTTTTGCTTGTAATATTGGGCCCTATATGGCGCAAAATCACCAAGGTGGTAAATTCCGGGTCTGAAATTCTACAAAAAATTTCTAAAAAAAAATTTTTATTTTCACTTCCAAAACTAGTCCTATTTATTAATTATATTATCTTTAAGTAATATCTGAGCAGGCAGAGCTGAAAATGGATTATTACATGAATTAAACAATATTTATATATAAGCGTTCGCGGACATGACGCGTTCCCGGAATGACGTTTTCGTATAGAATTGCATAAAAAACATAGAATAACCTCAAAAACATCCGTTATTAAGATTAATATTGCAAAAGGTCCTAATAATGTTTGAGAATTAATATATTTAAAGTCATTTACTTTTTTTTTTCTTAGAATTATTGGCGTTCCCGGAATGACGGTGAATTATGGTACGCTACAAAAAATCGATACAAAAACGCACTTACCTCTTACAGTTCTCACATTTTAATAAAAAACAAATCAGGCATTTATTTCCCCTTAGGTGCTCTAAAGAATTATCTTTAGCACTTTTCTGAAATAAGATATTTTAAAAAAATGAAGGCGTTCCCGGAATGACGCGAAAACTTGCGCCAGACTTTGAGTTAAATTTTCGGAAAATATAATATTTTAAATACTAAAAGACTTATGAATATCATTTCATTATAATATTAACTGAGTTAAAAAGTACATTCAGAGCATTAAAATTATTTTTTAATACGTATTTTAATTGATGTTATCAGTGAATGTTGACTTGGGACACGTTCCCGGAATGACGTTTTGAGGGTAATTTGTGAAAAAAAATATATTTAATCAATAAATTAAAAAAAAATATTTTGATGTGGCGATTAAGCAAGTTGGTTTGGATTACTTATGACGCATTATTTATAAAAAACTATTATATTCTATGATTTAATCGATTCCAACTGGAATTTACCACCTTGGTGATTTTGCGCCATATATACATATATTTGAAATTAAAAAATCTTGTCATTGGGAATCGAACCAGGCACCTTCAGACTTACAGTCTGATGTTCTAGCCACTAAGCCATATTGTCCATATGATTTTGGGTTTCTTAAATATAATAAAAAAATAAGTATTCTTATTCTAATTTTTCTGAGCAAAATGATGACGATTCTGAGAAAAATTCTATATGAAAATGGATTTTTACCCTCTACCAAAAATCATCAAACGCCGCTAAAGTCATAAAAACTGTCGAAAGAACTTAAAAGCTCTAAACTATGAAATAACAGTGGCTACAAATGATGGGTTGCTCAGTACAAAATGTAAATTAAAATAAAAATCAGTCCATCAGTCGAAAAGCAGTCTATTATTTGTAGCCATTGTTAATTCATAGTTTAAAGCTTTAAGACCGGTATTCAACTGGAGATAAAATCAACTTTTTCATATAAAATTTTATCTGAGATAAATTTTAGTTGAGTGAATTTAATTTATCGGTACCCAACTGAAGATAAATGGAAATTTATCTGAGTAAAAATTGTATGAAAATTTTTTCACTCAAATAAATTTTATTTCAAAAATTTATCTTGCAAAGAATGTTTTGAACATTCTTTTCAAGATAAATTTTGACATTAGGTCGTGTAAAAAGAATTTGACGTTTGTTGTTTGAAGAAAATAAACAAAAATCAGAAAACTAAAATAATTTTTAAACTGAAATTGGTAAAAAATATTAAAATTAAAATAATAGTTTAATTTAATAAAATAAAATAAAATTGGTAAAATTAATTAAATAAAATGGATGAAAGTTGGGACTGAAGAAAATTAAAAATAAAATTGTTTAGGCACTACATAAGTCAGAAAGTCATGTGTCAATTTTTATCTCACTCAATAATGTTCCTTTTCAAGATAAAATTTATCTTGTACTTTATCTTCAGTTGAATACCAGCCTTTAAGTATAAACTTCTTTCGGCAGTTCCAATGACTGCTTTTTGTTTTGGTTTTCACTTAAGCTTTATGGTTTTGTTTAAGTTTGTAATTTTTACAATGACAATTAATTCTACTGAACACAAATTTATAATTTCGGATAATTTTTTATGTTTTTGCTTTCAATTAAATTTTATTGTTTTGTTTTAAGCAAATCAAGTTTTTGGATTTTTCACATTGACAATTAATTCGACCGAACACAATGATATTTAAAAACACAATTTTTTTCCAAACTGTTTAAGCAAGACTAGGATTTGTTTAACACTACACACGATTAATGCGACCGAACACCAAGAGATTTTTAAAAATACAATGAATAAAATAATAATTTCTATCAATTATAAGTCGAAATTATTCGTCAAAACCGTAAACTTCTGCAAAAATAAATGCACAATACACAGAAAAAGTTTTAAGTTTAATTAAGAAATAACGCAGAAAATCGGTTTTTACGGTAACTCAAAATTGCTTTGCGGTATTAGCTTTGCTCAAGGCTTAAAAAGAAACTCGAAAAATGCTTTCGTTTGGATTTATAATTGATAAAAATTATTATGTACAAAGAAAAAGAATTTTAAAATTCTCAAGCAAAATTTTTATGTTGGAAAAGTTTTAAAAATTTTCTTCAATTTTAACAAATTCTATAATTTTATTTCTTATGCCTTCTTTGGGATTCCAACCTGCGTCCTTAGCATTGCAATTCGTCAACACTACCACTCAGCTACGGTATTGAGTTTTGAAAAGTATATAAAATAGAAAATATAAATTTGGTATATGTACACATTTTCTGACTGAAATTATTTTCTGTATTTAAGCAAACGTTTTCTTATTTTAATCAACAATTTTTTTAATAAAATTAAGAAAATGGTACTTATATTATTAAAAAAATTGTTGGATCAATTTCAGAAAAATATGTTTAAATTACTGCATAATTTAGTAAATACACACGTATTAAAACATATTTTAACTATTTTAATATTTTCTAAGATTAAGAAAAGCGAATATATATTTGTAGTAAAAAAATTCTTTCCGTGTAATGCGTCTTTAAAATACGGATTATTCCTTGATCCATTGGTTGAAGCTTAGAGGTCATGTTCGGTGGAAAAAAATGTAATTCTATTGCAGACAATTTTGTTTTAATAGAATTTGGGTGAGACGAACAATTATCTAAGAATAGCAACACTTTTCTGTCTTCATTTTCAAATTTGGTGTTGAGATTTGTTAGCCATTCTTCGAATATTAAGGATGTCATCCAAGATTTGGAGTTGTTCTTGTAAATGACTCGTAAAGATTTAATATTGCGAAAGCATCTAGGCTTCGCACTTTTGCCATTAACAAGAGGAATCAACTTCTCCGATCCGTCCATATTACTTCCAAGCATCACCGTAACTCTTGTGTTACTAAATTTTCCTATGAAAGCGATAAAATAATTAATTAGACTGATTAAAAAAAAAGTTTAGAAATGTGTAATATACAAATAGCTTTACCTTTCAAACATTTATCGTTTTTAAATGCCATTGTTTTACCAGGAAGGCATTGAAAAAACAGGCCTGTTTCATCTGCATTAAAAATATTTTAAGGTTGGTATCGGGCTAATAATGGTGGCAAAACATTTTTAACATAATTTTCATCGACATTTGCAGCATCAACAGTCAAGCATTTAAAGTTAATGTCGTTTCGCTTTTTGTAACTACCCTTGAAATCAGTCATATTTAAATTTTGGGCTACTGTTTGTGCTTTAGATTTCAAAATGGTTCCAGAAATAGGAACATTTTGACTTCCCGCATTTTTCAAAAATGTATTCATTGCCTGGTCAAGGTTTTTTTTTACCATCCGTTTACGCTTCAGAAGATTCGGGTTATCTTCAATACAGCGCCGGCTCGTACATAGATGCTGCGACACTGCAGCACCCTCAAGAAATTTCAAAAAATTGAGCTCATAAAAAAAATTTTTGTTAGCTCTGAATTTTTCTTAGTATAAAATTATTTTTAAATAAAATTGCTATGCTATGTAATTGTCTCTAAAATTTTAATAAACAACAGTAGCCTACTTTCAGGCTTTTGAAATTTTTAGAAAATAATTTTCAAAAATAGGTTCAGAAATCAATTTAACAGATTTTTTGGAACTGCGAATTTCGCAGTGCAGGGATTTTTATTTTTATAAATAATTTAATACATTTTTATTGCTGTTAAGTTTTTTTCTATGACTTGAATATAAGGTAAAATACACTGCCACAGAAGCAGTGCGGCTGTATTCAATGTTTTGACAGTCCCTCCGTGGCCATTTATGGAACGTAGGAGAACATATAAAATTTTTTTTTTCGTGAAATTTGTATGAAAATATGCGATTTGAAATTTTATTTAAGTTATAATTAATTAGTTAATTAATAAAAATGAATAGAAAAAATTTTGAGGTCTGCGGAATATCATTAGCAAACAATTCTATAGGTAGAAATATTTCCATGCATTACTTTTTCATCCAAAATAATTCAAAATATAAAAACACCTAACAAAAAAAAAAAAATTAAGTACAATTTTCAGTTCATAACAAATATAAAAATGTAAAAAAAAGTTATTATGGGAAATTCTCATACATTTGGAGTCTAAATAATATTGGTAAGTTTTTCAAATTTAAATTAAAAATAGTTCTTTTTTTTATACACTTTTTGATTTTGAATTATTTTGGATGAAAAAGTAATGCATGGAAATATTTCTACCTATAGAATTGTTTCCTAATGATATTCCGCAGACCTCAAAATTTTTTCTATTCATTTTTATTAATTAACTAATTAATTATAACTTAAATAAAATTTCAAATCGCATATTTTCATACAAATTTCACGAAAAAAAAAATTTTTATATGTTCTCCTACGTTCCATAAATGGCCATAGACGGCGCTATTTGGACATTTAAACAAGTGAATTATACTTTTTGAAAAATTTAAAAACAAATACGGGAATTTTTGTTTGTTATGGGATTTTTGAATCTATAGAAAAATGCACTGCTTCAGAAACAGCACAATTTCCATACGGGATGTTTTTTGTTTATTTTGAATTTTCAAAACTGTATTTCATATACATAATGTGTATAGGTATATATCAGCATTTATCAACCTTTCTACTATTGCGACCTATAAAATATGAATACAAAATAACGCGACCCTCAATGTGAAAAACAACGCGACGAAATCTGAAAAATTTAATGACAAGCTAGAAAGACACCTTTAAAATGTTTTATTTATTTTTATTTTAACGACTTATAATATGTTGTTGACACATTCATTTGATAATTAATTTTTTTTCGTTCGATTTGTTTAAAGCGAATGAATTTTAAAAGCTGTTTTATTATTATCAATCTAAAAACAGAGCAATCTGTTAGAAAATAGATGTATAGATTAATTCTTCTTACATAATCAAAATATTTTCCCATTAAAACGACCCATTGAAAATCTTTCGCGACCCAAATTCAGACGCGACCCTAAGGTTGAGAAACACTGGTATATATCATAAAACTTTTATAATTAAAAAAAAAAGGGTTTTTATGTTTTGCAGCACCCTTTTTAAAAACTTCCAGGAGCCGCTTCAATAGCTTCTGAAATATTTTCTTTATTTTTCTAAATTTTGTATAAAGTTGACCGATTTATGCCTTAATAATTGTTGAAAAAAAAAAATTTATAAAAAGATTTAAAGATATCATTTACTTACCCAGGGGCGGATTTACACATTTGCCGCCTCTAGTCACTATTAGAAAAATATAGGAAAAAACACATAAAAAAGATACATTTAACTTCAACATGACATAGAAATTAGTTTGAGGAAATTTTGAGCTCTTAGCCTTAACCGATTCTAAAAAGTTTTATACTATTTTAAAGTCCGACATTTTTTTTATTAAATTTTACCGCCCATTAAATTTTGCTTCTACTTTTTCTTTTAATTTTAATTCTTTCAATTTTTTGCGCATTTTCATTAATTAGAATTTTCTTTAAATTCACTTCAAATACGGTATTTCACTTTTAATTATTTTTATAGAACTTCAAAACCGTAACAATTTTCTCTGTGTATTGGCAAAAACAAAAAGAGAAAATGTATTTCTGAACACGGAAAAATATTTCATATTTAATTTATTTTATTTAAAGTTTGTATGAATATTTGTTTTAATATTAACTTATATTGATTAAAACTTTCAGTTCAGTGTGCTTAACTCAATTTTTTTTTCTCAAAATTCTCAAATTTTATAATTTATAAAATTTTTATTTTTATGTATGACTTACCGAGGTTTTCGATTCAAAAAATGTATGAAATATCGTCTAACACAGAGATTCCCAACCTGGGGTCCATGGACCCCTTGGGGGTACGTTAACCAATTCTGAGAGGTACGTGGAACTGTTCGTATTGAAAAAAATATATGTATATCCTTTTTACGGCTTACACATAATTTCAAAATCTAATTTTCTTTCCAAAATTTTGTGAATTGTGTATAATTGTGTATATTTTAAATAAGTATATTAAAACTCATAACGAAATCTTCAAAAAAAATGTTGTTGGTATCATTCCTCCAACTTTTAATGTCGGTTATTGGATTAGAAACGCCTTCACAATTTCATTAGACAAGATTGTTGACACTGATAATGATAACGCAAAAGATGAACCCATTGACTTGAGAAATAAAATGAAAACTCGCAGTGATTTTGAAACAATGATGCTGGATCAATTTTGGTGCTAACAAAGCGAGGCGTATCTAATCACAACGTGCGTTAAAATTTTTTATTCCGTTTGTTATAACCTGTATGCACTCTTTTTTAGGGGTACGTAATGATTCAAATCATTATCAAGGGATACAAATATTTCAAAAGGTTGGGAACCATTGCTCTAACATATCAAGGTGTCTAACTTACAAAGGTGTCTAAGTTATAGAGGCACATTTTCATACAAATATGAACGGCCGGAAAAAAATTATAAGTTACAGAAGCAGGGCTGCCAGTTTGGAGAATTTTTTCCCCAAACTGAGGAAATTTTTAATTTCGGGAGAAAAAATAAAGTTAAAAAAAACGTGGGGAAAAATTTGAGGAATATACTTTTTTCTGAGGAAAATTTGAAGAAATTCATAAATATTGTGCTAACGTTGGCAATCAACAATATTTAAAATTTCAGACTCGTAAATTTTTTTTACCCTAATGATTTTAAGAAATTGATATCATTACGACATTCTTCTACGTACGTTGAACTCAAAATCCATTGTTGAAACTAAACTTTTTGATTTACAACATATAAGCACCGCATAAAATCTGAACACATTAAAAATTTGAGCAAATCTTGCAAAGACAACCAGTTTTTGGGGAAAAACTTCAGTGAGTAAGACCGTTAAACAATTTTTTTTTTGTTATTTAGGGCAAAAAAAATTTTAGTACACAAAATTATAAAAAAAAATAATTTGAGGAATTTTTTTAAAAAAGTGTCTGTTTTGGGGAAATTTCTTAAAAATTTCATTTATTCCATCTGGCAGCCCTGTACAGAAGTTTCTGACTTAGAGAGTGTATAACTTAGGGAGGTTCTACCCGTATTGTAATAAATTTATATAATACTTTGTAAGTATTATATAAAAAAAATTTTTTGTAAAAAATATGTTTTTGTGAAAATTTCTTTTTATTATTTTTTAGAATAAATTGTTGCTGAAGATGCACCAAAAAACAAGGTGCGAAATATCAATAAAATTTAGAAAGATATAAATATTTAAATTGTTTTTTATTTAATTATTTAAATTTTCTTCACCGCTGGAAATCCCTAAAAAACTTAAAATTAAAAACGAATAAAATTATTTGCCCAAAATGAAAGTTACAACCAGAGAAAATAGTATTTGCCTATATTTTCTCAGTCGGTATTTTTTTGTCGATATTTTCTCAGTCGGTATTTTTTTTGTCGATATTTTCTTATTCGGTATTTTTTTTACAGTCGATATTTTCACCCAGTCAAAATTTTCTAAATCGACATTTAAAACTTTAACGGTTTCGTATGTGCGTGCAATTCAACTGAAAAATCAATAAATCATACGAAACATCGAAATCAAAAGTAAAATATTTGGAACCAGTATTAAATACGGAAGAAACCGATGCAATACAGCTTGATATGTTGAAGTCTAATTTTCAGTTTTATAATTTTGAGGAGATTTATCAGTAGATAGTAGCATGAGTATAAAAATGGACTATACGTAAGATTTTGAATAATAAAAGTAACAAAATTGAAGAAACTAAAAAGACAACTTTTTGATGGTTCTTCAATGATGACATAAGAAAACCTAGTGTCGATCGTGTAAAGAGATTTATTACACAAAATGATATGGGTAATAAATCAGAGTCTGTATTGGAAGAGCCATAGAATAGATTGGAAATAAACAAATCCAAATTTTTGGTCCAGGACTTAAAGTTAAATAAATTTTTATGGCACAGAAACGAAGACATTGACAGCATAAACTTTGATTTTGTTCTGATGGAAGTTGTATTGGAAGGAATTTGCCCCTTTTCTATCTCCAAAATACAAAAAACTAAAATTACAAAACTATACGGATTATTTGAAAATAAATGAGGCGTAACAACTATTTGAAAACTGTATTCATTGGTTTCTTCCTTAAAAAAAAAAACACACGAAGCAGTTATAGGAACTGCCGAAAGAAGTTTATACTTAAAAGCTTATTTTTTAAGAAAAAAACTATGAAAAAAACTATGAAATAACAAAGGCTACAAATAATCGACTGCTTTTGGACTGATGGACTGATTTTTATTTTTATTTACATTTTGTACTAAGCAGCCCATCATTTGTAGCCACTGTTATTTCATAGTTTAAAGCTTTTAAGTATTAACTTCTTTCCGTAGTTCCTATGACTGCTTCGTGTGTTTTTTAATTAGGTGAACTATAATTATTTAGAAACTTTATCCAAAAATATTCGACTACTGCCGATTTACTAATATTCCCTTTGAAAAAATATTGCTGAAATTGACTAGATCATAATTATCGTACTTTGCTACTGCCTGGCACTTTCAGACATTTTACTTTCAAATATAGGTATGTATATATAGGGTCCAATATTACAAGCAAAAAAATTACATATCCTACCAATCAAAAAATGTTTGTTTCTTAAACCTATTATTATGTTAAAAAAAATTTAAAAATTTAAAAAAAAAAACTATTCTTTGGGAATCGAACCTGACACCTTCACTCTTATAGTCTGATGTTCTATCCACTAAGCCATATTGTCCATATGATTTTAGCTTTCTAAAATATAATAAAAAAATTCTAATAAACAACCAGTCCTTTTCTTGAGTTTTTTAAATTTGAGTCTCGATCGTATTTAAAATATATTTTGAGTTTTTTTGTATTTTGAGTATTCTTATTTTCATACAAGAACAAAAACAAAAAAATGATTTTTTTATTATATTTTAGAAAGCCAAAATCATATGGACATAAAAAAGTCTGAAAGTGCCGGGCAGCAGCAAAGTACGATAATTATGAATTCCTACCCAAAATTTTTGGTCTGGTAATCTTTATTTCACCAGAGCTACACCTATTTTGGAAATTTTTTTTTGGATATTTTGAGCCGGGAAAACCTATAATGATAAATTACTTGATCGATATCTATACTATCAATGCCAAAATATACCTATGTTGTTTCTCAAGGCTTTAATAAAATTATTTGTAACGAGTTTAGTGCGTCCAATATTATAAATTTTTTTATAGGATATAAGTTTATAACTTTAGTGGCTACATGATCTCTGTAAAAAAAAATAAAACAAAAACATGTAAAATATTGAAGTGAAGTGAAGCTGAAATGAAAT
Organism: Hybos culiciformis; assembly: GCA_964007475.1. Lineage (NCBI taxonomy): Eukaryota > Metazoa > Arthropoda > Insecta > Diptera > Hybotidae > Hybos > Hybos culiciformis. The sequence continues at coordinate 81,839,960 of OZ023273.1, forward strand.
GTGATCACTTTTCTTACTTATTTTTCTCCCGGAAAACTCGTATTTTTTTTAGCGTTTATTATTTTATTAACTACAACAGGATTAAAAAATGCTTGTTTAAATACATATATACATATAACTGTCTTGTCATAGTAAGTGGTAAAACATGTATGAAAATTAGTTGGGACTTTAGTGATATTTTATCCGACAAGATTATGTTAATTCTATTGTGAAAATAAGAAACAGCTGTGAATATTGCAGAACGCTGGCCAAAATATGGAAAAATAGTTCATTCAATCCGCTATTAAAAAACTGATTTCTGAATAGCACAGTTTTTTTTACAATTAAATTTTTAAAATGAAATAGGATCTCGATACTTAAATTTATGTATCTGTCAAAGTTTCCAATATCTTTTAAATCCATTTTATAGCAATATTCAATTGCATTTATTCATATATGAAATTTTACAGTTTTCAACTAAGTTCTCAAATAAGTTTTTAGCTACATTTTAATTTTATAATATGTATAAAACACTATAAAACACTATTTATTAATTAAAAGTTTTTTCCATTTATATAAATTAAAATAAAAAATTAAAGAGAGCCTAATTTGCAAATTTTTTTGAACCAAAAAATTACCTTTGCCACCAAATTTGCTACAATTTTACTTCGCTCTGTGTTTTGTTTCAAAAATAGAATATGTATATAGAATAAAATACTCGGCCCTGATTTCTAAAGTGAAATCAATGGGTCTTGGACAGTGGCGTAGCTACCATATAGCAAGAGTAAGCAAGGCATAGGGGCCCTCTAATTTTAGGGGCCCCCTTGTAATACAGTTTTTTTTTTAATCGATTCAGACCAAGCTTTAACCTTGCGAAACTATCTGAAATAAATACTATGTTTGAGTCAAAACGCTTGCGAATATCTAAATGTCATTTTGATGAATTAGTTTCTGATTATAGATTTAAAAACAGAGATCATCATTTCAAAGTTAATGTTTATTATTACGTTTTGGATAAAATAACTGCCCAAATTAACCAGAGATTTACAGGGATGAGAACTATAACAAACTTGTTTAATTTTTTAGTACCAAAAAACATTATTCAGTTACCGGAAAGAGAAATATTAAAAAATGTGACAATCTTTCAAAAAAATATTCTAAAATTATATCTGACCAATTCTCTTATCAGTACATACAAGTAATTTCTCTCTTAAAAAAAGATTTGACTGCTACAATGTCTATTAGACAATTTTCAACTTTACTTCTGGAAAAATATGGTTGTTTGGAGAGTGAGTTTTCAAAAGTATATTTATTATTTCTTACTCTACCAGTCACAGTTGCTTGTGTGGAAAGAACATTCAGCAAATTAAAAAAAACAAAAGAGCTGTCATGGGACACCAGTTTGGAACGTAGTTCCTTAGCGTACATATAAGTAATTTTCATTTTTTATCAATTCAAAATTTTATTAATTTAAAAAGAAACTTTTTTCTACTTTTCCCAGTTTCTACTTTTCCTAATTTTGCATTTTTTTCATTTAAAGAAACCTTTCTTAAGGAGCAATTTTAGACTGTTTTTTCGAATTTCGAAGATCTTTTTTGACATCGAAAATTCAAAAATCTAAAACTAAGAGTCTGTTCACTTATTAGTGATTATTGAAAAAATTGAAATCGGATTTAATATTCCAGATTTTTTAATTTGTAAACGACACGATTTTACTGCTGTTATTTAAAAAAATGAAATAATTTTGTCCTAAAGCCGTTCACAAATACTATTTTACTTCTTAAAATTCTGCAAAGGGAAATTTTAAATTTCCCATAACAAACTAAATTTGTAGGTCAATTCAAAAACTAAAATTGTATAGAAAAGAAAAAAGGGGCAAAAATGGGTAAGAAAATTCGGTCGGTCACGTATTATTATAAGTTTTTGATTTCAGTCAGCCAAATATTATTTTATAAGTAGTTGATTTTAGCAGATTATACAGAATGCAGAAAATTACGTCCTCAATTTAGAAATTGTGACTCTAAGTTTATCAATTTTCATACAACGTTCAATAAAAAACTATTACTATTTGCCGCGAGAGGGACTGTTTATTTGCCGCGAAAGGGACTGTTTACATTTTATCAAATCATATAAAATGCGACGGCGTCGACTCATTATTTAAACTTTAAAAAAATTAACAGGTATCGTTAATATTGACTGTTTTGACAAACCATTTATTTAAATTTTTTTCACCCATAAGTATGTGCTATTTTTCGCCATTTGAATATTCACTTGTTTAAATGTCCAAATAGCGCCGCCTATGGCCATTTATGGAACGTATGAGAACATATAAAATTTTTTTTTTCGTGAAATTTGTATGAAAATATGCGATTTGAAATTTTATTTAAGTTATAATTAATTAGTTAATTAATAAAAATGAATAGAAAAAATTTTGAGGTCTGCGGAATATCATTAGCAAACAATTCTATAGGTAGAAATATTTCCATGCATTACTTTTTCATCCAAAATAATTCAAAATCAAAAAGTGTATAAAAAAAGAACACAGGGGCTCTTCCATCATTGTGGCATAAGGTCCTAAAATTTCTAGCTACCCACTGGTCTGGGATCAGCCTTTGTCGATTGGATCAGCAATTTTTTGTCTGGCCGTTCTATTCGTGCTGTTGTGGATGGGTACCAGTCACAAATTTTCAATATCAACTCCGGGGTACCCCAAGGGTGCGTTCTCTCACCAACCCTCTTTCTAATTTTCATTAATGATCTTCTGCAATCTACTCTAAACCCCATCCACAGCTTCGTCGATGACAGTAATTTGGTAGCAAGCTACGATTTTATTAATAGAAAATCAGCATCCTCAAATGCTGTTACTACGAAACGAAACTTCTTGCAAAGTAGCATAAATCACGACCTTTCAAAAATTGCACAATGGGGTCTTCTTAACAGAGTTGAGTTCAACGCATCCAAAACCCAATGCTGCCTAATTTCTAGAAAGCTGTCAACTTTCGATCCCCAATTTTCCTTTCAAGGAGAAAGTATTGCCAAATCTGGAAGCCTTGACATTTTAGGTTCGAAAATAACTTGCGATTTAAGCTGGAAAATTCATATTTTCGAAACGGCAAAAAACGCAGCGAAATGTCTTGGTTTTCTAAAAAGATGTAAACAATACTTTTCGCCCTCTGCTCTCTTAAAAATTTACAAATCCTACATACGACCAAAATTAGAATACAATTCGCATATATGGGCTGGTGCTCCCAAAACTCATCTTGAATACCTGGACAAAGTTCAGAGAAGGGCTATTAGATTGATAAATAATCACCAAACCACCAGCTCATTAACATCACTCAACCACCGTCGTAATGCAGGTTCACTTTCCATTTTTTATAAATACCTTGTTGGAATGGGTACGTGTTCCCTGGAAGTAAAAGCCCTACTTCCTCAACTTCAAGTATTTTCACGCCAAACACGTACTGCTTCAACTTCACACCCATATTTCGTAAAAATTCCCAGATGTGATAGAACGAGCTTCGGAGATTCGTTTTCAATTCGCACCTCGAGAATGTGGAATGCTCTCCCATTAAAGTTGTTCCCGACAGCTGGTGGGCGCTTAATCTACGACTTACGCCGTTTTAAGAAAAGTGTAAACGATTACCTACTAACTGTCCCACTTTTTAATCCCGTCTAAATTTCCTGTCCTCATTACCAAATCCATACTTCTTTAGTTTAAAAGGTATCCCACCTAGTGATTTGGTAACTTTAATAAAAAAAAAAAAAAAAATAGAATATGTATATAGAATATGTATATAGAAAATAAAAAAAAATATATAAATTAGTCGCTCATAAAAATATTTTGGTTTGTTTAAATATCCCAAAAAAACTAATTATAATGAAAAAAAAAATTAAAATATTTCACAAAAATCGTGTCATTGGGAATCGAACCAGGCACCTTCAGACTTACAGTCTGATGTTCTTCCACTAAGCATATTGTCTATATGAGTTTAGAGTTCTAAAAAAATACAAAAAATCACTTTTATTTATTTTCCTAAATAATATAAAAATCAAGTTATACTTTGTAAAATCGATGAAGGCACTCTTTTTTTTGAGTACATTTTTCAAATTCGAGTTGTATTTTGAGTATTTTTTTCTTATTTTTCTGAGAAAAAATCTCATGCGATTTAGATACTCGAATTGAAACAAGATTTTTACCCTCTACCAAAATCTCTCAACGCGGCTAAAGAAGTATAAACTTCAAAAATTCCAATATTTAAATATATTCCCAATATTTAAATATATTTTCCATATTTAAATATATTTTCCACATTTAAATATTATTCTTGTTTGCAATAATAGACTCCCTTCTAAACTATACACATTTAAAAAATTTATGACTGCCTAAACTTCACGATACTTAAAAAATAGTATTACCTTTTTTTTTAAATTGAACTCATATTTTCAGAGTTCCATCACACGTAAGGAAATATATTGCATAAATCATCTTGCACAGATCATATTCCATAGGTCATTAAAAGTGTTATTGCAACTATTTTATATAAAGAGTTTATTTCATTGAACTTTAATGATCGAGATAGACGTATTTTCTGATCTCTAAATGTCAGATTTATTTAGTAAAAAATAAAAGGTATATACAAATTCTTAAAAAATGAAAGAATAAAGTTATTTAGAAATCAAAAAATAATAAAATTAGTTTGAGTTTATAGTTTGAGTTTTATTACGTATCATGATAATAAAAATAAAATGGTATTTAAAATCTGTAATCTAATAGTAGATTACAATACATGATAAGAAAATTTGTTATTCTTGCGAGTTGTGTATACACACAAACACATAGACACGAGTCATGTTTATATCACGAGACCGAAGGTCGAGTGATATAATATTGACGAGTGTCTATATGTTTGTGTGTATACAAAACGAGCTGTATAACAAATTTGATTAACATGTATTGTATACTGCTTTAATGTGCATGTGAGAGGGAGTTGAAAACAATACATTTATAATGAAAAAAATAAACAAAAAAGGTCAAAATGAAGCAATGAAATAAAATTTAATTGAAGATTTAAGATCAGCTAATTCCTAAAATAAAAAAAAAAAAATTAGTAATTTTTCCAAAAAAAAATTATTCATTTTCTTTTTTGCAAAAAAAAAAAATTCGCATAATTTTTTTGTAGAAAAATTACTAATTTTTTTTTTTTTATTATTTCAGGAACTAATGGTCTTCTTAAATTTTATTTAATTTTATTTTTAATTATTAAAAAAAATAGTAATAATTTTATAATTATTTTTTTTTATAATTAAAAATAAAATAATTATATTTTACCCTTGTTGCTGCCTTTTTCCTCGTTTGTATAAAAAAAAAAAAAATACTTACTTGATATTTGACAATTGACATCAAACTTTCTTTTACCGTTAAATCAAATTTAATTACGAGATTTTAATTGTCAGTAAGTTTTGAATTTAAATTTATTATTAAGCTGTACTACAATGGAATCGGATGGTGAATTTGAACCAGAAAGCATTATTGAAGCTGTTAAATGTGCAGAAAATAATATCATCCCAGAAACATCCAATATAAGATACAAAAAGGCTTATGACGATTTCTTAAAATGGAAAACATTGAATTGTGCTAAATCGGATTCAGAAGACGTTTTACTGGCGTATTTTTTTGAATTATCTAAAAAGTGGAAACCGACGAGCATTTGGGCGAATTATTCCATGGTAAAAACGATGATGAAATTGTATGACAAAATTGATATTAGCAGCTATCATAAATTGACTGCTTTCTTGAAAAAAAACTCTGTTGGATACATGCCTGTTAAGGCAACAGTTTTTTCTGAAGCAGAAATTCATAAATTCATTTCGGACGCGGCAGATTTTGAATGGTTAGATGTGAAGGTGAGTACAAATTCTCTTAATCTACGAATGTAAATGTAGTTATTTCAACATGGCATCCATGTTGTACATATTTAGGTTTGTTATCTTAATTTTTTTTTGTTCATTACAGGTTGTTTGCATTTTCGGCATCTGTGGGGCATTGCGAACGGACGAAATATCTAGAATTGTTGTTGCAGACGTTAAAAACCATGGTAACTATTTGCTGGTGCATATTCCACAAACAAAAACAAAAGTGCCACGATCATTCGCGATTACTGGAAAATTTTTCGATGTGGTCCAGAAATATGCTGGTTTACGAGTTCCAAGAACGGTTGATCGACGTTTTTTTGTTAACTACAGAGCTGGAAAATGCACAATTCAGCCAATCGGGAAAAATAAGTTTAGCAAAATGCCACAGAGAATTGCTACATACTTGAAGTTAGCGGATTCGCAGAAATACACAGGTGAGTTTCAATTATGCTGGATATGTATATGTTAGCAATTACATGTTTTTGATTTGTAGGTCACTCGTTCAGACGAACGTCTGCGTCAACGTTGGCCAATTCAGGGGCCAGTATCGAAAGAATAAAGAAACACGGTGGGTGGCGTTCAAGTAAGGTTGCCGAGGGATACATTGAAGACTCTATTCACTACAAAAAAACAACCGGCAATTTAATAACATCTACTATAACATTAAACATGATGGGTGCCTCGCAGGGTTCTATGCCTCACGTTGCAGACGACATAGCATGTGTTGAAATACCAGACTTTAGCAGTGCTGACAAGATAATAGAAGATACAATAAATCCATTGCGAGCAATGGATCCACTGGTAGTTGATAAGTTGGAAAATTACAACGACCAATTGCTGAACAAAGAAAAAGATTTCGACACAGGTGCATTAAAATCCGCCCTTGCTATGAATCAATTGCAAAATCAAAGCGCCAAAAATAGTTTCAATTTTTCCAATTGCTCGATTAATTTTCATTTTAATTAAATACATAAGGCTTAATTAAATAAATAAAGAAAAAAAAAAAATATCCGCGTATTTTTTTATTTGTTCTTTTTTTATTTTTTTTTTGTTTGCTCAGAGGGAAAATATAGATTAGCTCAGAGGGAAAATATAGATTAGCTCAGAGGGAAAATATAGATTTTAGCATTATAAACTAAACTTTATTTGACATTGATATGATGCATGTGAGAGGTATACATTTGCAATTTTTTTTTTTTTTTTTTGTATTTGTCTGTATTGAAATATTGTGAGTGTGAGTGATATTATTTTTGTTTATAGTATTACGCAGTTCAAAATGAAGAATGTAAATACAATATAGAGCAATGTAAATACAATTTACATCACAGGGAAATGTAAATACAATTTACATTCCTCTATAATTGCATGTGTATTGATGCATGTAATGGAGCATTTACCGAGCTAAATTTGCGAATGTAAATACAACTTACCGAAGACATGCGCATTAAAATGTTTAACATAATAGTTTTTTTTTATATTATCTAAGAATAAAATTGTATGTATCTCAATCTTCAGAAAGCTGTGTAAAAAATTTAATTTTGAAATAAAATTATAGAATATATTTTAAGTCAAAATCAAATTCAATTGCTCTTGTTTGTAAATTAATGTTCATCAAACCAGTGTTTTATATTAATTTTTGTTTTGTAATTATTTATGCTTTGGCTAGTTATATATCAGTTATATTTTTTTCTATTTGCAACAATCCAAATATTCATATTATTAACAGATTAAAATAAATTTTACAGACATTTAACAAAAACCGTATTCATTTATAAGTTGGTATACATATAATGTTTATGTACAATGCTGATACATCTCATAATTCTTGTGTTTTGTTTTTTTTTGTTTTATTTACAATAATTACTTTCAGCATATTTTTTCGAAATATGCTGTTTATCATAAATAGTCAAGTATTATATGAGAGTCCTATGTAGAAATATTTTTAGGATAAATAAGACAGGAGTTACCTTTAAGAAAATTTAACGAATTTTCCAATTACAACTACCTAGGTATATATGGATTATTGGTCTCGCTGAAAAATTTTTGTAAAAACTGGAATAATTACTATTAAGCTTAAGTGTTTTAATTTCTTCTAAATAATTTTTTCTGTAGAAGATTTTATACAATTAAAGAGTTTGGAAGGTATTGTAATCTTGCCTATCTGTCAAATATTGCTTATAAATTTAAACTATACTATAAACTATACTAAAAAGAAAATTTCCGAATATACCATAAATAAGTTAATGTGAATTATTTTAATTTTGACCATATTGTAAAACATGGCATAAATATGAGTTTTTTGTTTTTTTTATTCTTCAACAATTCAACAGCAATAAAATAATTAAATTGCATAATATGTATAATATGTAGGTAATCGATGCTTTGGAAAAAAAAATAAGCTAAAATTTTCATTATTTATTTTTTAGGACAACAACTTGTGGTTTTTCTTCTTCGCGATCCTTGTTATGAGAACTGGAATTGTCATCAGAGTCTAAATTTTCTATTTTTTGCAGCTAAAAATAAAAAATAAAAACATATAAAATCAAAGTTTACTTAGTTTGAGGGGAAAAATTTAACCCAAAATTGGGCGAAACGGGGTCTTTGTCCCAAGAATTGTTTTCGGTTTTGTGGGTTTGGACTCCGCCTCTACCTCCCCTCCAAGTTTCAACCGATTCTGAGTGGTTCACGTAAACTGCAGTTTAGCCGAAAATGTGATACAAAAAAGAAATATTTTTTAAATAATGTATGTCATTTAAATAACGCTTTAAATTTTGGGTTAGGTGCCTGAAAACTAGTGTTTTACGTAGGCGTTATAACGGAACCTAATTTGATAATCACGTTTTTTTTTCGTAGAATTGAATAAAACTATCGAATTACAATAAATACAATTGACAAAAAAAGACAATTAAAAAAAAAAGACAATTAGAAAAAAAAAGACTTACCTTATCACAAATACGTGGTAGCGTGATTAATTTTTTTTAAATAATTTATAATTTTTATTAATGATTTTATAAATTATAATTATAATTTTTATAAATATAATTTTTATAATTATAATTTGCATTAATTTTTAACTTTTAACGTTTACGAAAATTTGCATTAATTTTTAACTTTTAACGTTTACGAAAATTGAAATTAATTTAGTGAATTGAAATCGCTTTTTGTATCGCTTTTTGTATTCGTTAAAAAAATCATTCATAAGGCAGGGTTGCCGAATGGAAGTTATTGAATTCCCCAAAAAAAAATCTAATCAAAACCCTACCAGCCTGAAAGCACTGAATCATCACTGTTCCATCACTGAGATTTGTTGTTGTATTCTAATGATTCATCACTGAGTTATGAATGGAGCTCGGGAAAAAACTCAGCGTTAGAAAATACAATTTACTACCACATACAAACAACTATCTCTCTTACATATGAAACAAAATATACTTGCTTTTATACAAAACTCATCACTGTTTAACTACCCAGTACTCATCACTCATTCATCACCCATTATTCATCACTTATTCACTACCTAGTACTCATCACTGTTTTAATGCCTTTCCTTTCTAAAAAATCAATAAAACATTTGTTTTATCTGTGGACAAATTTATTATTAACTATAAAGATCAATAAATTAACTATAAAATGAATTGAATTTTAAATTAATATAAAAATATATAATATTCTTTTTTTTTGCCTTTTTTTTGACAATAATCGTTACAGTTTTGACACTTACATTTTTTTCACTCTTAATCACAATGCATCTAAAGAAGTTTCACTTCAAAAAATTATAGTTTTAGGAGAAAATTGAAAAAAACCGTTTTTTCAAAAAAAAATTCAGTTGCGTTTTTCGGCCACTAGATGGCATTTGCGGGTAGAATCCTGAGTCCCCATTGCCGATAGTACTCCTTGGTGATGACGTCATCCCGATAGCTCACGCCCCTATTCGGAAGAATCCCCAATTTTTGAATGCATTTACTAATGCTAAATATATTGGAAAAAAAATAAATTCGGGCTTTGTGACTCAGTCAGAGGGACATAAAGCCCATATATTTTGGCTTTATGTCTCATTTTATTTGGGCGTTATGGCTCATTTTAAGAGTCATAAAGCCCGCAGGCGTTATGCCCTTTTTCAGTGGGTCAGAAAGCCCGTGGGCGTTATGAGTTCGGGCCTGGTGACACCCCACCCAATCATTGTTGTGATGAATCTTTTTCAGAATTTAACGAATTTCTCACTCATATTGATTTTTTGGAGAATCAAATTATTGATGAAGAAGAAGAAGAAATAAAAAATTCGCGGGTAATTATTACAGGCTTCCCACCGATAATTGGAGGATAAAAAGTAGGAAAAAAGGTATATTTTTGTTTAAAAAAGGTCAAACACAAGGTATTTTTCTGAGGAAAAAAAGGAATAAAAGGATTTTTTTCAAACTTAAATAAAACTAGTTACTATCACAAAAAACAATTAATTATTACCAAAAAAAATTTTTTATATTAAAATTTTTAATTCATTTTATAATTGAATTCATTCTTATCTTAAAAACAATTAATATTATTAATATATATGTTATAATATGGTATAATATTAATGAACTCTGAAAAATCACATAAATTCGAATTTTTTGTGATTAAAACTTTGAAGCTCTCTTGATTTTTCTACACATTTTTGGGCCGATTTAGTTCTTAAAAACATTTAGAGAAATATAGTGAAAAGAAATAAGTTATCTTATTAAATCTTTTTCTATGAGAATGTATTTTTTTATAACAGTAAATCTGTTGTTGACTAAAGTAGGTAAAAACAGCAAATTGGTAAAAACAGTAAGTATGGAAAGAGTTCCCAGATTTTTCCGCAGTAAAAGGAGGACATCCTCAAAAAAAATATATAGATATATATATACAACGCGTACACGCCAAAACGATCAAAATTTTCAAATATTGAACCCGACCCTTCCGATTTAAATAAAACTTTCAGGGTTTTTTGAGCGTACGAAAAAATAGACCCATCCTTTTTTTTTCATCAATTCGAGCGTAATCTTCAGTGTGAGGGCGGGTTGGAAAATCCAATTTTAACCATTTTTCATAAAAACCAGAGTATGTTTTCTATCGGAATAGGAAAAAAAAATTTACAGAAAAGCATTTTTATTTCAATCAGAAAAATATCATCATCTGATTTTTTCAGTTTTTATTTTTTTCTTATTTTTCTCTTCTTCTAAAGAAAAATTTCCCTAAATAATTTATAAATCCCTCATTAAAAGAAACTTTCAAAAAGAAATATATTTAGGAAAAAAATAATATTCTTCTTTTTCCTTCAAAGAAGACTATTCTCTTTTTGATTTTTTTCCTTCTAAAAAAAATAAAAAAAAACAAGTAGTAAAGTAAACAAAAATTCAAAACAAAAAAATTAAGACGGTGCACACATACAACATTGCAACATTTTGTTTCTGTATACTATGCTGCTCATAAAAGAAAACAATTTTTTCCTTCTTTTCAGAAAAGGAAGAAAAAGATATTTTGCTGATTGTTTGTTTTTTTTTTTTCGAAAAAAATTATAGAATTCTGAATATTTTTTTTTACTCTGAGAGAAAAAAATAGAACTCCTGAAAAGTATTTTCAAAAGGAAATAAATTTTAGGAGAACTATTTTTGAAAAAGAGCAAAAAAATAAATCTCCGAAATTAAATTCCAGGGAAGGAAAAAGAATGAAATTGAAAAATTCAGGAGGGATATTTTGCATACCCTGATAAAAACCCATAATTTTAAAAATTCATAACATTCGATAGAAAAAACCGATTTGGACTCTTGGAGATGCTAATAAAAGGAAAATACATTTTTTGTTTTAAATTTAACCGAAAAAAAAAAATTTACGATGACAAAAAACAAGAAATATATAAAAATGTTGAATGAGATATTTTAAATAAAGACGTTCGAATATTAATGAAGCAGGGCTCGTTTAAAAAATAATATACATTATACAGGAACAGAATTGAATTATAAATATCAATTTCAAAGTATCTTCTCAGTCAGTTACTTAATATCGAATTTAACTTACAAAAAATTATATCCGACATTACTCATTGTATTGTTTATTTTTGTGTAGCTGTTTTTTTTTTCAAATTTTTTATCTTAAAAAGAGGTCTAAAAATATAATATGAACAATTGAAAACCTGAAAATTGCCATCTGAGAAGTTTAGAAAGTGTTGTTCTCAGGCGCATATTATTTTATAATCATCTAAAAAACGAAAATTCATTAGAAATTAAAACGTTGTTATAAAAAATTTAACTATCTCTAGAATCGACCAATCTATAACGACAGAGAATTTTTACTTTATAAAACTTGAAACGGTTTTTATTTGATTTTTATTCTAGACAGAGTCTATAAATCTATATTTATCGATATTTTTAATCAATAATTCCAATAATTCAAAATAATAATTTTTTTGGAGATATAATTCGATAGTAATCAGTGAAAACTTATTAAGCTATTTATTTTAAACGTACAGATCAACAGAGTCACAAATTTTTCAAAAAATAAAAAAATAGGTATAAATTTGACAATTTTAAGCGAATGCGATAAAATGCATTTTTTTCTTTTAAATCCAATTTTATTTTGGGAAATTCTATACCTATATATTATAAATAAATAACTATAGTTTAAATTATATAAAAATTAAAAAAAAAAAACAATATATGTACGTATAATAATTGACTAATAATATTTATAAGAGGGTCAGAATTCATACAAGTAAATTTCAGAATTTTTTTTTTCAAATAACTCAAGAATGATGACAATATTTTCAATGTATTGAATAAAAATTTCATACTAAAATGTGTTTATTCTTAATACAATAATAAAAACAATAAAATCAAGAATAAACACATTTGAATTAAAACATTTTACTCAATACATTCAAAATATTGTCATAATTTTTGAAAAAAATTTACTTTATGAATTATGTCCTTCTTATAAATATTATTACTCAATTGTATAATGTATAACATAAAAAAAAATATAAATAATGCATTTAATCGCATGTGCAGTATAATTAAATGCGATCTCTAGTAGAAAAAAATAAATATTTGGAGGAAAAAAAGGAATTTGGACATATTTTTGAAAAAAAAAGGAAAAAAAAAGGAATAAGAGGTTCATAACCAAAACAAAGGAAAAGTAGGTTAAAAAGGTCAAGTGGGAAGCCTGTTATTAAACGTTCTTACTGAGTTTTACAAAGTTAATTGTGTAACCGAGTCTAAATTTTAAAAATTTATTCTCAAACAATTTTTTGGTGGGGGCTCTTCAGCCGGACAATTCTTGGTAATTGATGTCACAATTATTGAGCATTTAGTGCTTAATTTGTGACTATTAGTGCCATAAAAACTAGAATTTGTGCTCGCTTAGCTTTTGAGAAACTTTGAATTTCGAACATGGGTCAAAGTGGTAGCTCTGGCCGGATTCGAATTTCCAAAAAAATAAAGACGCTATTATTTAGTGCTTAATTTGTGCCTATTTGTGCTACAAAAACTAGCATTGTGCTCTTCAAAATTATGTGAAAACAATTTTTTATAGATTAGGTCAAAATTCCAAAATTTGAACCGAATTTTTTTTCGTCGAATTTAGTACAGTAAACGCAAGCACAAATTAAGCACTAAATGGTGGCATTTTCGCTTATTCTAAATTCGACTAACAAAAATTCGGTTCAAATTTTGGAATTTTGGCCTAATCTAAAAAAAATTGTTTTCACATAATTTTGAAGAGCACAAATTCTAGTTTTTGTAGCATAAATAGGCACAAATTAAGCACTAAATGATAGCATCATTATTTTTTCGAAATTCTAATCCGGCCAGAGAGACCCTTTGACCCATGTTCGAAATTCGAAAATCAAAATATCTCAGAAACCAAGCAAGCACAGATTTTAGTTTTTGAGGCACTAATAGTCACAAATTAAGCACTAAATGCTCATTAATTGTGACATCAATTACCAAGAATTGTCCGGCTGAAGAGCCTCCACCCAATTTTTTTGCTATCAAATTTATATTGTATATAAAAATTGTATATAGATTTAAGACTTTTAGTATATAAGATTTTCTATAAACATGATAAGATTTTAGAATAAAGTTTAGATTGAAATTTAACTCCAAATCGATATCTCATTTTAAAATACAGCTTCACCTGAGCTCACTATAAACGGGTAAGCAGGCGTGGTAAGCCTTTATAACATATCAAGCTGCTCCAAGCTATAAAATGGAAAATCCGGCTCTTTAGTCACCACGATAGCGTGTCTCGCTTCCAATAAGACTTACCGGCTGACTACTGCCTCTTAATAAGGATCCTCTATGATCATAGACTTTTAATGATGATGATCCTGAAACCAAATTATGATGTCCCAATAGACGTATTGGAACATACCATAACTTAGCTCAGCAATTAGATCATATAATATCAATAAAATTAATTATTGTCTGTATTACTTTTAAAATCCTTTAGAATTTATGTGTCTTCCAAAAAGTATTTTTTTACGGTTTTTGTTACTAGGAATTATTTGGCCTTTCATTTTTGTTGCGTACAATAAATTATATTTTATATTTTTTCAAACTAATTTATTCATAGTGGAAACCTAGATTGCATCTAAAAAAAAAATGTTTATTTTATTAGAGTAAGAATTTAAGGCCGGTATTCAACTGAAGATAAAGTACAAGATAAATTTTATCTAGAAAAGGAACATTATTGAGTGAGATAAAAATTTACACATGACTTTCTGACTTATGTAGTACCTAAACAATTTTATTTTTAATTTTCTTACCTCCCAACTTTCATCCATTTTATTTAATTAATTTTACCAATTTTATTTTATTTTATTAAATTAAACTATTATTTTAATTTTAATATTTTTTACCAATTTCAGTTTAAAAATTATTTTAGTTTTCTGATTTTTGTTTGTTTTCTTCAAACAACAAACGTCAAATTCTTTTTACACGACCTAATGTCAAAATTTATCTTGAAAAGAATGTTCAAAACATTCTTTGCAAGATAAATTTTTGAAATAAAATTTATTTGAGTTAAAAAATTTTCATACAATTTTTACTCAGATAAATTTCCATTTATCTTCAGTTGGGTACCGATAAATTAAATTCACTCAACTAAAATTTATCTCAGATAAAATTTTATATGAAAAAGTTGATTTTATCTCCAGTTGAATACCGGCCTTTATAAAAAAAAATGTAATAAAATTAACTGTTTTTTTCATTCGACTTTTTCTCAGTCGAATTTTTCGGAATCGACAATTTCTCAGTCGACATTATGACCCGGACCCATAGTAAATATATGTAACGATACAAAAATTAAAGTAAAAATTTCAAGTAATCTATATATATAAATAGGGTTCCCAGACGTCCTCCTTTTTGGGGAAAGTCCTCCTTTTTGATAGTAAAAAAAGTGTCCTCCTTTTTTTTCATTATTTCGCATTTTGTCCTCCTTTTCCATTATACTCTATTTTTTCCTCCTAAGCTAAGTTAAAACAAAAAAAAAAAAAAACTACACAAAAATAAACAAAACAATGAGTAATGTCGGATATAATTTTTTGTAAGTTAAATTTCATATTAAATAACTGACTGAGAAGATACTTTGAAATAATGTGATATTGATAATTCAATTGTGTTCCTATATATCATGGGTGTCTAAACTATGACCGTTTGAGGGCCACATTGGAAAGAAAAAAAATTTGCTGGGCCACACATACAAAATTTTTTCAACAAATTGAAATAACAATTAACTCGATGTTGTTCTATTAAAATATAAATTAACTTTTTTTATTATTAATTTTTTGATTTCAATTAGATATGTTAGGTACATATATATTTTAAATTTGTAGAAGTTTCGTTTCATTTAGTTTGGATGTCATAAAGATGTAAAAAATTCAAATTAATGAGATGGATGAATTTTCAAATTTTCAAAAGTAAATCGATACTACGTTTGAAAGACGAGGTTGCAGTTCTTAATTTATTTTCAAGATGTTTGTCCTTGATCTTTGTCCTATTTCGTTTTTTGTATGCTTTATTTTTGCAAATAATTGTTCACAAATATAGGTACTGCCAAAATCTGAAGACATTAATAAAGCATGATTGTGAAAATTAGGGTATTTATCGCGGGGAAGGTAATCTTTATAAAACTCCAGTAAAGAAAAAATCCCAAAATTTTCCTTCAGTTGAATGTCACTTTGCATGCGTTTCATTTGAAGATTTGAAGGTAATTTATTTATTTCTAGACAAAATGGGGTAGAAAATATGTCAAAATACTTTTCATTTTTTCGAAAATCTTGAAATCTATTTTCAAACTCTTGTATTAAATCAAAAATGAATGCAGGATATTTTGCATATATTGTGCAACTCATTAAGTTAATATCATTAAGTTGTAATCGCTTGTATTAAGCTTTTGAAATAAATAAATAAACAAACACAGGTTTATGTGCAACCAAAATACTGAAATGAGAAATTCGTAAATTGAAATATTTTAATAATTTGCTTTTGGGCCGCATTTTAAAAGCTTTTGTGCCGCATTCGGCCCGTGGGCCGCACTTTAGACAAGCATGCTCTATATTATTATTTAAATGAGCCCTGCTTCATTAATATTCGAACGACTTATTTTATAATTTTTCATTCAACATTTTTATATATTTCTTGTTTTTTTCTTCATAAAATTTTTATTTTTCAGTTAAATTTATTTTCCAAAAGTATAATTTTTCAAATTTTTTTCTGAAGCATCTCAGAAATTTTCGAAAAATGCCATTTGTCAGCCTGTATTTCTGCGATGCTTCAAAAAAAGTTGAAAAAGGACTTTTCGCAAAAAGTTCCAACAAGATTCTTTTAATTTAAATGAGAATAAAACTCAAGAAAAATGTAAGGCTCGTTTAGCAGTTTTTCATAAAAACCCATAATTTTAAAAATTCATAACTTTTGATAGAAATAACCGATTTGGACCCTTAGAGATACAACTAAAAGGTATTGAATTAAGCTTTTCAAATAAAATAAAACCATTGATTAAGAATATAAAGATTCTTAGCTTCATACAACATTGTATTCTTAATCAATGATAAAACTGAAAAAATTTGGGTATCCTGACTGCAAAAAATCACATTATTTTCATGTTTTGAGATTTTGAATACGTGTGGGGACAGAAATTTTTTTTTTTAAATATTTTATTTTTAAAGCTTAGAGAATAAACATTATATCATCAAAAATTTAGAGATGTGATTCGAGATATGATTTTTTAATATGTCCCCTTCAGTTTATTTGCATGGAAATTGAGTTATTTGTATTGGAAATTAATATCGTGTAATAAAATTTGTAACAAATTATTTTTTCAAATAATTTAAAAAAGTTTTGTCTCTCCCACACTTTTTCAAAATCTCAAAACATGAATATAATGTTATTTTTTGCAGTCAAATTCAATACCTTTTATTTGCATCTCTAAGCGTCCAAATCGGTTTTTTCAAAAGTTATAATTTTTAATATTATGGGTTTTTATGAAAAATGCTAAAAAGTGGATTTTTCAACCCGCCCTTACACTGAAGATTACACTCGAACTAATCTAAAAAAAGGATGGGTCTATTTTTTTCTTACACTTAAAAAACCCTGAAAGTTTTATTTAAATCGGAAGGGGTCGGGTCCAAAATTTTAAAAATTTTGATCGTTTTGGCTTGTACATATATATATATATATTTTATATATATATTTTTTGTTAGGATGTCCTCCTTTTACTACCGACAAATCTGGGAACCCTATATATAAATAAAAATTAATGTCCTTTATCTATTCCTAAACTGTTTGACCGATTTCGACGATAAGGGAAGATTTACTAACTATTAAAATAGACAGAAGGCAGGGAGCAGAAGTGAGGGGCAAAATGGATAGGCAGAAGGGAGGCGCAGAAGTTAGAAGGGCGAGGAAAACAGAGGGGTAGTATGACAATTGCATAAAAAAGAATATTAATTTTGAATTATGAAAAATTAAAAAAATGTTTAACATATTAAGAAATTTTAATACGGTATTATATTAATAATAACAGTGAATTTTGTAAGTCAAAAATATTTATTCAATTTTTATATGCCAAATGTTAAAAAAAAAAATTTAAAACGATTAAAATATTATTGGTCAATTATCGGATTTTGATTCTTGTGAACTTAATGTAAGTATATCTACCTACCTATAAATATTTATTATTTTAAAATTATTAGTATTTTTTTAAAATCCATATTTACAACACAATAATTCAGAATAAAGCAGAGCCAATATGGAAAATTTTTGTGTTTTCGGATGTTCGATAATTCGAACAGTCCAAATAACTATACTAATTAATTAACTATTCATTTTTGTTTTATTAACTCTAGAACAAATTCTGACTTCTGATTCCTTTTGAATATGCAAAATTTATTTATTTTTATAAAAGAAAAAATTTAGACGGTGTTAAAAAATTCCAATACGAAATTCGGACTAAAAAATTCGCCTTAAAAGTATCGCTGAAAATAAGCTGTCATATCCCTGTACCATATGCAAAAGAGAGAAATTTCTTCTTGTTTTTATTGAGTGAAGAAGGCGTTAAGATCAATGCCGAATACTACAAATCAAAAATTTCGAAGTACCATCTCATACAGCAAACATAGGCTTGGTTAGGGCTTCCAGATCTCATAATCCTAAAAAGAGAGTTTTCCAACAAAAACTCGAAAAAAGAGACTTTTAGCTTCAAATAAAAAGAGACCAAAAATTATATAGAATAAAACAAAAAAAATTAAAACATATTTCACTTTAAAAAAGTTATTTAACATAAATAATATGCATATATATAATATGTAATTCAAAAGAAATAAGCGCATAACTATAAAAATTCCTCCGATTCATTCGTTTCTTTAAAAAATTTAACCCATTTTCACTTAACAATAATTTTCTATAATCCTCATTATTTTGAAATTTCTCTGGAAGCCCTAGGTTTGGTGAAATTTTAACCGACTTTTTACCAAGCGATGAGTAGTCCAGACTTAAACCCATTGAATTATTTTTCATGGGAAAAAACAGAAAAAATTAACTGGGTTGGATCATTTGAAGTGAGTTTTCGTTAAAATTGTGGGAGAAATGCAGTGGCGTAGCGAGCTTAACTCGTGCCCGGGGCACAATAACTTTTTAGCGACCCCCCCCCCACCTCATTCGAAAACTATATATTATTATATTTAAAATATACTCGCAAATTAATAAATAAATAAAGTAAAATAAATAAAGTCATAGGCTCAAGCTAGGCTTTTAATTTGAGACAAAAAATGTAGTAGAGAAAACAAGACTAGATTTTGACATGATCATCTAGAATTCTAGAATTTGTTCAAAAGATACCTAATATTTATTTTACTATTTTTATAAAAAAATATTTTAAAAACACGCAGTTTTAAAACAATAAAAAATTAAATATTTACAATCTCTATGGAGATAATGGAGATATATATATTTAAACATAATATAATACTAATTACTATGTATAAATTTTCCTTGCTTTTGATGAAGAAAATTTATCAATAATATCATCAAAGTTGATCATTTCAAATCTTTCACAAATAGAAATTCCCTGACATTTCCCTAACACAACAATAAAATTCCTTAAATTTAAAGAAAAACAAATCCGATGACGTCCTATTTCTATTATGAATATATTTAGCAACGTGACAAAAACGCGTTTTTTGCAAAAATTGAATTTTTATTCTTGAAAGTGATAGAAAGTGGTATTAGAAATTATGTTTGTTCAACAAGTTTGCCGCCATTTAGGTTTTTTGAAGTTTTGTCGTTACCTTTTGGGTACTTTGAAATTAAGCATTTTTGAGTATGAAAACTTCGAAATAGCCTTTCATGATGTTCTAGACTTTGATTCAGGAGGAGTTTACCTTCATATTTTAGAAAGTTTTAGTTTCTGAAAATATTGCATAGATGGCGTTTTAACCAATTTTGTATATTAAATTAAAATCACTCCATCTTTTGGGCAACATTTGTACTACATAAATGAAACCAAAAAAAGACCGTTCCAAGACCTTGCCAACAAAAAAAAAAGTTGAAGAATCGAATAATGAATAAAAGAGGTATGCCAAATTAAAAAAATTACAAAAAAAAAATATTTCCGTTATTATTCAAAAACTCAATTTTAAAGAACGAATCCATAACGAAAAACCAAAATTTATGAGGACATGTTTTTAGGAAATGCATGTTGGAACGTGAATGAACGGATAAAACGTTTGAATAATTGAAAGCAATTATCTACTACTAAAAAACGTAAAAGCGACTCGAAACAACTCGTGAGTGAGATTTTGAATGATTCGGAGACAGAGCTGGACGGGCCTAACAAGCTAGAAGGAGTTTCCTGGTGGGCGGTACTAAAATCCGTTGTCTAAAATTATAATGTTTTCTTTTAAGTTTTTTTTTAAGCGTGAGAAAATTTTTTTACAAAAAAAATTTGAATTTGCCGGTCCTAAATTCATTCCCAGTCCAGCCTTTTCGGAGATACTCGATTTTATAGAACTTGCTATATGCCTTTCAGAAATTACTGTAAAATCAGATAGGATTAAATACTGAAAAAACAAATTACAATAGCAAAAAGTTTAGGTTATAAGTTTGGAAAAGAAAATTGGAAAGAAAATGAAATTGATGTGGAAGAAACATTAAAAAAAATAATTTCAAAGCTTATATGACAATGTCTATGAAAGCGAAATGGAAGGGGAGTCTGTTGAAAACAGTTCTCGAAAATATATACAATAAAAACAACACCAAAACTGAGCAAAAATCGAATCAAAAAACTTCAAAACTGGTTTTATATAAAACGTCGCCAACCCGAAAATACTGGACCGATTTGACCCGCGCAAGCGGCTTTGAAAAGGTATAAATATGTACTGCATGAAGAAAATCGTACGTGAGATCATTGAGTACAACTTTTTTGAAAATGGCTGAAAATGGTCATTTTTTTGTATGGGGTAATCCTAAGAAGTGAATTATATTCTAAACCCTTAAAAAATTTCAACCTGTGCAAGCGGCTTTCTAAAATGGTATAGAGTGACCAAATCTGTTGAAAATTGAGGGAGTACATTCAAATGAAAAAAACTCATTTTTTGTTTTTTCAGTATTTTTAGGGTTTCTCATGGATTAAACTGGCAACACCGAGGTGCCTTCACCTGCAAAGAAAGCCCGCACAAATACCTACTTAAAATTATATCTGTAAATATTCTTGTAAATTTAACAACAGAGAGATGATAGTTTGAAGTTTTCCAAGCCTTCTGCCACAAGAATCGTCATATCTCCCAAAAAAAAAATTTTTTTTTAATTTTAAATGCAAAAACTTATGTCAAATATCAGCCTATAAAATAAATGTAAAATGAAAATCTAACGATTAACTTGAAAAAATGAAAAAAATGTCGGGTTGCTAAATATATTATTACAGTTTAATTTATACTATTAGTGTTCCTTTTTTGCTTTTTATTTACGGATTAACATTTATTATATTACACTGGCATTAAATTAAAAATATATTTTCTAGAAATCTATTTAATAAAAATAAAAATTATCTTGCAATTTTTTGTTTTGCGGACCATTTGGCGCCTATTTGAGTAGCGCCCGGGACATGATGTCCCCCCCACCCGCCCCCTCAATACGTGACTGAAGAAATGCTACTGTGCATCTCGTGTGTAATGGTTTTGAAAAAAGATTGCATCTAGTAACAAGGGCAAAAGCGGGCATAATTAAAAAAAAACATAAATTGTAGATATAAATTTAAATTTATTAAAACAATTAGGGTTCCATATTATCAATTTGTAAAATATTTTTTAGAATAAAAGTACTTTTTTATAATCCAACTCATTTTTATTTTCAGAGAAGAGAAAAAATTGTAGGGTCCCCATCAGGTTAGGAGTATTTTGAAGATTTAAAGGAGATTTTTGGATTCAGCAAATTTATAAATTCAACCGAGGTAATTGAAGAAAGTTTTGCAGGTAAAAATCAGTTACAAAAGTAATATTTACTTGATAAGTCTTTAAATAGTTAGAAATTAATGATTTTGTAATATTTTCTTTTTCTGTTTTATAACAAAATTCAAATAAAAAATATCCTACTCTTTAGTAAGTAGAAATTACACAAAAATCGTAAACATAAAATAACCATAAAATCATATTTACTTTTACTATATATTTGAAATGTTCAATTTTAGAATTATCATTTGTTAAAAAAAAATGTTGGAGTTGGAGGAAAGTCGAACCATTGCAATTGAAAATATTGCAGGAACTAATTGTGATAAAATAGAGTAAATAAAAATAAAAACAGTACTTCAGCAGAACTACGAAATTAATATAAATAAATAAACAATAAAAAACATTTCAAGCTTTAATTTTATTTCTGACAACTGCTCAAACAAAAATTAGCTTTCTTTTTTTTTATTATGCAAATAATTTGTTTAAAAAATCATAATTATATTATTAATTTTTTTAAATTTAATTGGAGTTCTTAAGTTAATTTTTTTTATAAAAGAAAATTTAATTGAGTATAAAAAAATACAAAACATTTTTTTAATTGATTAAGAATTTTAATCCCATCATTAGAGCTCGAAAACGTGGAATGATTGGTTGAGATAGATTTCAACTTTTTTCCTTTTCTACAAAATATTTTGTCTTATTCATAATATGTTAACTTGATCACGTTTAGAAAAGTTGTGAAGAATTTTTTAATCATTAAATTTTTTAATTAAATTTTAAGTTTGGATTTAAATTTGTTTAGTTTAATTTATAGTAGATTACAATACATGTTATGAAAATTTGTTATTCTTGCGAGTTGTGTATACACACAAACACATAGACACGAGTCATATTTATATCACGAAGACCGAAGGTCGAGTGATATAATATTGACGAGTGTCTATGGGTTTGTGTGTATACACAACTCGCAAGAATAACAAATTTGATTAACATGTATTGTATACTTTAATGTGCATGCGAGAGGTAGTTGCATCCATACATTTGCAATGTAAAAAATAAACAAAAGTTCAAAATAAAGCAAGGAAATAAAATTTAATTAATACGGAAAAAAAAAAAAAAAAATTAGTAATTTTTCCAAAAAAAATTATTCATTTTTTTTTTGCAGAAAAAAAAAATCGAATAATTTTTTTTTGGAAAAATCTCTTTTTTTTTGGGAGCGACTACAGTTACGGCAACCGTAATCCTGTTGAAAATTGACTAAAGTTACGGCAAACGTAACTCTTTTTTTTATTTTGAGAGTTACGACAACCGTAATCCTGTAGAAAATTGGTTAAAGTTACGGCGGACGTAACTTTTTTTTTTTTTTAGTGATTACAAAGTGCAAAGTTTTTTTTGAGCATTATGACTTTTTTTTTAAATAAAAAGTTGTTATGCTGAATGGGGGACGGCCGCCGCCTCCCCCAAACCCCCTAGGGCTTCTTTTTTATTTTTTTTTTATTTTGCTTTGGCTTCGCGTTTTTAAAACTATTTTTGTATTTTTGTATAACGATGTAAGGTTTTACTATTCTTGCATTTTTTGTATGACGATTTTTACTTGTCAATAACTTTCACATGTACACATAATTTATATTTTCTATTTTGTACACGTTTATAATTTTAATACTGTAGCCGAGAGGTAGAGTGGTAGAATGAAATGCTAAAGAACGAGGTTCGAATCCCGAAGAAAGGGTTAAGACAAAAAAAAAAGAAAAAAAAAAAAAAAAAAGAAAAAAAGAAAAAAAAAATTAAATAATTTTTTTTTTTTTCGACAAGCATTACCTAAAAGTTACGGTTGCCGTAACTTTAAAAAAAAAGAAAGTTACGTTAACCGTAACTGTTAAAAAAAAAAATAAGTTACGTTAACCGTAACTGTTAAAAAAAAAAATAAGTTACGGTTACCGTAACTGTAGCCACTCCCATTTTTTTTTATTATATTAGGAATTAGCTAATCTTCTTAAATTTTATTTTTAATTATTAAAAAAAATAATAATAATTTTATAATTTTTTTTTTTTATAATTAAAAATAAAATCAAATAATTAAAATTATTATAATTATAATTTATATTTACAATAAATAATCTCCTTGTTGCTGCAATTTACCTCGTTTGTTGATAAAAGAAAAAAAAATTCTTACTTGACATTTGACAATTGACAGCAAACTTTATAATGCAGACAAAAATTTTTTCAATTCTATCAGGGTTACCATTGTTCTATTTTTATTCATTTTTGTTTTTTTGAATAAAATAAGTAATATTTTTTAAGTGTGGTTCAAATTTTTGTACTAAAATCCAACCATACTCGTTCAAAAACTTAGTAGTAGAGGTTCGAAGATCCTTTAAAAACACATGTTAAGAAAATTCATCGACTACCGACTGGCCGCTTTTTAGAAAAAAAAAATAGCCGCGTATTTTTTTATTGGTTCTTTTTTGTTTTTTTTTTGTTTGCTCAGAGGGAAAATATAGATTAGCTCAGAGGGGAAATATAGATTTTTAGCATTATAAACTAAACTTTATTTGACATTGATATGATGCATGTGAGATGTATACATTTGCAATTTTTTTTGTATATGTCTGTATTGAAATATTGTGAGTGTGAGTGATATAATTGCTTGTGCATGCAATGGACCATTTACCGAGCTAAATTTGCGAATGTAAATACAACTTACCGAAGACATGCACATTAAAATTCTTGTTTATACTAAACATGATAACAAAAAATTAATAATAACAAAAAACTTTCGTCAAACAATTCCCCTATTTTTGTTATCTTTCCTTCTCCATAGTCATGTAGTCTATAGTTTCTCTATATTTGTTGTTTAAATATATGGTATCAGTTTTATAGTTTACGGCAGTTGGTAAATTAAGTTGTATTGTCATTGCCTCTTTATTTTTCCTTTTTCTCCAATTTTCCTCTCTATACAATATTTTAGGATGGTCATAGTCAAATTTATCAAATACAAACTGCTTATTATCAAATACAAACTGCTCTAAAATCGTAAATTAATGTCCAGTGGCATAATTTTTATGCCCAGAGGAATAATTTTTAGTACCAAGAGAATTAATGTAATTCCAAAAATTCTTGAATTAAAATATTTGAATAATTTTAATACTACGGCCGAATGGTAGAGTGGTTGAATGAAATGCTAAAGACCGAAGTTCGAATCCCGACGGAAGCATAAGAAAAATGTATACGATGTTTATATTTTCTATTTTGTGCTCATGAACTATGGCCTAATGGTAGAGTGGTCGGTTGAAATGCTAAAGACCGAGGTTCAAATCCCGAAGAGGGCATAAGAGAAATAAAATAAGAAATTAGAATAAAAAAAATAGAAATAAATAAAAAAAAAAAAAAAAATTAAGATAAAAAAAAATTTTTTTTCTCTTTTAAAAAAATTGTAATCCCAAAAGGCATTGATTTTAGTACAACCGTCATTGGACGGTTTTTGTTGCGGAAAATACTTGATTTTATGCATTTTTACATGATTCTAGCACGTTTTTTATCTCAGTGCAAGTGTAATTTTTTTTAAAGAAATCTGAAAAACTTAATCTTTGTGTGAGGGTACTATTAAATTTATAAGAATTATGAATGATGTATTTGATTTATTAAACTCTCGAAATATGCCTCAAAGGAGAATAAAACGGCCACTTTATACATACAAATTAAATAAAAACAAAAACTAAATCAAGATCGCGTTTTTTTCGTCTATTTAATCTAGGTTGGAATCGAATACAAATTGTAACGTCTGTTGTACTTGTGCCGCCGGTAAAATAAAATAAAATCTGAATGAAAAAAATAAACAATTATTTACACAACGAAACCAACGAAATTTTTGAAGTTTATACTTCTTTAGCGACGTTGGAAGAAATTTGGTAGAGGGTAAAAATCCATTTTCATATAGAATTTTTCTGAGAATCGTCATCATTTTTCTGAGAATCGATCGTCATCATTTTTCAAATATTAAAAAAAAAAAACAAATCATAATTGGGTTCGAACCTGGCACCTTCAGACTTATTTTTTTATCAAAAAAATTATTTTCGATGAAATAAAGGTTAGTTGGCTTAAAATTTTGGGTAATAGTAGAAGGAGTAGGGTCCACCCGGCCCAAAAAAAAATTTTTATTTTATTTTTTTAATTGTAAAAGTTACCTGTCGTTAAATGAACGTGGCCGGCATGAAAATTTTGGATCGGAGCAGGAGGCGAGTGGGTCTCCTACCCAAAAAAGACCAACATTTTTTTTATCAAAAAAATTATTTTCGATGAAATAAAGGTTAGTTGGCTTAAAATTTTGGGTAGTAGTAGAAGGAGTAGGGTCCACCCGGCCCAAAAAAAAATTTTTTTTTTGTTTTTAATTGTAAAAGTTACCTGTCGTTAAATGAACGTGGCCGGCATGAAAATTTTGGATCGGAGCAGGAGGCGAGGGGTCTCCTACCCAAAAAAGACCAAAATTTTTTTTTTATCAAAAAAATTATTTTCGATGAAATAAAGGTTAGTTGGCTTAAAATTTTGGGTAGTAGAAGGAGGAGTAGGGTCGACCCGGCCCAAAAAAAATTTTATTTTATTTTTTTAATTGTAAAAGTTACCTGTCGTTAAATGAACGTGGCCGGCATGAAAATTTTGGATCGGAGCAGGAGGCGAGTGGGTCTCCTACCCAAAAAAGACCAAAATTTTTTTTATCAAAAAAATTATTTTCGATGAAATAAAGGTTAGTTGGCTTAAAATTTTGGGTAGTAGTAGAAGGAGTAGGGTCCACCCGGCCCAAAAAAAAAATTTTTTTTTGTTTTTAATTGTAAAAGTTACCTGTCGTTAAATGAACGTGGCCGGCATGAAAATTTTGGATCGGAGCAGGAGGCGAGGGGTCTCCTACCCAAAAAAGACCAAAATTTTTTTTTTATCAAAAAAATTATTTTCGATGAAATAAAGGTTAGTTGGCTTAAAATTTTAAGTAGTAGTAGAAGGAGTAGGGTCTACCCGGCCCAAAAAAAATTTTTTTTTTATTTTTTTAATTGTAAAAGTTACCTGTCGTTAAATGAACGTGACCGGCATGAAAATTTTGGATCGGAACAGGAGGCGAGGGGGTCTCCTACTCAAAAAAGACCAAAATTTTTTTTTTATCAAAAAAATTATTTTCGATGAAATAAAGGTTAGTTGGCTTAAAATTTTGGGTATTAGTATAAGGAGTAGGGTCCACCCGGCCCAAAAAAATGTTTATTTTATTTTTTTAATTATAAACGTTACCTGTCGTTAAACGAACGTGGCCGGCATGAAAATTTTGGATCGGAGCAGGAGGGGGAGGGGGTCTCCTACCCAAAAAAGACCAACATTTTTTTTTATCAAAAAAATTATTTTCGATGAAATAAAGGTTAGTTGGCTTAAAATTTTGGGTAGTAGTAGAAGGAGTAGGGTCGACCCGGCCAAAAAAAATTTTTTATTTTATTTTTGAAGTTAATACTTCTTTAGCGGCGTTTGATGAATTTTGGTAGAGGGTAAAAATCCATTTTCATGTAGAATTTTTCTCAGAATCGTCATCATTTTTCTCAGAAAAATAAGAATAAGAATACTTATTTTTTTATTATATGTAAGAAACCCAAAATCATATGGACAGTATGGCTTAGTGGCTACAACATCAGATTGTAAGTCTGAAGGTGCCTGGTTCGATTCCCAATGACAAGATTTTTTAATTTCAAATATATGTATATATAGGGCCCAATATTATAAGCAAAAAAAGCTACGGTTAGGTCGTGCCGGAGCAAAATATACGAAATTTTTTTTTTTTTAAATAGGTAGCTCCGGTGAAATTAAGATTATCTGAAAAAAAATTTTTGGGTGGGGAGCTACGGTTAGGTCGTGCCGGAGCAAAATATACGAAAATTTTTTTTTTTTTTTTTTCAAAATAGGAAGCTCCGGTGAAATTAAGATTACCAGCCGAAAAATTTTGGGTGGGGAGCTACGGTTAGGTCGTGCCGGAGCAAAATAAACGAAAATTTTTTTTTTTTTTAATTGGTAGCTCCGGTGAAATTACTATTAACTGAAAAAAAATTTTTGGGTGGGGAGCTACGGTTAGGTCGTGCCGGAGCAAAATACACGAAATTTTTTTTTTTTCAAAATAGGTAGCTCCGGTGAAATTAATATTAACTGAAAAAAATTTTTTGGGTGGGGAGCTAAATATACGAAAATTTTTTTTTTTTTAAATAGGTAGCTCCGGTGAAATTAATATTATTTGAAAAAAAATTTTTGGGTGGGGAGCTACGGTTAAGTCGTGCCGGAGCAAAATATACGAAAATTTTTTTTTTTTTAAATAAGTAGCTCCGGTGAAATTAAGATTACCAGCCGAAAAATGGGTGGGGAGCTACGGTTAGGTCGAGCCGGAGCAAAATAAACGAAAAAATTTTTTTTTTTTAATAGGTAGCTCCGGTGAAATTAATATTAACTGAAAAAAAATTTTTGGGTGGGGAGCTACGGTTAGGTCGTGCAGGAGCAAAATATACGAAAATATTTTTTTTTAAATAGGTAGCTCCGGTGAAATGAATATTAACTGAAAAAAATTTTTTGGGTGGGGTTAGGTCGTGCTGGAGCAAAATATACGAAAAATTTTTTTTTTTTTCAAAATAGGTAGCTCCGGTGAAATGAATATTAACTGAAAAAAATTTTTTGGGTGGGGTTAGGTCGTGCTGGAGCAAAATATACGAAAAATTTTTTTTTTTTTCAAAATAGGTAGCTCCGGTGAAATTAATATTGCCTGAAAAAAAATTTTGGGTGGAGAGCTACGGTTAGGTCGTGCCGGAGCAAAATATACGATTTTTTTTTTTTTTTTTTTAATTAGGTAGCTCTGGTGAAATTAAGATTACCAGACGAAAAATTTTTGGGCAGGGAGGTACGGTTAGGTCGTGCCGGAGCAAAATATACGAAAATTTTTTTTTTTAATAGGTAGCTCCGGTGAAATTAATATTACCTGAAAAAAATTTTTTGTGTGGGGAGCTACGGTTAGGTCGTGCCGGAGTAAAATATACGAAAAATTATTTTTTTTAAAATAGGTAGCTCCGGTGAAATTAATATTACCTGAAAAAAAATTTTTGGTTAGGGAGCTACAGTTAGGTCGTGCCGGAGCAAAATATACGAAAAAAAATTTTTTTTAATAGGTAGCTCCGGTGAAATTAAGATTACCTGAAAAAAAAATTTTGGATGGGGAGCTACGGTTAGGTCGTGCTGGAGCAAAATATACGAAATTTTTTTTGAAGTTTATACTTCTTTAGCCGCGTTGTGCGTTTTTTTGGTAGAGGATAAAATATTTTAGTTTACATTTTGTACTCAGCAGCCCATCATTTGTAGCCACTGTTATTGAATATTTTAAATCTTTAAGTATAAACTTCTGTAGGCAGTTCTATGACTGCTTCGTGTGTTTTTTTTTTATAATAATACGTATAGTGCGTACAACAAATAAACAAAAATCATCAGGTAGCAGTTTAAAAGAATTTAGAATTTAATGGCAGTATATATATGGATAAGAGAAGACACAAAATTTTTTTATTCCTTATTTAATATCTATATTTATTTTCTATTATATTAATATCTATTAATATTAACATCTCAGTAACGATTTGAATAGGTAATTCAAAGTTGGATTGATCTTTGGGATACCACAAAAATGCTAAAAACGCACCGTTTTCGAGATATTTTGGAATAATGTTCCGAATTTTACCGCATTTAGAGGTACAAATATGGTCAGTTTAACTTATGTTCAAAAGTTAATTGAACTTTGAAATATCAGCTGCTGTGTTCTTTAAACAATTTCTTGATTTTAAATCAAATTTTGCCTTCTGATTCAAGAGATCAAAGGATTTTTTTTAATAAGGAAATCATGACACAACTGGTAGGTTCCTACATATAATGGTATAGGTACCAAGATGTAGCATTCTGTTATATCCACTAAATTTCTAAAATAAATAGATAATACCTAGATAAAATTAAAGAACTAAAAAAATTTCGATCCAACAATTAAAAAATAAAACGTAAGCTATAAAAGAAATAACATAAATATCATCCTAAAAGTCAATGATCTTCCAGCGAATAACATAGCAATCAAGCTTCATTCAAGAAAATGCTCAAATTTTAATAAATAAATAAAACAAAGCTCAGAGCGATAGTCATTGAAAAATATAACAAAAAAATTAATTAAAAATAAATAAAAAAAAATAAATAAAATTAAGCAATATCAATTTTTTATTCCGTCAATGAAATTAATAATTTTATTGTAGGTAGATTTGTCTTTTGCACAATAAAAATTAAATTTGGTAGAAATAAGACAATAAAAATTTAATCAAGTGTATATGTGGTATAGGTATAGGTACCTCACGGAAGAATGCATTTATATAGTTATATTTATGGGTAGTTCCACGGAAACTGGCCGATTCGATGTCACCACACTTTTTTTGTCAAACAGTATAAATATTAATATTTTTAATCTTAAAAATAAATTATATCAATTATTACCATTTAGGGCAAATAAAAAAAAAAAGTAAATATTTACTGTCATTAGCAAAAGTTTCAACTTAAAGACTGATTTTGTCATTCCCGTGGCTGTTACTAAGTAATGGGTTCGTATTCAAAACTAAAATTCGTTTTTTAATGTTCAATAAATACTTCACAAATTTCAATAAATACTTTCACAAATTGAAAAATTCGAAAAAAGCGGTGTTCCTTTTGAGAATAAGTTCGAAATTATCTGAAGCATCTAACAAATACAGACTTAAGTCCCAGAAATATTTTGTTTTAATTTATAATTTTTATTTAGTTTTCCCCAGTTTCCGTGGAACTACCCTTATATATATTGTTATATATATGTGCAAAATATAAATCAATATTTTACAAAACTAGGCAACTAGGTTTACATTTTGAAAATTAATTAATTATACTCCACAAAATCTAGCAAAATTGACATTTAATTCAAATACGATTCAAACAATTAAGGGTGGTGGTAATGTGAGACAGTTTCTGCTGCGTATAAAAGATTGGTCATCCATGCTTAAATATCACAAACTGGGCTTGGAAATTGGTCGTCATTGGAAAAACTACAAATTTTAAAACCAGTAAGATTCATAAAATCCACAACAGACTTGTGTATTGCTTGTATAAGTCGAAGATCAAATTGAGGATGAAAGTGCAAATCTTGATAATGAAAAGTTTATTGCCCGAAATATTATTTATAAATTATTACGAAAATTCTTTAAAAATTTAATATCTGAATAAGATATTTCAGTTCTAAGAATAGATTACAATAAACTATCACCTGAAATAAAGTAATCATTTTACCTGAACTAATAAGATAAAAGGCTAAATTAATTTTAGATTACTCCAAAAAATTCTAATAATTTAATAATTAATATTGACACAACAGCATTTGTTCAGATAAAAAAAATATTTAGCGAACAAGTAAGTCACATAAATATTATAAAATCACATTTATTGATTACATTTTAGTGCAGATTACAAAATCAGACTTATTATTTTGATAGTTCTTTAATGCTGTCAAGCTGTTTTTTTTAATAGTCAAATAGTCAAAATTTTGTTAATTATTTGTGTTATTTAGTTTGCATGACTGCTTGAAATGAAATGATTTATCACGTTTCGTTGACACTGAAAGTTTGAAATTATATGCGTGGTAAGCCCGATTGGGTGACACCGACGGCTGCGCCTGGTTAATTCAGTAATGGCTGTTCTGATTATTGTGCACAATTGGTGAATAAATTGTTTGGTACATGAGATAATGGTGGTACTGAATCAGCTCGAATAGAATGTATATCACCTGATGGTATTGGAATTCAACAACAACCGTTCTTGCCAACTAAAATGAAAATAATTTTACTATAAATGACAAAATAAGAATTAAAATCTAATAGTTTTTATTTTATTTAATTTATTTTATAGGTATTTGTTGGTTTTTTATTTAATTATCTTTTTTTTGTTGGTTTTGATGAAATCGAAATTTGAAATTTTTATTTCGCGCTTGTTTTGTTTTTTTTTTTTTCCTTTGGCGTATTTGGAAAATTTTCGATAAAAAATTTATTGAAATTTTTAAAAAAGTTTTTTTTTAAATATTTTGTTATTAATAATTCTTTGTTTTTGAAATATTTATTCATAAAATTTCAATTTTTTTTTAATTAAATAATATATTTTACCAGTGCACTGTCTGTCAAAGTGATTCCAACCGCGCCGCATCCGCTGAGAGACATATTTTATTGTGCAACACACACAAGCTACACTAAACAGACGCCGACGCCGAGAAGAAAATGCTCTGCGGAGAATTTTATATTTTTTATCGGCGTGCCTAAAAAAATTTCTTATATTTTTTCGGTTTTTTTGTTCTTTTTTTCACATTTTTTTTTTTTTTTTTGGATTTTTTTTTATTTTTTTTATTTTTTTTTTTATTTTTATTTTTTTTTGTTTGTTTTTATGTTTTTTTTTTGCACGCCGATGGCGCTGCCCGTCGCTTACTTTTTTTTCAACGCTCGTCGCCGCGGACAAAAACACATCGGCGTCTGACACTAAACACACATAAAATAAAATTTGACAACAATACGTTTTTTTTTTCTTTTTAGCATTCAATTTTTTTTTTTTTTTTATAATAATAATAAATTAATAAAAATATTAAAAATCAAAATAAATTTAAAAATATTTAAAAAAATAAGAAATAGTGAAAAGAAAAATTAAACGTTTTAAATAAATGAATTTATGAAAAAAAAAAATATATTAAAATAATTTCAAAATGGCGATTTTATTTTGTGTCCAAAAAAAAAAAAAAAATTAAAAATTAAAAAAAAAAAAATCTATTTTTTTGTTTTGTTTTTAAGTCAAAAATATAAACAATAAAAAAAATAATATAATAAAAAATAAAATTGTTTTAAATTAATCCGAAAATTAATAAAAAAAGAAATAAAGAGTTTTAATTAAATTTTGTGTGAACGTCTCGGAATTAGGAACAAAAAAAAAACAAGAAAAGAAAATTGAAAGAAAATTTCCACCAGAAAAGAATTTAAAATAAAAATAAAAGAAAATCATTTGTGTGTTAAAAAGAAAATCCGGAAAATAATAAAAACAATTTCTTTCTTTTTTGTAAAAATCAAAATGAAAGAAAAACTTATTTTTTGTTTGTTTCGGCCGAAGTTAAATTTTTAAAAAAGAAATGACCTGTGCTTTGTACACACCGATTGTTTTCCTACAAACGAAATTTTTCATAAATTTTAATTAAATTTTAATGTGAACGTGATTGTATTATGTCCGAATAATTAAATATTGACAGGATTATATCGAGGCTATCGGAAGGTTAATTGCTTATAGCCTTTCCAAAAACTATAACATTCTAAGGTAAGTTTCTTTAGCTTTCTGGAAACAGCGTTATTTCAGAGTTCATTGGGCATGCAGTGCAATATATGTAGTGGCAACGCTACAAGTGTCTTCTCCGGCCGTGTCGCGTAAACCTCAGTCAAGCTAACAACGCACATCTAACAGCTGCTGATGTTAACGAAGCTGTCAAAAGGTTCGCTGCCTGAGAAGGGACTCCCTGAAAAAGAAACAAAAACGGAAACCTTTTTTGTTCCAGATTTTAATGTGTTAAGTAGATTTAGTAAAATTAAAAAAATTTAAATGTAAGATTTCTTTCTTGTAAAGTGTTTTCGTTGCAATCAAAAATCAAAAATCGTCAAAATTAAAGTCAAAAAATTTTAAAGTAGAATTCCGAAAGGAGTTTAAGGTTAATAAAATTGTGATAAATCAGTAAGAATAAAACTGGTGGGAGTTTTATTCCTTACCCAGCAATTACAGGTTTTCCAAAACCATCGTATGCAAATCAACTAAAAAACAACAACAACACACCCCCCCCCCCATATGTATAGCTGAACTTATAGCATTCAAGTTGAAAAAAATATTAAAATGGGCCAAATATTTAGATGTGCTCGAAAAGAACAATTCCAAGTAGACAATTCCCACGGACTAGGTTGTGTTAATATCAAGGTTGCTGAATTGAGGGTAATTACCCAAAATGTGGGTATTTCAAACCATCCTTAGGTATTTTTTGGGTAATTAATTTTTTGGGTTTTTTTTTTGGGGTATTTCATCCATTCCACTATATATCCACTCAGGACATGAAATAACATGAATTCCCACTAATCGTCGAGCTTTATAAACCAAACTTTCATAATATTATTCTTCCTCCTTTCATCTAATTTGACAGGCTTTACAACTGAAACTTTTCGGAAAGGTAAATAAAAATTACATATGGTTGTCCCGTTCTATTTCTCCCACATTCTACCTTACCAGTTCTTCCGTTTTCTGTTCTGCTGATTCAAAAAATATTATTCGTTGAAAATCGAATTTGTGATTGTGTGTGATAAGCTGATAGCCGACAAAAAACAAATTATTTCTTTTTAAATAATTTGAATTTTTTGTCTTTAAATAATAAAAAAAATTGACAAATTTTTAATAATGACATCCAGTAAAAATGTGAGTTATTGATATTATTTAAAGAAAATATCTATTTTCTATTGATAAAATTTTTTTTAGTTTACATCAGATAATTTAGAGACGTCTGCGGAGAATAAATCTAAAACATATAGAAACAAATTTCAAAGTAGCTGGCTCCAAATGAATGAATTAAAAGATTAGCTTAAAAAAGGGAGTAAAGAAGAAGGAATTTGCAAATTATGCAATGTAACTATGATGGCTCATAAAAATTATCTTTTAAGGCACAAACATTCAGGTAAACATTGCCAAAATATGAAAAAAAATAGAAACAAACATCTAATGAAGAATTAAAAGTTAAAAGGCCACGAATGACTTGCCAATAAATCGCCTCTCGATTCCGAAATAGCGAAAAAGTTGTCTTAAAAGAACTAAAGCAACATCTATTATAAATAAAACACTTGGACCATTTTTTAGCAACTTAGTAGTTGGAAAAATAAATCTAAGCAAATATTATTTATTTTTTTGCTCATTTTATTTCCATTCAATAACAAATTTTTGTTTACAGAGCAATATTTTAGCCTTATCATGGACGAACAACTGACAAAATCTCAAAAACACAATATGAATTTACTGCAATTTTTTACGATGACAAGAAGGTTCGTACGATATTTTTGGATATTAAAGAATGTGTATTTTTACAGTTTACCATAAAAAAATTTTTTTTTTGTTAATTTAAACGATGTTTACATTGGTGTTGCTGCAAGTTCCACTTTAAAAGAAAAAGCACCTTCAATTCCTTCGCAAGAAGTAAAAAAATTTTGTCAAAACTGCGTTTGGATTTTTATATTGAACTTGTTTCTCTAATATTTGTTTTTGATGACAGTGTTTACAGAATTATTAAAATTGTCGATCCTAAGATCGCGCAGTCATACGAATTAAGAACATTGTCGACTTTTTTTGATAGATTTCCTTTCGTTGAAATTGATCTTCAACAATTAGGCAATGAATGGAAGGAACACGCTATGTTAAATTTCGAGGAATTCGGACTAGATCCCAACATTGAAGCGGAAATTTATTGGCGTAGAGTATTTGAACTGAAAAACCTTGTCGGATTATCAATGTTTACAAATTTGAAGAAAATTATTTCTTTTTGCCATATTTTGCCTTTTTCAAATGCATCAGTTGAAATTGAAAGAGTGTTTAGCAATTTGAGACATTGCAAATCCTACTGCCTACTGGAATCGTTTAGGTACAGACAACGTGGCGGCTGTTTTTCATACAAAAGAAGGTGTAATGAACGAAGGAGGTGTTTTGAATTCCGAGCCGAGAAATTTTAAAAATCAAGAATCATTAAATTTTATTTAACGTAATTTTAATTCAAGAAAATTTATTGGTTCAAAACTAAAATATTTGTTTCAATACTTTTAGGTGCAATTTAGAAGATCATCTGTGGTGACAATTTACGTTGATTGATAGCGTGAAATCCGCGGCGTACTAACATTACCATTTTTTTATACATTGAAATTCTAATTCTTATATATACATTAAAACAATAATGTATTTACTTTTGTTTATTTTGTTTTAAGAAACAAATAAATAATTTTATAAGTTCACAAATTTAAGTAAAATTATTTTTTTATAGTTTTGGGTATTTTGTCTTAAATTTGGGTATTTTCAGATTTTTTTGGGGAATTCAATTCGGCAACCCTGGTTAAAATGTATTTCAACGCAAAAATAAATACGATTAACCGAAAATTATGGAAATGGCCCTTCAAATGTCAATAGACACCCAAATCGTTTCGAACCGGTCCAATTTGTCTATGCTCAGATTGTTCGTGATTTGTTTATTAATAAAAAAGGCTCATGAGCTTTTTTTATTCAATTTACTTTACCACAGTATACGCTCAGATGTATCACGATATGGTAACTTAAATACAACTGATATAGAAAAAAAATTTCCGGGCATAAGTAAATTTTTTTTTATAATTTATTTTATTTATTTTTTCATAAAAGTTTCAATTATAAAATTTTTAAAATTTGTTCACTTTTCTTCAATATTTTTTGTTCTATACAAAATTTCAATAAAATATACATTAAAATTTTTGTTAGTTTTTATTCTAAAATAAATGTTATTCAATTTTTTTGATTTTATTGAATTTTTTCGCGGTTTTCAGACTAATTGATTTAATTATAAAAATTATAAAATACCTAAAATAAAACTAAACTTTCTTAATTATTACATTCAATTCTATTTTATTTTAAAATAATTTAATGATTAAATTTAACAATTTCTATATATTTTACGGTGCGTGCTTGTGTTTTTTTACTACAATTTTATGAGAAGATAGGCAGGAAAGACTTATCGAGTCCTAAGTATTTCCGACAATGCTTCAAGATAAAAAAATATTATCGGCTTACTTGATTATTTTATATGTATCTCTATTTCAAATCCCCTTTGATTGAAAACACAGGAAATACTGAATAGGTGTTTATAGAAAATTAAAAACCTTAAAAATCTAAATTAATTTATTAACATATTTTGTTTTATTCCTTGCAAAATACAAAATTGTAACAATTTTTTTTATTTACTTAATCTTAAGTTTTTTGTAATTTTCATGTAAAAACAGTAGCTCCTTCACAATCGTTGGATCCAATTGTGATCGTTTATTGGTTAACGTTCTGCTGCAGAAAAATTTCTGTCCGATTCAGCTGATGTAGCGGGGACTCCAAGAATGCATTCTTGCCAATTGAGAAATTCTTGGAAATCTTAAACTATTATGTTTCCACCAAGTCAAAGCATCTTCACTCATATTTATATTTTTCGAATTCGTCCCCAATTGAATCATCAATTACAATTTCTTCCAATTCATTTGAAAAATACTCGTACGATACTTTAAATTTTTTAGCGGAAATTTGGTCTTGCTCCTACAAATTAAATACGTTGAAATTAAAAGCGTGTGCATTAAATATCAAAATATAAAAGCTTACCGCTTGTTTGATGTCAATTTTACACTCCGCAATTTTTTTAATTATTAAATCTTTGCCGAAACATAATTCTCTGTTAACCATTCTTTAATTTTTTTTGTATGTTGTAAAATTGGATCACATAGGCAAGCAACAACATCATTCTCATTTATCTTAAATCTAATATCTAAATTTTCTAATAATACTAGAGGAAATTCTTGTTTCAGTAAATTTGATCATTCTGGAACTTTTTCATTCTGTTTAAAAAAAAAAAAAATATTTGACTTATAATTTTTTACAATATGTATATAAATAAATTGATGTGTGAAAAAATAAATAAAAAAAACATGCGTGTGCCGTGTACGCGCGGGGGAAGTTATACTTCGTAATGTGGAAATAAAATAGAACAACAAGTACGTATTTCAGATAATTTCACGACGCTCACACTGTTTACACTGAATACCACGCGCATGTGTTTGGGCTCTACCGACTCACTCTCTTTCTCTGTCCTCGTGCATGTGTTTGGGGTTGGGTTTCGGAATTCAGAAATTTGATTTCGAAACTAAATAAATTTCGAATACTACTGTCATTGGAATGTATGGGTGTGGGTATGTTGTGCATGGCTGATTAAAAAAATCCTTAAATTTTTTTTTATTAATTTTGATTTTTTGAGGAAGGAAAATTATTAAATTATTACATTACACTAAAAAACGAATAAATTTGTTACTAAATTTTTTTTTAATAATTTTGCTATGAATTAGTTTTTTTTATTTTTTTTAGTCGCCGATCTAGCCGATAGTTTTCTTCCAGCTACCGATTTTTTAGATTTTTTTTTCGAAGTCGCTCTTTTTCTCCAAAACAGGTATTTTTGAATCGACCAGCCGCAACAATCGAAGGGCAAAATTCGACTAGTCGCCGTCGAAAAAAAACGACCGGAGTCGCCGTCTGGTCTATACATACAAAAAATAAACAAAACAAAAGTTGATAAAAAAGTTGACAATGTATTTGTACAAAAAAAATAATAAAAAATAATAATAAAAATGATTTTGTGCGTTACGCAGCGTTTATACTAGATGTTTTTAAGATTATTTCGAAGATGTTTTTTGAATGTATTTTCGTAAAAATCTTCGAAATAATTTTCACTGTCTAGACTAAAATCTAGATTTAAGTTTGGATTAAAAACTTTTTTCTAAATAAAACTGATTAAATTTTGATATTAATTTTAAATTTATGTATTAAAAATAAAATAAAGCAAAAATATTTTATTTATGTTTTCAGTTTTTCATTTATTTACTTTTTTAATTTTAAGATTCCTATTTTTAAATTTTTTTTTTATTTATTTTTTTTGTTTGACAGAAAATAATTAACATTTTAAGCAAGATTTTTAGTCTAGACTAAAATGAAGATTTTTTCGTTTTACACAATTTTTACACACACATTGAATAAACATCTTCGAAATAATCTTCAAAAACATCCAATGTAAACCCCAAGTTAAACGTTAAACTTTTTGGAAGTCGCATAAGAAGTATAACTTCAATAAAATATTTGTATGTATTTTTCAAATTATAAATTAAATCTTACTTTACATTTAATAACTCTAATAATATTGTTTGTGTTAAATATAAAAGTTTTATTTACTCATTTCTTAAGTTAGAGTAAAATGCAAGTTTGAAATTTATTGTAGGATAAGTATTTTCTTCCAAAAAATTAAAAATTTGTTGCAACTTTGAAGATTGATAAAACCACGGTTATCAATTCAGCGATTTGAAACATTTCATCAATATTTTCTAAATTATCAAACAATCCTAGGTCTAATAATATCTTTTCAATGAAAACTGAAATGAAATAAAAAAAAAACACCCGAAGCAGTCATAGGAACAGCCGAAAGAAGTAAATACTTAAAAGCTTTAAACTATGAAATAACAGTGGCTACAAAAAATGGACTGCTTGAAGGCTTGATTTTCTATTGTTACTTGTTTAATTTTAAATTTATCTCTTTTATGTTATTAAAGTATAAAAATAAAAAGTAACAATAGAAAATCATGCCTTCAATAAAAATGATTTTTATTTTTATTTACATTTTGTACTGTAGCCACTATAATTTCATAGTTTAAAGCTTTTAAGTATTAACTTCTTTCGGCAGTTCCTATGACTGCTTCGTGTGTTTTTATTGGTTTTTTTCTTTTTATATATATACAAACTAAAAGATGTAATATCTTATATTGTACCTTCTTCTTGATTAAATAAAAAAAATTAACCAAGTTTCTGATATTATAAGAAATTTTATGATTATTCAAATTTGCAGCAGTTGATCTTTTAACCTTTGATATTTAGGATATATTGCAGGTTGAAATGTTTCAAATCTCATGAAATGTGGATATATATACATATATTTATTATTTTTTCTTATTTATTCATTGGTAATATATAATATACAATAAGTTTTAACAATTTATTTAATCTAGAGCCCAACGCAAAAAATGCTTTATAGGGCTAATTTATTTATTTATTTCGTTTAGCTCAAACTATTACAAAAAAAAAAAAACTTATTTCTAAAGAATTTACAATTTACTATTCTTAAAAAAAATTACAATTATTAAATTTACAATTCACTAAATATTACTACGTAAAAGTTTAATTTTCAAAGAATCTTTGGATAAAGAGAAATCAATTACATTTTTATACTTATTACATATCATAAGCATTCTATTAATTGGTTCGTGTTGTCCGTAATTTGTTCTGTGGTGTTTGATCGTGAAGGGATTTGTGTTACGAAGGTGGGGAAATGATCGGAAGTTAAGTCGTTGGAATATAAAAAGGGAATTAATTTTATTGTTGGCAGCTTGTGATATAAAAATAATATCAGCTACTTCTCGCCTTTTGGTTAACGATACCATATTAATCAATTTTAATCTGTTTTCATAAGGTGGTAAGACTAAAGAGTCAGCCCAAGGCAAATGTAGGAGAGCAAATCTCAGAAAGTTTCTCTGGATGGACTCAATCCGGTCTGTATGAATTTGATAAAAGGGTGACCATACTTGCGTAGCGTATTCCAAATTGGGACGGACAATAGTGTTAACTGCTTTATAATAAAAGGATCATCAAATTCACGGGACCATCTTTTTACAAAACCAAGCATTGAATTTGATTATGTAGTCATAGTGCAGTTTAAAAGTCAGCTTCTCATCAAATACAACTCCCAAATCCCTAAAATATGTTACTTTATTTAATTTCTCATTTTTAATCGAATAATCATAAAGAACAGGGTTTTGACGACGAGCGTAGGTCAAATGGCTTCCCTGTGGCACACCTGACAAGGCCTCGTACTCCGATGATTCTGCAGACCTAAATTTAACAGTATAAGTACGCTTTCTTAAATAAGAACCAACCCAATTTATGAAGTAGGAGGGAAATTTAAGTTTCTCCAGCTTAAATAAAATTATATCATGTGGTACTCGATCGAAAGCTTTACTAAGGTCTGTATAAATAACGTCAGTTTATGACCCCGCTTCCATTGATTCTATTAAGGTAGAGGTTTTTTCAATCAGATTAGTCACAGTCGATTTCCCTTTCATGAAGACATGCTGATTTGGAATTAAGAAGTCCTTGCATATACTGTAGACTAAATCATAAATAAGAAGTTCAAAAAGTTTAGGAATTGGAGATAAGTTGGCGATGGGTCGGTAGTTTTTAATATTCTGTTTTGGTCCTTTTTTATGAACAGGTTTAATATATGATTTTTTCCAAACATTTGGGAATATGCTGCAAGAAATAGAGAAGTTAAAAAGGGATGAGAGTGGGGCAGCTAGTGATTGAGAGCATTTTTTAAGTATTATTTCAGGCACTCCATCAGGACCAGGGTTTAAATTATTATTCAGCTTTTCTAAATATTTTTCTACTTGAGGAGTGTCAAAATGCAAGTCAAGGGCAGGGATACTATTTGTGTCGTTTATATGATGAAATTGGTTTTCGTCAATTACAAAGTCAGAATTGTTAAAAGAGCTCGAGAAAAATGTTTTAAAGAATTCAGAAATAATTTTTGGGTCATTACTTTTATGTCCATTAAACTCAAGAAACGTTGGAAATTGATCACATTTTCTTTTTGAGTTAACAAATTTCCAAAATGACTTCGGATCATCTTTAATTTTGCTGGACATTTCATCTATGAATTATTACAACTTTCTTCCGTAGCATATTTGAACTCGTCGAACAGACTAACAAATACCAAATAATCTTCATTTTTTTTAGATTTAAGGTATGACTGCCATGCCTTATTTTTTTTGTTTCTGAGCTTTTTAAGGTTTGGAGTAAGCCAGATCAGAGTAGAAGCCGCGCTTTTGTCAATAATGAGGGGAACGAATTGCATAAAAGTTTATGCAAAATCTCATAAAATTTCGAGGTAATGATTTCAATATCTACATTTGAAAATAATGTAGAGAAATCATATGAATTGAAGAAACTATTCAATTCTTCGAAGTTTGCTTTGCTAAAGTTAAATTTGTAAACTTTAGCAGTGTCTGGTTCGGGGGGAGCATTAATACAGAAAGAGAAATGTTAGTTAAAGGGCTAACTTTATCGTTAAAAACAATATTATTCCAATCTGAAACAAAGATTAGGTCTAGTTGTCTGGAAAGGTTATTTTTTATTTTTGACGTTTGTTGTAAAGAATGGCTATTTAAGGTGTTGATAAATAAACAGTCGATGTTCTGGATGAGGTTATCAGGGACCAGGTACGGTTCTTCATCGTGGGGTGTCCATCGGATACTAGGTAAGTTGAAGTCACCACAAAGGATAATTTCATCTGGAGAGTTAAGAATGGGAATAATTGTTTCTATTGCGCTTAAGACACCTGAATATATCTCGATATTAGAATTAGGAGGAATGTAACAGGAGAGCACACAAACTGATTTTGTCTCAAATTCAATTTTCACGCAAATAATTTCTAATTCTGGGTCAGAAATTGGGATTTCACAAGAATGGAGAAATGATTTAACTGCTATTAGTACTCCACCACCTTTTGGAATATTATTTTGAGTAAGTGGCACTCTAGGAGCTGTTC
This sequence comes from Hybos culiciformis, assembly GCA_964007475.1. Taxonomy (NCBI): domain Eukaryota; kingdom Metazoa; phylum Arthropoda; class Insecta; order Diptera; family Hybotidae; genus Hybos; species Hybos culiciformis. Next base: position 81,882,328 of record OZ023273.1, read on the forward strand.
ATGATACCTATCCTTCCTATAGGTATTGTAAGAATTTCCAAATAATTCCAAAGAGTTTATGGAGCTAGTCAGCCATGTTTCAGTTAATACGTAAACATTATAATCTAAGATAATTGAGTTAATGAAGACATCTTTGGTTTTGGTGCGTAGTCCTCTTGAGTTTTGATAATATATAGTGAAATCCAAAGATTTAGAAGAAGGGAGAACAGAACGAGGGATAGCTATAAGATTGTCTTGAGTTGGGTAAGGGACGAAAAAACTTATCGTGGCTCTCCCTTACTCTTTGGAGATAAACTGTTCTGTTCGAAGTCAAATGAGAGCCGTAGGACTTAAGATCATTAGCAGCATCTGAGGGCGATATACCATGAGCTTCATGAAAGCGCTCATAAATATTTCTCAGGCTTTTCAAATTATTGGGTAAACCCTCCTGTTGCAAAAGAATCTTTAAATGTGTATTGGTCAGACCGTCAATGCACACGTCATCTGACTTGTCGTGTAGATATGCCAGGTAGATTCTTAAATTTTGTAGGAGATGTCTATCCCTCAATCGTCCCAAAATGTATCGACTGTTGTCATCAACAAAAGTGCTTTTACTTAGCTTTACTTCTGGAGGAAAAAGTGGATCGAGAAAATTTTGCGACGAAGTGGGATGATTAAATGAAGCAGGGGTTAATGGTATAACTGCTGAAGAGGAGTCAATAACCTGGGAGGGGCATGGTAGTCCATTTGTACATGAGGCAGAGGGAATGTTTTTTAGGGTAGGTGGGTGAGATTCTAAGGATTGGGAGGAGCATGTGGTTGTATTATTATTTTTGGGAGGTGGAGTGGAATCTGTGAAACATTGAGAGGGGTATGTTTGTACTTTAGTTATTGTTGGAGTTGGAGCAGAAATTTTCAAGGATAATAATGGGACAGGAGGGGTTTTGGAATTATTATAATGGTTTATTATGCCCCCAGAATTAAAATTTGTGTATTTAGGAATGGTTTGTGGAGTTTTATTTTTTTTTCAATTTGTTTATTTATTGTTTTATTATTTTTCGTGTTCATTTGTTTGTCTGTCTGTGTACTATTATTATTAACTAATGACTTATTATTTAAATATCCATCGGTCCATTTGGCAGGCTTCATGTCATTCCATTTACAACAATTTGATCTTCGTAAAAGTTTAACTGCTGCAAAAATAGGCAATTCGATCTTGAAGTTGTTGAAAGCTCGATTCTTAACTCTCACATTTATTTTTGAGCACAATATATCTACACCAAATTGATTTTTTACAAATTTGATGAGCCATTTCGAATCCGCATATAGTGGAGCTCCTTTAACATGCAGACTCATTTTTTTATTATTAATTATATTGTCATTATTATTAGTATTATTTTTATTATTTTTATTTACTTTAGGAATCCTATCGTTAATACATTTATTTTTATTGTTGCTGTTTTTATTATTATTATTATTATTATTATTATTATTATTATTATTATTATTATTATTATTATTAGTATTATTGTTATTATTACTCTTGTAATTTTTATTTTTATTATTATTATTATTACTATTATTATTATTATTATTATTATTATTATTATTATTATTATTATTATTATTATTATTACTATTATTATTATTATTATTATTATTATTATTATTATTATTATTATTATTATTATTATTATTATTATTATTATTATTATTATTATTATTATTATTATTATCCCTCGGGGGGTGATGCTTCCCTAGAGGGCGCGTCCCCAGGTGGCGGATAGGGGAACGCTCTGCAGATATGCAGAGTAGGTGGGAAACCACCCGGGGACCAAACATCAAAAATCCAGGAGCGTCTGTCCCGTATCGGGCGGCTCCCTGGTCAGCGTCTGACCCATAGTGGGCGGCTGTTTTACATACCCTTCTGGAGAGGGGTTAAATTCCTCCAGGGCATCTCCCAGCCTGCCTCCGTGGCTAAACGGGATATGGGAAGGTCACCCAGAAATTAAACCCATCATGGAGTACACCATTAAAAAAAAACAAACTTACGGTGCAGGGAGTCGGATCCCCAGTACCGGCGGCCGTCGGGAGTGAGCAAGCGGGCTCCGGGTCGTCGACATCATACGACCGCAATTCACCACTAGTGGGTAACTTGGCTAGCGGTGAAGATAATGCCACAAGAAAAGGAACACCAATAAGGGTGGAGGCAAAAGCGTTCCTCAGGTCCTCGATACTGTCGAGAACCCCGCCTACAGAGGCGGCTGTAGTTCTCGAAAAAGTTCGTATTGGAAATGCCGCTAAAGCCATAGTCTTAGAGGACGAAGAGAGCATCACAACATCGGAAGCGGAGGATAGTGTGCCGAACGAAGGATATATATCCAAAAAGAGGGCGGAGGAGCACAAGGGACTGCTGGCTTTCAAATCCATCATTGATAGGATGAAAAAAGCAACAGAACGACAGAGAAATATTAGTATGGAAGTAAAGACAGGGCTGGTTGAACTGGAAGAAACTTTGGACCAAATACTCCATACTAGAAAATGCTGGGAACAAGTGGAGGACATAGAGTCAGCTTGGAGAATACGGTCCCAAGTTATAACTGTCGATACGCCGAGGGAAAAAAGACCGGCCTCAAGTCCCGCCGAAAAAGAAAAAGAAAAAGAGGCAGAAAAGAAAATGAGACCATCACAGGAGACGATCAGGTGGGAAACGGTTCCTCCAAAGAAAGGCAGGAAAAAAGAAAAGGCGCAGGATAGCAAGGGGAAAAAAAGATCGGACGAAAATAGAAAGGAACCCGTGAAAGAGAGGGTCGTCCCCGAAAAGAGAACAAGGAAGCGAAGGAGGAAGACCAAACCCGAGGCACTTTTGATTAAGCCAGCGGTAGGCCACTCATATGCCGAAGTTCTTAAAGACATAAGAACCAAGGCAAATAAAGATATAAAGGTCGATATAAAAGCCATCCGCCAAACAAAAACGGGAGGAATGCTTTTAGAACTTGGTAAAGGAGAGGAGGTCGACAAAAAGAATCTTTGCAGGATGCTGGAAGAGATAGTGGGAACGGGGGCAAATGTCTCTAGGCTCGAGCACGAGCAAACAATCGAGATCCGAGACATGGACAGTTACACAACCACCGAAGAGGTTACAGAGGCTGTCCAAAAAGTACTCGGGTCGGAAGGCAAATTTAAAGTGACGGTCACGAGCACAAATATAAGAGGACAGAAGATGGCGTTTCTACAGATAGGCGAGCGGGAAGCGAGGGTCCTTCTGCAGACCAGCCATATAAAAATAGGGCTGGTCAGCTGCAGGATCAGGAGAAGAACCGAAGTCACCCGGTGCTTCAGATGCTTCGGGTTTGGACACCGCCAAGCCCAATGCAAGGGGCCTGACAGGAAGGGCCAGGGGCTATGTTTTAGCTGCGGATGTCCTGGTCACAAACGAAAGGACTGCAAGGCCAGCCCCAAATGTGTGCTGTGCGAGGCGGAAAAGGAGAAAGAGGACCACATCCTTGGGTCGGGCGCATGCACCGTATTCAGGCGAGCCCTAGAACAGGAGAAGAAAGCCAAGCCATGATTAACGTCCTGCAAGGCAATCTCCACCGAAGCAGGACGGCGGACGATCTTCTCTCCCAGCTCTGCCGGGATTTGAAGATTGACTTGACCCTAATAAGCGAGCAGTACCGAAACAGGGATGGACCAGGTTGGTTCACCGACGCCCTTGGAACTGCTGCTATCTGGGTCCCAAATACCGGCGGAGTTGTGGTGGAGGAACATGGCTCGGGTAGAGCTTTTGTATGGATACGGTGCCAGGGGGTCGTGTATGTGAGTGTCTACCTCACACCAAGCGACACCATCTCGGAATTCCAAGACAAGCTGGATGAAATTGAAGATGCCCTGCGAGAATTTGGGAGTCCCTGCTTAGTGGCCGGGGACTTCAATTCTCAGGCCATGGAGTGGGGCATGCCAACGACGAATTCCAGGGGAAGGCTAGTCTTGGAAATGGCCTCGAGGCTTAGTCTGGAGGTGATGAACATTGGGAACACCCCAACTTTTCGGCGCGATGGATGTGCAGGTACAATCCCTGACATCACACTTGCGTCGGAAAGGTTGGCTGGTAAAGTAACTGGCAGGAGAGTGAGAGAGGAATATACAGCCAGTGATCACCAGTACATCACCTTCGGACTTGAAGGCAGAGATAGGTCAGCTGCCATGCCTCGGCCGCAGCCGAGATGGAACGCTGAAAAGCTGAATGAGGACGCACTCACAGCCACGATCCAAAGAGGTATGATCCAAGGAGCACATGGGGAGGGCGGTGTCGAGCAGAAAGCAGAGCGAGTAATTCGTCTTTTGACGAAAGCCTGCGACGCTTCAATGCCTCGAAAAAGACCTCTCCGCGAGGACAGAAGGCCGGTCTACTGGTGGACGACGGCCTTACGGGAAGAGTGCATCAGACGGAAACGTGCCGCCACAAGAGCCAGAAGGTCAGGACGGGGAGAGGTGTCATTGCAGGAGTACAGGCAAGCCCGCAAGGATCTCAAAACGGAGATCCGAGCTAGCAAGCGCAGGAAATGGGAGGAGCTCAGAGACGACGTCAATGAGGACCCCTGGGGCCTCGGCTACCAGTTAGTACTGCGGAAGCTAGGCGCGCGAACCTCAACTCCTGCAATGGAACCTGGGAAAATGGCGAAGATTGTCGATGCACTCTTCCCGACACATTCGGAGAGGTCTGAAGAGAGCCCGAGTTCGGCCCAGATTCAGCCTCCGCTGTTTAGCGAGGAGGAGCTCCATGCTGCTGTTAGCACGCTTAAGAGCAGGAAAGCACCCGGACCAGATGGAATACCAGCTGAAGCACTACGAGTGGCGGCTAGAGAAAGTCCAAGCCTTTTTCTGGATCTCTACAACGATTGCTTGAAGGAAGGAGTTTTCCCCAAAGCTTGGAAGAACCAGCGATTGGTTCTGATAAGCAAGGGGAAAGGAGATCCAGAGTCGCCCTCGGCATACAGGCCGTTATGCATGCTTGATACAGCTGGTAAGCTATTGGAAAGGTTGCTGAAGCCCCGCCTGGAGGCGGCAGTGCGAGCAGCAGGAGCTTTATCCGAGCGACAGCACGGCTTCCGTAAAGGACGTTCGACGGTTGGTGCTATCGAACAGGTCGTCAAAGCAGTCCATGATGCTCAGCTAGGGAATCATCATTCGAGGAAGATCGTCTTGCTGGTTACGCTGGACGTAAAGAATGCGTTCAACTCAGCAAGATGGAGTGACATGCTGGGGGCCCTTGAGAGCCAGTTTCGGGTCCCAGAGTATCTTCTGAGGATGATGAAGAGCTATCTGAGCGATCGGACGCTGCTGTTCGATACCACAGATGGCCGCCGCAGTAAAAGAGTGACCTCAGGTGCAGCCCAAGGTTCAATCCTTGGCCCTGACCTGTGGAACATCTCGTATGATGACATCCTGCGTATAGAGATGCCAGATGGCACCTTTCTGGTGGGATACGCGGATGACATCGCGGCGGTCATCACCGCTCGTAACGTCGAGGAAGCGCAAAGGAGGCTGAATCAAGTCATGCTGCGCACCACTGCATGGTTGAGAGCCCAAGGTCTGTCCCTGGCCACGGAAAAAACTGAGATCGTCCTTTTAACGAGAAAACATATCCCAACGATCGTTGAGATGTTCGTAGGCGAAGAAAGGATCTGCACCAAGCCCCAGATCAAATACTTAGGTCTACGGCTGGACACGAAGCTCACGTATTGGTCGCAAGTCCAATACGCTTCAGAGAAGGCTGCTAAGGTGACATTGGCTCTCAGTAGGCTCATGGCGAATATTGGGGGGCCATCCCCCAATAAGCGGAGGCTACTGATGACGGTGACACACGCCATACTTCTCTATGGTAGCGAAGTATGGGCCGATGCCCTTAAGGTAGAAAAATACCGGAAGCAGATTGCAGCTGTCCAGCGGCGAGGCGCCCTAAGAGTGGCTTGCTCATACCGCACTGTGTCTGAGCCAGCCATCTTGGTGGTAGCCGGAATCGCCCCTGTAGACCTAATGGCCCAGGAGCGGAAACTAGCCTACGAATTAAAGAAGGTCAAAGATCCCATGGTAGCCAAAATGGAAGCGAAAGCAGAAATGATGGTGAAATGGGAAGATCGTTGGGAGAATGCCACAAAAGGCAGATGGACGAAGAGGTTGATTCCGAGCCTCAGGGAGTGGACAGACCGGAGACATGGTGAAGTTGGGTATTTCCTTACCAATTCCTAACAGGCCACGGGTATTTCAACAAATACCTGTTTAGGATGGGTAAGAAGGGCTCTCCCGCTTGCCAGTACGAAGATGCCGAAGAAGATGACGCGTACCATACCTTCTTCGTGTGCAGCAGATGGGCCGAAGAGAGGCACAGTTTGGAGTTGGCAGTCGGCCAAATAACGCCAGACAACATCGTGCCGAAGATGCTGTCAAATGCTTCAAGATGGGATAGTTGTGCGGGTTTCGTGGAAAGAATTCTTCGGCAGAAGAAAGCCGAAGAAGTCCGAAACCCCCAATAGAGGAATGAATACGTCATAGAGCGTAAATAAGGCCCATCTTGAAGTAATGCGAATAGCGGTTCCAAGGTGGATGTTGCCTGGCAGTGGCGGGTGGTTTTTAGTGGGTGAGAGTCCCACACACCGGGGAAAGATAATTATCTTTCCCTGATGGTGCATTATGCATTTTCCCCCTCATTAAAAAAAAAAAAAAAAAAAAAAAAATTATTATTATTATTATTATTATTATTATTATTATTATTATTATTATTATCGGGGGGAGATGCATCCCTAGAGGGCGCGTCCCCAGGTGGCGGATAGGGGAACGCTCTGTAGATATACAGGGTAGGTGGGAAATAAAATACCACCCGCGGACCAAACAGTAAAATCCAGGAGCGTCTGTCCCGTATCGGGCGGCTCCCTGGTCAGCGTCTGACCCATAGTGGGCGGTTGTACAACACCCTTCTGGAGGGGGGTTAAATTACTCCAGGGCACCTCCCTGCCTGCCTTTATGGCTAAACGGGATATGGGAAGGTCACCCAGACTACAAACCAAATATGGAGACAACCAATAAAATCAAAGTTACGGTGCAGGGCTTCGGAAACCCAGTACCGGCGACCGTCAGGAGTGAGCAAGCGGGCTCCGGGTCGTCGATATCCAGCGACCGCAATTTATCACTAGTGGGTGACTTGGCTGGTGATAAAGATAATGCCACAAGAACGCAAAAGAGAACGGGAGCTGATCTCATCAACAGAGTCGCTAGAAAAGCGAATCTGGTCGAGAATGACGACATTTTTCTAAGTCCTTTCAGTGGAGGCGGGAGAATGGACAGAACTCCACCTCCAAACGACATCGAGATCGAGATATTTAAAGATGTAGAAGAGCCGACAAACTGCTTGGATCTTGCCAACGACGAAATAATGGAGCATCATCAATCGGCGGGAAATTTCATCATGGAAATGAGAGCTAGAGAAGAAGGCGAATTGCTCAAAATTAAAGCCACCATTGATAAAATGAAAAGGGCCATTGCAAGACAAAAGAACGTAAGCATGGAAATAAAATCCGGCATTATAGAGCTTGAAGAAGCTCTAGACGTGATGGGGAACGCCAGGACATGCTGGACCCAAGCAGAACATGCACCAAGAAGCATGGCAAACAGCCCAGTTCTTCACATTACGGGGGCCCAAACTGATGCAAGAGCAGTTCTAACCGGCAAAAGGCCTGCGTCGAGTCCCGTCGCTAAGGAGAGCGAAAAAAGAATTAAGCCGGCGCAAAGCCAGTCGGAACCTCAGTTCACAGAAAGGGAAATGTTAAAACAGGGGCGAAATGAGTGGCAAACGATCGGCACAAAAAAGAAAAATGCCCCAAAACATAAAAGTAAGGCGAAGACCATAGAAGGAGAGCCGAAAGAGGCAAAAAGAAATTATCGAAGGAGAAAAAGAAAAAGAAAAGGAAAAGGAAACCGAGGCAAAGACCCGAGGCACTCCTTATAAAACCAGCTGAAGGAAAAACCTACTCCGATGTCCTAAGGGAAATAAGGACAAATGAGAACCTGGGGAACGCGCAGGTGGACATAAGAGCCATCCGCCAGACAAGGGCAGGTGGAATGCTGGTCGAGCTCGGCAGAGGAGAAGAAGTGGACAAGGCAGGCCTGTGCAAAATGCTGACGGATATTGTGGGAACAAATGCCAAAATATCCAAGTTGGAGCACAAAGTCACAATCGAGGTTAGAGATATGGATAGCTTCACAACCGTCGAGGAAGTGGAGAAAGCCATTAAAGGTGGAACTAACTTCAAAGTGTCTCTGACGAAGGCAAATTACAGAGGACAAAAAGTAGCCTTCATCCTAACAGATGAGGGCGGAGCCAAGATCCTGCTTGAAACCAGCCACATTAAAATAGGGCTGGTAAACTGCAGAACACGGAGAAGGGTAAAAGTGACCCAATGCTATAAGTGCCTCGGGTTTGGACATAGGCAGGCTCAATGTGCAGGCACGGACAGGAAGGGCCTATGCTTCAATTGCGGATCCCCTGGCCACAAAAAAGCTGAGTGCAAGGCGCCATCCAAATGCGACGCAAAACGCAAATCGGATCACATCCTTGGGTCGAAAGAATGCGCAGCTGTCAGGCAGGCCCTAGAAAACGAGAAGAAGTCCCTTAACCAAGCATGAAGAAGATTCTACAGGGAAACATGCACCGCAGTAGAATAGCGGACGACCTCCTCTCCCAGCTCTGTCTGGACCTAAAATCGGACCTGATCCTCATTAGCGAGCAGTATCGAAATAGGGAAGATTGAGGATGGTTCACGGACGCTCTGGGGACTGCAGCTATCTGGATTCCAAATTCAGGTAAAATGTCGGCCGATAAACAGGGCTCGGAAAGGGGTTTCGTCTGGGTGCGATGCAGCAACACAATTTACGTGAGCTGCTATTTCACTCCAAATGACAGCATCGCAGAGTTCCAGAACAAGCTTGACGGAATGGAAGATTTCCTGCGCGAGTTAGAAGACCCATGCATAGTGGCCGGGGACTTCAACTCCCAGGCCACGGAATGGGGCATGGCAACAACTAACGCGTTTTGGAAATGGCCTCGCGGCTAAATCTTGAAGTGATGAACGTCGGCAGCACTCCAACCTTTCGGCGGGGCGGATGTGTAGGAACTATCCCAGACATCACTCTCGCGTCGGAGCGTTTGGCCGGGAAAATTACTGAGTGGAAGGTACGAGAAGAGTACACGGCCAGTGACCATCAGTACATCACCTTCAAAATACAGAGCACCGAAGAAACAGCCGCGAGGCCACACCGGCAGCCAAGATGGAACGCGCAACGGCTCAACGCGGAAGCGTTCCCAGCCAAGCTTCAAAGTGGCAGGGCTCAGGTGGTAAACGAGTCAAGAAATGCCGCTGAAAGGGTCGAACGAGCAATGCGCCTGCTGACCAAAGCTTGCGACGTCTCAATGCCGAGAAAGAAGACTTACCGGGAAAACAGAAAGTCAGTCTACTGGTGGACATCAGATATCGCTGAGCTGCGGGACGAATGTATCCGTCAAAAACGAATAGCCACAAGGGCTAGGAGAACGGGAACTGGAGAAGAGACTCTCCAGGGATACAAGCAAGCCAGAAAAACCCTTAACTGTGGGATTAAATCGAGCAAACGAAAGAAATGGGAAGAGCTGATGGAAGACGTAAATGAGGATCCCTGGGGCCTCGGGTACAAGATTGTTCTACGCAAGCTAGGTGCCCGATCCTCAATCCCTACGATGGATGCCGTCAAAATGGAGAAGATAGTGGACGCACTCTTCCCGACGCACCCCGAAAGACCTGCGGAGATAACCTGCGGAGAGGATCTACCACTATTCAGTGAGGATGAACTTCGTGATGCTGTCGCTACCCTCCGAAACAGAAAAGCGCCTGGCCCTGATGGAATACCAGCTGAAGCACTGAGAGTGGTGGCTCGAGAATGTCCAGACTTGCTTCTAGATGTCCTCAACCAATGCTTGAAAGAAAGAGTTTTTCCTGAAGCATGGAAGACACAAAGACTGGTCCTGATAAGCAAAGGGAAGGGGGACTTAGAGTCGCCCTCGGCATACAGACCACTATGCATGTTAGACACAGCTGGTAAACTTCTGGAGAGGCTACTGAAACCGAGACTGGAGGCTGCAATGCGAAGTGGTGGCGCCTTATCCGACCGGCAACATGGTTTCAGAAAAGGACGCTCTACTGTTGGGGCGATAGAACAGGTGGTTAAAGCGGTTCACAATACACAACTAGGAAACCATCATTCCAGGAAGATCGTCCGGCTTGTCACGCTGGACGTCAGAAATGCTTTCAACTCAGCAAGATGGAGTGACATCATCGACGCTTTGGAAAAGCAGTTTCGAGTCCCCGACTATCTTCTTGGAATGATGAAGAGCTATTTGAGCAATCGCACACTCCTGTGCGACACTTCGGATGGGTGCATAAGAAGGAGAGTGACTTCAGGAGCTGCTCAGGGCTCAATTCTGGGCCCTGACCTGTGGAATATCTCCTACGATGGCATCCTTCGAATAGAAATGACAGACGGAACCTTCCTCGTGGGATATGCTGATGACATCGCGGCAGTTATTACAGCGCGAAACGTGGAAGAGGCACAAATGAGGTTTGAACCAGGTGATGATCCGAGCCAGCGCATGGCTGAGGAACCACGGCCTGTCCCTGGCCACTGAAAAGACAGAAATAGTCCTTTTGACGAAGAAACAAATCCCAACGATTGTTGATATGTTCGTAGGCGAAGAAGTGATCCGCACCAAGCCCGAGATAAAGTATTTAGGTCTACGGCTGGACTCTAAGCTGACATATTGGGCGCAAATAAAATATGCTTCAGAAAAGGCTGCAAAGGTGACGTCGGCTCTCAGTAGGCTCATGGCGAATATTGGGGGTCCTTCCCCCAGTAAGCGGAGACTACTGATGACAGTCACACATGCCATACTTCTATATGGCTGCGAAGTATGGGCCGACGCCCTTAAGATGGAAAAATACAGGAAGCAAATAGCAGCAGTCCAGCGGCGAGGCGCCCTAAGAGTGGCTTGCTCATACCGCACCGTGTCTGAGCCAGCCATCTTGGTGGTAGCCGGAATCCACCCCGTAGATCTAATGTCCCAGGAGCGGAAAAGAGCCTACGAGCTAAAAAAATCAACAGAGCCATCCATAGCCAGGTTGCAAGCAAGGGAAGAAATGCTAGTGCATTGGGAAAATCGTTGGGATAACGAAACAAAAGGCAGGTGGACCAGGAGACTAATCCGGAACCTCAGAGAATGGACAGATCGCGCGCATGGCGATGTGAACTTCTACCTTACCCAATTCCTAACAGGCCACGGGTATTTTAACAAATACCTGTTTAGGATGGATAAGAAGGAAACACCCGTTTGCCCATATGGAGATGCTGCAGAAGACGATGCATACCACACGTTGTTCGAGTGCAGTAGGTGGATAGAAGAGATGCAGAGGCTGGAGCTGGCAGTCGGCCACGCAACACCAGAGAACATCATCGCAACGATGATAGCAGACGCTTCAAGATGGGAGGTTTGTGCAGACTTCGTCGAAAAGATTCTTCGACAAAAAAAAGTCGAAGAAAACACAGCCTAGACGGAAGACGGAAGACGCCATAGAGCGTAAAAAGGCCCATCTTGAAGTAATGCGAAAGCGGTCCCAAGATGGATTGCCTGGCAGCGGAGGGTGGTTTTTAGTGGGTGAGAGTCCCACACACCGGGGAAAGATTTATTTTCTTTCCCTGATGGTGCATAATGCATTTTCCCCCTCATAAAAAAAAAATAAAATAAAAAATTATTATTATTATTATTATTACTATTATTATCATTGTTATTATTATTATTTTTATTATTATTATTATTATTATTATTATTGTTATTATTATTATTATTATTATTATTATTATTATTGTTATTGTTATTATTATTATTATTATTATTATTATTATTATTATTATTATTATTATTATTATTATTATTATTATTATTATTATTATTATTATTATTATTATTATTATTATTATTATTATTATTATTATTATTATTATTATTATTATTATCTCAGTAGGCTCTTGGCGAATATTGGGGGGCCATCCCCCAATAAGCGGAGGCTACTGATGACGGTGACACACGCCATACTTCTCTATGGTAGCGAAGTATGGGCCGATGCCCTTAAGGTAGAGAAATACCGGAAGCAGATTGCAGCTGTCCAGCGGCGATGCGCCCTAAGAGTGGCTTGCTCATACCGCACTGTGTCTGAGCCAGCCATCTTGGTGGTAGCCGGAATCGCCCCTGTAGACCTAATGGCCCAGGAGCGGAAACTAGCCTACGAACTAAAGAAGATCAAAGATCCCATAGTAGCCAAAATGGAAGCGAAAGCAGAAATGATGGTGAAATGGGAAGATCGTTGGGAGAATGCCACAAAAGGCAGATGGACGAAGAGGTTGATTCCGAGCCTCAGGGAGTGGACAGACCGGAGACATGGTGAAGTTGGGTATTTCCTTACCCAATTCCTAACAGGCCACGGGTATTTCAACAAATACCTGTTTAGGATGGGTAAGAAGGGCTCTCCCGCTTGCCAGTATGAAGATGCCGAAGAAGATGACGCGCACCATACCTTCTTCGTGTGCAGCAGATGGGCCGAAGAGAGGCACAGTTTGGAGTTGGCAGTCGGCCAAATAACGCCAGACAACATCGTGCCGAAGATGCTGTCAAATGCTTCAAGATGGGATAGTTGTGCGGGTTTCGTTGAAAGAATTCTTCGGCAGAAAAAAGCCGAAGAAGTCCGAAACCCCCAATAAAGGAAGAATACGCCATAGAGCGTAAGTAAGGCCCATCTTGAAGTAATGCGAATAGCGGTTCCAAGGTGGATGTTGCCTGGCAGTGGAGGGTGGTTTTTAGTGGGTGAGAGTCCCACACACCGGGGAAAGATAATTATCTTTCCCTGATGGTGCATTATGCATTTTCCCCCTCATTAAAAAAAAAAAAAAATTATTATTATTATTATTATTATTGTTACTTTTATTTTTATCGTTATTGCTGTTTATATTATTAAGCTCATCGAACAGACAAGATTCTTGGGTAATTTCAATTTTATTTTCATTATGGAAGCGACTTTCGATTTCCATTAATCGTCCTGATATAATTTTCAATTCGTCAAGAATATTTTGTCTGAAATCGTCGAATTTGCTGTCCGTGTCATTGTTTTGAATAGAGGATCCTATGAGGGCATCAATGTCAGATGCGAGTTGTGCATAATTGGAGTCCGAGTCACAAGCAATTCTCTTGAACATTCGAACAGCCTCATCGCAATTGCATCCATTCTTCTGCAGCTCACTGATCTCCTTCAAAAAAGTTGTTAAATAAGGCTCAATAATTTTTTTTATTTCATCTGATCCTTCATAATGTGTTTTCAGAGAATTTTTCTTCCATTCTGCAACTAAATAATTGTTACACTCCTTATTTTTATTTTCATAGTCCTCAAATCGATGAACAATGTCATTGAAAATTTCGTTATTCCTCTCTAGAGCTTTGAGTACTCTATTGGTAATATCAAGTTGGTCTTCCCTGAATATTTTCATGCCATTCAAACAATCGTCATGTGTTTTCTTCAAGGTCTCGTATACATTTAAGCAAGATTCGCAAATGAAGAAGTCCCATAATCGCGAATTTGACCTAAACCTAGACAACCCAACGCAAGAACCATGGAACGAAAGGCCACAAATACCTTTGCATGTGAATAACTCTGATGTTGAATCACTGTTACACCAAGATGCTGCACATTTCAATGACATATTTATTATTTTTATTCTCAAGTTAAATTAAATTTTAACAATGAATTCTAAAAATGATGACACTTTATTTATAATTTATTCACCTTACCTTTCCTTTTACACTTTTACTTTTTTATTCTTTCTTATTTTCTTTTTTATATTTTTTTTTTTCTTATGCAATTACTAAATTGCCTAATCAGCAAATAAAAATATATATATAAAAAAAAATGCAATAAAAATATGTATAAAAAAAAAATGCAATAAAAACAAATCAAAAGTTCAAAATTTTAAACGATTGAATTACAATAAAGCGCGACACGTCTTTACACTTCAACGATTATTATTCTTCTACTGGCAGCATTATTACAATACTCATAAAAAATAAATAAAAATTATCAAAAATCTTAGCAATAATAAATTCAAATATTTTTCATTTCAATTCAATACAAAAATTAATTTTCAATTATAATCACATTATCTAATCGGTCCAATTATACATTATTTTACATAAAAGCAACAAATTTTTCTCATTTATTTAATTACTAATCTATAACAATTACTTAATGTATATGTATTTACGTTGGTTTATGCAGCCTCGATTTTAAATAAAAAACAAATTAATTTGTTGTTCGATTTTATAATTTATTAGTCAATATTTCGTACCTGTTTTGGTACATTTTCAAGACCTGAAGAAACATTTATATCATTACATTTTTATTATTACATTTTTATTATTACATTTAGAAAACAGGGCAAATTATTATTACTTACATCTTACTTTATCATTTAAAAAACATTTTTGCTTATTATTGCATCGTCATAAAAAATTAAAATAAAAAATAAAAACAAAAACTCTTTATTAAAAAACACATATTAAAATTCAAATTTAAAATTGTAAGTTAAAAACTTTTAAAAAAATAAAATACAAGAAAATTTAAAATTGTAAAACATTAATTATTGGACAATTATACATTAATAAATAGATAAATATTACAGAGAGAAAAACAAAAACAAAAAAACAGCTGAATTATTATTTATATGACTATAGTTAATATTGTTTTAAATTTTGCTTATTTATTGATAGGAAAAGGACCAATAAATAAGTTTAGCAAAATATTTGACAAGACTAAGACTAAGATTGACCAACCATGCACAGGAGTTGTTTACAAAATCGAATGTACAGATAAGAACTGCAATAAAATATACATAGGAGAAACGAAAAGAGACATAAAAGTAAGAATGAAGGACCACAAATATGACTACGCAAGAGCAATCAAGAACAATGGTGAAATTAATCAAGGGACAGCGTGTCTGGTTCACGCAATAGAAAATAACCATCAATTCGACTATGACAACCCAGTGATTTTACATAAAGACGCCCACTATTGGAAAAAGAGAAAAAACTTAGAAGCTTTAAATATACAACTTAATATGGACAATGTAACGAATTATAAGTGTGACACAAAATTTCTTAACGACAAGTACAAAAGAATTATAAATACACAATTAATAACATAATAGAATTAAACATGTAAAAATTGAGCGAAAGCTTTTCTAAATGATTAAAATTTAAAACAATATTAACTATAGTCATATAAATAATAATTCAGCTGTTTTTTTGTTTTTGTTTTTCTCTCTGTAATATTTATCTATTTATTAATGTATAATTGTCTAATAATTAATGTTTTAAAATTTAAAATTTTCTTATATTTTATTTTTTAAAAGTTTTTTAACTTACAATTTTAAATTTGAATTTTAATATGTGTTTTTTAATAAAGAGTTTTTGTTTTTATTTTTTAATTTTAATTTTTTATGACGATGCAATAATAAGCAAAAATGTTTTTTAAATGATAAAGTAAGATGTAAGTAATAATAATTTGCCCTGTTTTCTAAATGTAATAATAAAAATGTAATGATATAAATGTTTCCTCAGGTCATGAAAATGTACCAAAACAGGTACGAAATATTGACTAATAAATTATAAAATCGAACAACAAATTAATTTGTTTTTTATTTAAAATCGAGGCTGCATAAACCAACGTAAATACATATACATAACATACAAATTTTACAGCCAGGAACATTTAGTTCAAAGAATTATTAATCTAACAATTACTTAAGTCATCACACATAAACGTAGTAGAATGTCATTTAAGGAAGAAACCACTCAATAATTAAAATTAAAACAAATGAATTAATCGAGCATCACTGATCGATTTTTTAACATGTATCTTAAAAGCAGACAAAGAAGGTAAAGCTTTAACATTATTTGGCAACGAATTATATACTATAATACCTCTATGAGACATTTTCTGAGCGGTCAATTCTAGTCTTGCGCGGGTAATTCGCAAGAAATGTAACGAGTTTGTTTTTTTTTTTTTTTTGTTTTTATATATTAGTTGAGTTGGGGGTGTATCTTAACACCACTGCACTTCAAGGCAATAAATTGCCATGAAAACTTTACCATCACTCTCACATACATGCTAATATGAGAGGAGCGGGCTCGGTAAGAAGCATGCAATGGAAAATTAATATAACCACCAAACGATGCTTAAATCAAGCATCAGTAAAAAAAAAGCCTTATAGAAAAAAAAAAAAACATTAAACACTAAGAACAAGTTTCGTTTCTGATAAATAACGAAATCACTAGTGACATAACACATAACACAAAGAATAGTTTTCCTAGTAAAAAAATTTAAAGGAAGAGAGTGAATATTAGAAGAAAGAGTAAATATTAATTAAAGTCTTCCAGTGTTATTAGAGAAAAAAGAATTAGTCTTTAAACCAGCTTTAAGGGATGCCTTAGAGATATTAAGGTCAAAAACATGATGATTTTTATTAGCAAAAGCAAGCATTCGAGAAATGGGATCATTGCATCCATATTCGGTTCTATGGTAAGCAACTTCAAATAAGTTAGTAGTACGGAGGCTTCTGGTATTAACTCGAAAGTTGATCTTCTCCAGAATAAAAGGAGAAATAATTTCACCAATAATAATTTGATGAATGAAAACAACATCAGCAAATTCACGTCTGTCTTGAAGAGATTCAAGCTTAATGAGATTTAAGCGCTCTCTATACGGTGGAAGGATTAAGTTATCTTCCCAGGGAAGATGCCTCAATGCAAATCTAAGAAATTTTTTTTGGACGGATTCGACTCTATTGATGTCGACAGAAAAAAAGGGTGACCATACTTGAGAGGCATATTCTAACAACGGTCTTACAAGAGATGTAAAAAGAAATCTAGTAATAAATGGGTCACAAAACTCTCTTGACCAACGTTTAATAAAACCTAGAGTGGAATTTGCTTTATTTACAATTGAATTAACATGTGGTTTAAATGTCAATTGGTAATCACATAAAATGCCGAGATCTCTAACTTCATTGACTCTGGGAATAAGAATATTATTAAGTGTATACTGAAAATTAATAGGATTTTTTTTCCTTGAAAATGATATATTTTGACACTTAGACACATTAAGAAGAAGATTATTCTTAATACACCAAAGGCCAAAGCTATTAAGGTCAGTTTGTAAGAGATTGCAGTCTGAAGGACTAGAAATTTTTTTAAAAATTTTCATATCATCGGCATAAATGTTATGATCGCTATACGAAATGATGAGTGAAACATCGTTAATAGCGATCACGAAATCAAGTGGACCAAGATGGCTACCTTGAGGCACTCCAGAAGTAGCTGTGTATGTTGTAGATATTGCAGAGCGAAATGATAATCCCGAGGACCAAGCCAAGATTTTTTCCACTCAATAAAAGAATATGGGAAACCATACGCAGCCAATTTAAATAAAATAATCTGATGAGGAAGAACATCGAATGCTTTGCTAAAATCCGTGTATACGGAATCAGTTTGAAAACCTTTCTCCATGTTATCCCTATAAGCTGAAGTAATTTCTATAAGATTGGTAGTAGTAGACCTACCTTTAAGAAACCCATGCTGATTATCAGTAATAAAATTCTTGCAATAAAAATGTATATCTTCAGAAATAACAGCCTCAAAAAGCTTAGGAATTGAAGAAATTTTAGCTATTGGACGATAATTTAAAACGTCAGCTCGGCAACCTTTCTTGAAAACGGGTATGATATATGAATTTTTCCAGATTTTCGGAAAGTAGCCGGTTAATAAAGATCTATTAAAAATAATAGATAGAGGATTACATAAAGTAGAAGCACAATTTTTCAAGATTATCGGTGGGACACCATCAGGCCCAGAAGAACAGTCATCCTGAAGCTTAGATAAAAACTTGAAAAGTTCATTAACTTCAATGGATATTGCGGTCATAGAAGTTTGCGGGCAATTGTTTAAATAACTGAAATAGGCAGTATCAACATTGAAGTTTGAGTCAGAAAAAGAACTGGAGAAATGGTTAGCAAAAAAATTAGCTACAGTTAGGTCATCATTGGAAGAGGTATTCAAGAAACTAAGAGTTTGAGGATAACTATCCCCTTTCCTCTTAGAATTAATAAAACTAAAGAATCTTTTTGGATCCTTCAATATGTCAAGCTTTGTCTTTTGTAAATACTCCTCATATTGATGCTCAAACAAGATTCTGAACTCATTGAATAAATATTGAAAAGTCTCATGGTCGACTTTACTTCCGGTTATTAAGAAACTTTTCCAAGCCTTATTCTTCCTGTTTCTTAGAGCTTTAAGTTCTACATTAAACCAGGGAGGGGAACAAGATCTCATATCCCTTCTAGTAAAAAGTGGACATGATAATGAAAAACCATTGAAAAGAATTTCATAGAAGGAGTCAACCATCGAGTCCAAGTCCAAATCCGCATCATCAAGGAATGAAAAGTCAGCCTGGCTGAGGTAACTATTGAGTTCAATGAAATCAGTTTTCCTAAAATTAAACTCTAAAGAGCTTTGCGGAATTATTTCATTGGACTCAACAACACTAAATATAAAATTCAAAGGAGGGTGAAATCTATCAATTTCAACCAAAATATTTGCACTTTCTTGAACAGTGCAATTAGCTGGATCGGAAAAGAAAATGAGATCCAACTGCCTAATCATAAAATTTTTGACTTTGGAAATTTGAAAGAGAGGAACTGCTGAAACAGCATCAAGAAAATCAATCTCTACACATGAGGAGGGTGTAGCAGAGATCAGGTAGTCACCCTCATCAGATTCAATCCATCTCAAATTGGGTAAATTGAAATCACCCAAAAGTAAAAATTCATCAGTTTCTGATAGAATGTCAGAAACAAAATTAATAGCATTTAAAACCTCATCGTAACCAGAAGTGTTACTGGGGCTAATATAAATATTCAAAATGAAAATAGATTTACAAGAAGTCTTCAGTTTAATGGCAACAGCATCAATGAAAGAATAAGAAGGAAGAGAAATCAAAGTAACATCAAGGTGGGAACGTGTCGCTATTAGAGCTCCACCACCTTTCGGAACATTGGAGCTGTCACCCTCAATATTAGGGTAACGATCTTTGCGAAAAATTTGATAACAGGGAGAAAAAAGTTCGTTACTAAGGATGCCTTTATAAAGCCAAGTCTTCGTTAAGGCATAAATGTCAAAATTAAGTGTATCAGATTTTAGGAAAATAATCTTACACTTAGAACGAAGTCCCCTTACATTTTGATAGTAAAGGGACAGTTTTTCTAGTTTTTTGGAGAATAAGCACGTTCAAGTCGTGGTTTACGATTTTTGAAAAGTTTAATGAACGTATCCTTTGGCCAGAAGTCTTGTGACAGTATAGTTTCGGATATGGCATTAGGAATATTTATCTTGAAAGATGAAACTGCACTGGTGGTTTTACTTATCTTGACACATTTAATGCTGTCAACGTTAAGTGTAGATTTACCTCTTATGTAACTGATAACATCATCAGAGGTAGTGTCAGGCGCTAATCTTGAAATAAATATGGGCCTTGGAGGAGGTATTACTTGAAGAGATCTATTCGGATTGAGGCTATTAATTATAGGAGTGGGTATAATTTGAAGTTCTGCTGATTTAGCAGGCGACTTAACATGAGAAGAGTTACCTGAAGCTGAAATGGGAGGAATAGCTGTGAATGAACGAGACTGAGACGGGATTGTGATCTGTTGAGCGGGAGTACCCTGAAATGTTGGTGAATCCTGAACAGGGTTATTAGAAATTGAATTTTCGAAGGAAGTATTTGTGGAACCCTGAATAGGTGGTAAAATCTGAATATGGCGCAATAAAGTGGTTGAAGGAATGTGAAAACTATTAATGTTTGGATCAATTTGGCCAGAATCAGGTTGATTTCCGACGAAGGTAGGAATTAAAGTAGAATTTACTTGAGAAATAAGTTGAGGCTCTTCGTTAACAATAAAAGAGTTGGAAGAATCTTGAGAGTCATCGTGAGGAATTTCGGAAAAGTTATTAAGTTTTATTACATCCGCTGAAACTACTTCCAGCGAAGTGGATAAAGATGCAAAGCATTTTTGCAATTTCTGGAAATCGAGATGAAGCCTTTTCAACTGAGCACAGAGGGAAGATACGGAGAGTTTTTTACAATCATCACAAAACCATTGTAATGATCCGTAATCAGACCGCTTCAATTTATCTAAAATACGGCCGTTTAGGCCAATGGAAGTCATGTGAAATGAACGTTTACATATGCCTCCGCTAGCCCACATAGGTTGCTGAGACACTGCAACGCACCTTCCAAAATCACATTTGAAATTCATCACTAACAGATATTCAGCAAGTGTTTATTATGTAAAAAAAGAGAATTCCGAAGCTAAAATATTACTACTACAAAACAGAAAAAAATTTGGCCTAAACCAAAAAGGTACACAGAATATAAACAAAACTAGAACAATACACTTAAAAAATGGAACAATTTTTTTTGTCCCTTTTTTTTGAACAAAATAAAAAAATTAAAAATTAAATAAAAATTTATTTATATTATTATTATAATTAAATTATTATTATTAAACACAAAGACACTGTATACAAAATTAATTAAAAAAAACCAAAAAAAAATTTTTTTAACACAACCGACAGACAACCGCTATTAGTAAAATCAGAAACGAAACTGAGGGTAATCAAAGATTAGTGTTTGATACCCAATCATATTTAGATTTTTATAAATAAAAATTTGTAGTATGAAAATACCTTTAATAGGTAAAATATTTATTAATTTGAAAAGGGATAAAGTTGAGAAACGAATATCTTTATTGAAGACAATTTTCAAGCTTTTATTTTGAATTCTTTGAAGTGATAATAGCGCTGAGGTACTTCCATTGCCCCATACTACAGTAGACGAAGAAAGATGTGAATGAATCATTGAAAAATATAATAGTTTTTTGTTCTTAATTACGGCGATATGCTCGTCCCATTTTAAATATTTATTTAAAGTTATCCCAAGATACTTCACCTTTTCTGACTCATTTATGAAAATGTTGTTTATACTGATAGTTATAGGTTCTATTATTCTATTAATTGTTCTGAATACGATCAGTTGAGTTTTATTTGCATTAATTGTTAATTTGTTTATAATTAAGTACATTTCAATAGATCTAATATCCTGTTCAATTTTTCTTTTCACTTCTTCAGTACTTATACCGGGGTAAAAAATCGAAGTGTCATCCGCAAATTAGAATAAAACTCCATTAAGAGGTAATTTAGCCATAACGTTAATATAAATAAGGAAAAGAAGAGGACCTAATACACTTCCCTGTGGAACACCTATATTAATGGGCATAAATGAGCTCTTAGCTTCATTTATTTGAACATATTGGTATCTATCTGACAGAAAACTTATAAAGAATTGAAGTGAATTACCACGAACCCCCGCAATATGTAGTTTTTTCAGAAGAATATCATGGTCAACGCTATCGAAAGCTTTTTTCAAGTCAAGGAAGAGACCTCCTACTATTTTGCCTTGGTCAATGAATCCACATATAGATTCTACTAGTTGTACCATGGCTGTTTGTGTTCTACTTCCAGTTCTGAATCCGTATTGTTGTGAATAAAAAAAGTTATTATTATTTAGAAATTTAGAAAGTTGATTAAATACGATCTTTTGGATAATTTTATCTAATATTGGTAAAATAGAGATAGGTCTGTAATTATTCATATTTTCTTTATTGCCTCCTTTAAAGATAGGCAGAATTTTTTGTATTTTTAATTTATTGGGATATCTTCCAGTTCTAATAATTAGATTAAAAAGTTTAGTTAATAATTGTGCAAAAAGTTCTTTCGATTCATAAATAATCTTAGGCGAAACATCATCAAAACCACAGCCTTTATTTAATGGCATTTTAGAAATCAAAGACAGCACTTCATCATAAGGAGTATCTTGGAAGTTAAACGTTGTAATGGAGGATTACTAGGATTACTAGAATTAAACTCAGCTGACATTTGAGAACCTACTGTGGCAAAAAATTCATTAAGAGCGTTTGAAATATCATTTTCGTTGTCAACCAGAGTTCCGTTTTTGTCTATTATTTGGTTAATTTGAGAAGTTTTGTCTTTGCCCGTAATAGAATTAATAAAATTCCATACTTTTTTAGGATCTCCAGCACAATTATTTATTTTTGATTGGAAGTGTGATTTTTTTTGCTCTTTTAGTTGTTCCTTCACTAACCTCTTCAGTCTTATATAGCTATCATGTATATCCAAATTGTCTCTATATTTCAAGCTAAGTTTTCTCATTTTATTTTTTTGTTTAATAAGCTTAATTAAATCCTCGCTTATCCAAGGGGACTGTAAATGACTGTTTTTGATTTTAGTAATACGCGTTGTTGTGTGGTTTAATACTAGATTAGTTAGCGAGTAATAAATAAAATCATAGAACACATCAGAGTTGGTAAAAGTATCCATAAGAGTTGAAGAGAAAACGCTATGAGTTTCCATTTTTAGACCTATATAATAAATTTTTTTGGTTTTTTTGAGTATGAATTTACAATTTGGTAGCGTGCAACTCAACCTGCCCACCAATAAATTATGATCACTAAGAGAATTCTCACAATTACTCACCAATATCTCAGAAAAATCAGAGATATTGGTGAATATATGATCAATACATGATTGCGACTGAGGTCGAGTTACGAGATTGTTATGCAGAGTGAAATTATAAGAGTATAGTAGTTCAAGAAAAAAATTGGATGAAGTAGAATTAAGTGTATTTACATTAGAATCACCCATAAAAATTGTGTACTTATTACCCACAAAATTAAAAATTTCATTTAGTTGTTCATAGAATTTGGATTCATTGCATTTAGGGGATCTGTAGTATGCCACAATGGAAATTGCCTGCGACATATAAGTTACGTTTTTTAGTTTTAAATGAATTACATTAAATAAATTATTACAGCTAGACGAGATAATCTCAAAGTCCAGCTGGTTAAGTACGAAGATCGAAACACCACCATAGTTATCGTCTCTACATGAATGTATAGCTTGATAACCTGGTATATTATATATAAAAGTTTGGTTTTCATCAAACCAAGTCTCTTGCAAGGCAATTATGTGAATATTAATTGGAAACGATGCTAATATGGTACAAAAATCCTGAAATTTATTTATCGAGGCGATGCTTCTAACGTTCAGGTTTAAAAAAACTAAGATATGACCTTGTTGTAAATGATCAGAGCAAATGAAATCATTGATACTCATATAATAATTGCTTTCGATGTCCATAAGGTTAAACTTGCAAATATGACATTACCTAAAAAATATTCAATACCATTAATTATAATTGACTTAAAAAATTCTTCAGAAAAATATTTGTTGCTTTTTAGCATTCATTGAAAATTCAATTTTAATAACAAATACACAGTGAAATTCAAATTTTATGTGATTAAGAAATTCAGGCAATAAACAAAATACTAATAGTAAAAAATATTTAAAAAAAGAATGATGAAATCTTGATGTTTGTGGTATAGGATTATTGAAAAAACTCATTATCATTATGATCTGGGATTAAGTTGTCTACATCATCTTTGTTATTGATTACAATAGCTCTACTTTGACTTTTTGATTCCTTAACATGTACCTTTCCCATTATAGGATATACCATACTGTGTTGCCGTGTTGTTTTAAAAGTCTAGCATACTTAAGTAGATTCATTGTTCCCTCCGTAATTTTATAAAATACTAAAACATTACAAAAATTTGCAATATTTGCAAGTTTCTTTTTGTTGAGCATAAATTCCTTTTTTTTTAAATTACTACATAATGTTAAAAAAATTGTTTTAACATTTGGATTATTAGTGCTCTTATTATTAGCAACCATTGCCATGAATTCCGCGAAAAAAATAATAACCATTTTCGAAAACCAAAGACAACTCGCCACAATTGAGGCTTCTAAATGTTTTTTATCAAAATGTACATGGTCTTAGGACAAAAACAAATTGTTTGTTCACTTCTACGTGTAATTCTGACTATGATATTTTGATATTGACAGAAACTTGGTTAAATGACGATTTTGCTGACTCGGAAATGGTTTCTCCGTCATATAATTTATTCAGACGCGATCGTCATCAGGGTAGTGATGCCAGTGCCGGATCCAGCAAGTGCAGGACCCGATTGGATTTTTTCCGCGGGGCCCCTTAAGCTTTAAATTTTAATTTAAAACCAGGAAATAAAACACTTTAATATATTTTAATATTTTTACTTTTTAATTAATTTAAAATAAATATAAAAAAAATAAGCAGGTAAAGAACTATAATATATTTATATTTTACATGTTGAGAATTTAATTTTTTTTTTTGCTTAATTTGTTTGTAATAGTAGTGCTGTTCAGCGCGAACTTTTTTTATATGAAAAAAATATTTTTCTTATGTTTTCTTAATATTTAAATTTTAATTATAAATTAAAGATTTATTTTTGTAACCCTTACCATTTTTACACATGTGTACTTAAAACTTCCATTGCAGATAATAAATTCAGGTGTGGGGGGCCCTTCAAGCGCAGTCAAGCGCGGGGCCCGATTGGGAGCAATCGCTCCAATCGCCCCAAATTCGGCACTGAGTGATGCAACCACAGTTGGTGGTGGAGTTGCAGTAGCTGTGAAAGGCTGCTTTGATTCTGAGAGAATTTTGATCCCTGATGATGATTTAGAAATTTTATGTGTTAAGGTTAAGCTCTCCAATTTTTGTTTGTATATTTTAGCTGTATATTTACCACCTAAAACAGGTGATGCTAGAAAAAATTTACACCTTAGCTTGATTAACTCACTTGATTTTTTTAGTGATATTATTTCTGACTCAGATAGAGTATTGTTTTTGGGAGATTTCAACTTGTCTGCGACTGCTTGGCTCGTTGATGCTGAATGCGACTGTTTTTATCCTACATCTTCATGTTCAGTTGAATCCATCTTAACTGATCATTTGTTGTCACTCAATTTTGAACAAAATTCTTCAGTTAAAAATGTGAATGGTAAACAATTAGATCTCGTTTTTTCTATAAATTTGTCTTCTATTTTAATTACTCATTGTGCAGATTCATTGCTGCCGGAGGAAAACCACCATCCTTCTCTTGTTATTAGTGTAGATATTGGTCATTCTCCGAATGAACTAATGGTGGAAAACAATTATTCCTTTAATTTTATTAAAGCCGATTATGTAGGAATGAATAACTCTCTCAGTCTTTTCGATTGGAGTTTTTTACATTCTCAAAACATGGAACAGGCTACTAAAGAATTCTACTCTATTATTTTCAAATTGTTTATTGAGTACGTACCATTCAAATCTAATCGCATTCGTAATTTCTCCCCGCCGTGGTATACTGATGAGTTGAGATCTCTCAGAAACAAGCGTAATATGTTATGGAAAACTTATTGTACTGATAGGAGTGAATATACACTTGGTCAATATTTGTGTATAAAGGAGGATTTTCGAAGGCTTTCTATTAACTGCCATTCTAATTATTTGCTAAATCTAGAAAATGATCTCAAGTTAGATCCAAAACAATTCTGGAACTTTGTTAACTTAAAAAGAGGTTCTTCTTCATATCCAACAACTCTCCATTACAATGATGTCAGTAGTGACAATAATTATATTATTGCTAATCTCTTCGCTAATTTCTTCAAATCTTCTTTTGAGGCCGTCTCTACTTCGCGTTCGCCTCAAGTTGACTGTGTCAACTCATATTCTTTTCTTTCAAATTTTAATTCGTATATATCTAAAACTGAAATCTCCAAACATATCCAGAAATTAGAAAAATCAAACACAGTAGGACCGGATGACATTCCTACCGTTTTCTTGATGGAATGTGTGGATAAATTAATTCAACCACTTTATATTCTATTTAATATGTCTATTTCTTTATGTTGCTTCCCTAGTATTTGGAAAATATCCTATATTATTCCACTTCATAAAAAATCCAATAAATCACATATTCAGAATTATAGGCCTATCGCCCGACTATCTTCCTTGCCTAAACTATTTGAGTCAATTATTTCTGACAACCTTCAATTTTTCATCAAGCCTATTATTTCTGATACACAACATGGTTTCGTTCGTGGGAAGTCAGCTACCACTAACCTTTTAGACTTTACGTCTTTTTGTAATAGTAAATTTCTTTCCGGAAATTATGTCGACTGTATTTTTACAGATTTTTCGAAAGCTTTTGACAAATTATGCCACAAAACCCTAATTTGTAAATTGAACAAAATAGGCTTTCATTCAGCTTTTGTCGATTGGATATATGATTACTTATCTAATCGTTATTATCAAGTTTCTTTTAATAACTTCTTATCAGCACCGTTTTTGGTAAATTGTGGTGTTCCACAAGGTAGTCATCTTGGTCCTATTTTCTTTATTTTATTTATAAATCATCTTCCAAATATATTAAATTCATCTGAGACGCAGATGACGCAAAAATTTTCAAGTCCATAACTAGTTATTCCGATTGCATTGACTTGCAAAATGATATCGAATCATTTTGCAATTGGTGTACCTCAAATAATCTTCAATTAAACGTTAATAAGTGTCACTCAATGTCATTCTTTAGAAAGAAGAACATTTTTGATTTTCAATACAGTGTTGGATCCTCTTCTTTAACAAGAGAAGTAGAGACCACTGATCTTGGAGTTTTGTTGGATGAAAAGTTGAATTTTATTAAACATATCGATTTTGTTACAAGTAATATCGAAGTA
Source organism: Hybos culiciformis (assembly GCA_964007475.1). NCBI lineage: Eukaryota > Metazoa > Arthropoda > Insecta > Diptera > Hybotidae > Hybos > Hybos culiciformis. The sequence goes on from OZ023273.1 coordinate 81,909,218, forward strand.
AATTTTATCATACTATCTTGAATAATTCAAACTAAGTGATACATTATTTAATAGTAAATATTACGGATTTGTATATATTTTTACATCCCTTATTAAATAAATTGTATATATATTTAATTTTAATATCATTATATTTTTATTCGCTTGTATTAAGAATTTGAAATAAATAAATAAATAAATAAATAAATAACCCTAATAGAATCTATATCAGAGTCGATCAGTTTTACACCGACGGAAATAAATAATTTAATTATCATAGCCAGGATTTCATTGGTAGGGGGCTTATCAGATGACAGCTTAATACCCTTAATTACCATCTCATTTTTAATTGCATTTACTTTAAGCCTTTTCAAATCCATGGATAGGTTCTGAACCTTCCCTTCAAGTTCCTTGTTATAGCTCTCTAGTTGATCAATTTTATTATTAAGATTCTTTTCATTTGAGATAAGAGAATCAATTTTCTCCGACAACGTTTCAACATTTTTCTGTAACTCAGTAGAATTCGAAATTAATATTGACAGCTTTTTATCAATTGATGATTGATGTGCAGTATCACTGTCATCAACTAGGTCGATTGAATTGCACACATTGTTCTGATAATTTTTCTTTGTTCTAAATCCCCTTCCAGTCATAATGACTAGTTTATAACCTCAAAGAAAATACAATAAAATAAAAAAAAAACGATGCGGGTATCAGATGAGAATGATGAGATTGAAATGGGTTGATTTGATGATATTCTTCAGAATATATTTCAATGGTTTTATTTTAGCAAATTGAACTTTAATTTTTTTTTTCCCTTTTGTTCATTTAAAATAAATTTAAAATTAAATTCTTAGAGCGCAAAAATTTTTGACATTTACTTGCAAGTGTTGCCAACCAACTCAATATGATATGATAGTTAATATATGATAGTTAATATATATATATATGTATAAATATATGTATTACTTTTTTAGTACTTTTTTTCTAACACTAACGTTAATGTCCAAAAAAAATAAAAAAATATCATAATATAACAGTATTTTGATATAAAACATCAAAATACTGTTTACTATCAAACAAAAAAACCTTTTTGTTAGGCAAACGAACCATCTAATTTTTATTTCACCAAAGCTATCGAATTTCAATTTTTTTTTTTTGTATATTTTGAGCCGGAACGACCGTAGTTGCCTACCGAAAATTAGTGGGCAGGTAATCTTTATTGCACCGCCGCTACCTATTTTGAAAAAAAAAAACAATTTTTTCGCATATTTTGAGCCGGGAAGTCCTTAACCGTACCTCCCTACCCAACATTTTTAGGGCAGGTAATCTTTATTTCACCGAAGCTACCTATTTTGATAAATTTTTTTTTTGCTTATTTTGAGCCGGGAAGACCTAACTGTAGTTCCCTACTCAAAGTTTTTTGGCAGGTAATCTTTATTTCATCGAAGCTACCTATTTTGAAAACATTTTTTTTTTGTAAATTTTGAGCCGGAACCGTATCTCCCTACCCATTTTGAACCTATTTTGAACAGAAATGTTTTTTGCATATTTTTGGTCAGATAATCTTTATTTCATCAGAGCTACCTATTATGAAAAAAAAAAATTTTACTTTTAAATAATTTGTAAGATTTTTAAAAATAATTTGAATTTAAATTTTTCGTGCCAAATTATTTTGTTTTTATAAATGACATAAATGATTATTGAGTGGATTTTTTTTTTGAGTATTGAAACGTCAAAAAACCATGTCGTTTCGAACTCAAATGAGTCTCCGAAAATAAATTTTTACCCTCTACAGAATAACTCAATTATATCATACAACGCCACTAAAGAAGTATTAAAGAAAATCAAGCAAATTATAATATCAATAAAAATTACGCTTGTTTTCAACAAAGCTATTCATCATTGAATGTAAAGAGCTCCATCTGGTGTCCGATTGATTTTTGAGTGACGTGAAATTGCTATTGTATGACGTGGTCCAAGTTTCTTCACTTAAACTAAAATTCACTTCGTCGTTGTCGAGTAATTTATCTACAAATTTAATTTTCGAATTAAAAAAAATTTTAAAGAAAAAAATTTTATTATTTTATATGAGATGTTTTTATCAGGATTTCGAATTAAAAACAGGATTTCGAATTAGTGAATTAGAATTTACTTTTATATTAAACTTACTTATCAGAGAAATGCATGAGTACACTTGTATTACAAATCACTCATGAATACACTTGATTTATTCAATATATGAATAGTTGAACTAAAAAAAAAAAACAAGTGTGAATACATGATTCATAATATTTTTTCAATTCATTAGAATTGTATTGAGTTTTTGTAGCAAGTGTTAATTTCTATTCGCAAGTATAGTGAATAGTGAAATATGTATTGCGTATATCGAATGCATTGAGTGAATGATATGAGGAAATTTAATTTCCTTAAAAAAATTATTTAATTAAGAAGTGTTTTGAAGAGCCCTTTGAGCTCTCATCCCAACGCTCCTGCCATCTATCCATCAGTACACGTCTGGCTGTTGCCTTAATCTGGGAAACGCTGTCCTCGGTTGCCTCCTGTTTCTTCCAGAATACAGCACTTCTTTCGGCTGCCAGCAGATCTATCGGCGGGGTGCAAGCTATCACAAGGACAGCGCTGTCTGAGACCGTTCTGTATGCTGCTGCTATTCTCAATGCTGAGCATCTATTGACCGACGCTGCATTTATCCTATATGAAGGCTTCTCCATTGCCTGGGCCCCCACTGGAGCGGCATAAAGCATTTTCGACAGTGTGACTCCCGACAACATTATCCTCTTCAGGAATGACGGACCTCCACAGTTAGTTATTATTCTTGCTAGGCTGCTACATGCCTTTGCTCCATTTTCTGCTAGCTTACTTACGTGGGCTCTAAAGCTGAGCCTTCTATCTAGCTCCACTCCTAGATATGTCAACTGATTCTTTAACGTTATGATTTCTCCATCTAGTTCTATACGAGGACTACTAAAGTTTCTCCTGTCCGTAACTAGTACTGCCTCTGTTTTGTGGATGGCCATTTCCAGGCTTTTACTGTCTAACCATCTTTTTACTCTTCTGAGGCAGTCGTTGGCCCGTATCTCGAGTATGTCGAGGTCCACTGCAGAGACCACTATGATGACATCATCCGCAAAGCCTACAAGGTAGGAGCCATCTGGTAACGTCATGATGAGCAGATTATCATATACGACGTTCCATAGGAAGGGACTTAACTTGGATCCCTGTGGAACTCCGCATGCCATCCTTTTTCTCACTTCGAAGATTTTTCCCTCGAACAATACTTGTCGATCACTCAGATAGTTGTCAATGATGTTCACAAGGTAATGTGGTACTTCTTTTGGTTTTAGAGCATCGGTCACGTCCTGCCAGTCAATCGAGTTAAATGCGTTTTTAACGTCAATCGAGATTAGCGCTGTAAAGCCTTTTTTCTTCCGTGAAGGGCTCTGCTTGTTCTGAGTCGTTGTTTGCCTGAGCTATTTCTTCCAGAAACGGTTTTTCCGGGCAGAGACCTCGCAATATTTCTTGGCGGATTGTTTAGCTCGGGTAAATTTTGCCTCGTTTTAAGTTTTTTGAAAACTATTTTGTAAGCAGTGCCCCACACATCGTTGTCAACTTCTTTTAGAAGGTTTTTCCAGCATTCAGCTTTTCTTCTTTTAATGGTGTTTTTTAAAAGCTTCTTACTCTCTTTGTAGACCTCTTGCAGCTCTGTGTTTGTCTGATGTCTACTCCACTGTCTCCGAGCAGAATTGCATGACCTTCTCAGGCTTGCTATCTCCTCCGTCCACCAGAAGGCTGCCTGCTTGATGTACCAGAGACGCGTTTTGGCATGCATGCATTACAAGCCCCTACCAGTATTTCTATCGTTTTTGCTGCTGTTGCCTTCAAGTCGCCACTATTCTCGACCCATCCTAAGTTCTCCATAGCCTTACACCTCCCTTCGGCTGTGCCGGTGGTGGCGGCGCCTGCAAATTCAAATTCAATTTCCAGTCTGCACTATCCGGCTTTCGGCATTTCTCGCTGAAGGAGACAACATCTACTTTCCTCATCCTAGCTACCTCCATTAGAAGATCCAAGGATGCTCTGGATCTCCCGAGGTTAACTTGTAGGATTTTCACCATTTTGTGCCTCTAGCTCTTGAAAGCTCAGCCACATAAGCTGGACAATTTCTACTCCCCATTCTGTGGTCATCTTTCGATCCCTTTTCTGCGCATACTTGGCATCTTGGAAGCTTACTGCACGCTTTCGCGATGTGTCCCGATTCACCACATCTCCAATACGTACCTCTTTTCTCTTTACCGGAGCAGTTGTTCGACCTGTGGCCAAACCCGAGGCATTTGAAGTATTGTATGACTTCATACTTCTTCTTGACTCTGCAGCTGATCCAACCAATTTTGATCCTGGTAGCTTTCAGCATTATGTTGGCGTCTTGCTGTGTGAGCTTTACGCTGGCCTCCTGCGTTTTGGCAAAACCTTTGTATAGCCTAACTTTCAAGCCCTCCGTCTCTTTGCCAAGAGCCGCACCCACGCACTTTTTCACTTCTTCTACTGACTCGGACTCGTCTATGTCCTTTATCTCTACCGTGACCGTTTTTGATAGGCTCTTCACAGCGGCTTGGTCTTTGATGAATTCGGCTAATGCCTGGTTGAAGCTCGTTGGATTATCTGCTTTTAATACTAACAATATCTCGTCTTTTTTCGTGCGACGGATTTGCTTAATCTCCACGTCGTGGTCTTTGGGTTGGATCGCAGTTTTCATCGACTTTAGGATATCCGCGTACGAACATCCTGTTTTAGCTGATATCCTAATGGCATCCGTTTTATTTTGTGATTTCCCTTTGTCCTTCGATATTTTGGCTGTGCCTTCGTCCTGCTTTTTCCTAGATGTCTTCCTGTGCTCCACTTTTTGCCAGGCAGGGGTTGCTGGAGTTGCTACTGCGACACTTCCATTAGTAGCAGACGTTTTCTTCATCATTGGGGTGCCACTTAAAGGTGAAGAAGCATTTCTTTTGCTGGCTACATTTTTTTTAACCTTCTGCTTGTTTGGTGTCTCCTTCTGTGTAGGTTTACTGGGTATTTGTTCAACACAACTTTTGTCCACCAGTATTTTCTCCAGCGCTGACTTGTCATCGTTAACGTACTCATCTGTTGCGACAAGCTTGTTTAGCAACTCCGCTAACTGTTTCATGCCTTCTTTGACTGACATGGGCGCATTCTTTCGCATGGCTGTCTTCATGGTCTTGTGGCACTTCAAGATTTCGGTGATTACCTTGGTTTGCTCTGTCACATCTTTAACCAACTGTTTCCACGTTCTGGCTAGGTTCACATCTTTGATCTGGACATCCTCTTTACTTTCACCAGGTTTGACTGATCTGGAAGCTTCAGCATTTTCTACCTGTTGGCCAGTGTTGCCCAACTTCTGTTGGATCTGGCATTCGGTTTCAGTAGCTGTTTTGGCATGAACGTCCATCATCAAAAACAGATTATCGTCGCTATTGGGATCGTCTTGCATCAGATTGCGGTCTTCATTTGTGGCCTGATTCTTAGGTTGTACTGTTTTTGACCATAAAATATTTCCTTTTGATGTTGGCGACCGGTGTACCAAAATACTTCACGGAATTTTGTTAAAAGAAATTATTTGACTGCATCTCTTCATTTTATTAGAGAATCTAAATTAAAAGGAATTACCCTCGGTATAAAATCAATCGACTGCGAAAGATCAACAGCAAATAATATCTTAGAAAAAATTAAGAAAATTTTTGGGATTCGAAATTTTGAAAAAGCTGTTTTTGTTACAGACAGGGGAAGGAATATTGTTAATGAGTTAACTGTTCAAATCATTTACTGCAAAATATTTTAGAGAAATCTTTCAATTTATGTGATGAATTGCAATGCATAATAATTAGTTGTAAGAATTTAGTCAAATATTTTAAAAAAGCTAATTTACAGCATCTTACTTCAACGACATTAAAATCACATTGTAGCACACGATGGAATTCCCAATTTCGAATGTTTGAATCGATTCACTCTAATTGGATCAAAATTTCGGAAATTTTAACTGAAAGAGACGAGATGCATCGAATTATGAACATTAATTCAGTTCTTTTAAAAAATTTAGTAGGATTGTGCAAAATTTTTGAAAACATTTCCACAAAATTACAAGGCTCAAAATACGTTACCCTCCTACATTATGTTTACAATTTAATAAATTAATTGAAACAAACTTGCCAACCTCATCCTGAAGACGATAATGAAATAGTTTTACTTAAGAATAACATTTTAGAACAAATTAACCTTACATGGGTAAGAAATTTGTCAAAATATCATAAATTGGCATTATTTCTGTATCCACCCACAAATCAAATGACAATTTTTGGTTCTCAAAGTGCATCGGAAATCGAAGAAATAAAATTTATATGCTTACATGAAATGCTTTCAAATGCCGAAGACAAAAACATTTCTAATAACGGGTCAAATTCCAGCTCATCATCATCGCTTCCAGCTCTTCCGACTTCGCCTTTATCATCACCATCATCACCGTCATCCCCATCATCTTTAATACATTTACATCATGCCGAATCAGAGGAATCTGAAAGTCGATATTTTTCGTATTTGGCTCCAAATGTCACTATTTTCTCTTTGGAAGACCAATTAAAAGATGAAATAGAAAAATATTCAAAAATTAGCGTAGAGTTCAACAATAGTTTTAATGTTATTCAATCGTGGAAAGAACATCAACATGAATTCAAAAATTTAAATAATTTAAGCAAATTAATTTTCGCCATACCAGCAAGTAGCTTGCCTTCAGAACGCGTTTTTTCATTAGCTGGAAACATTATAACTGAAAAACGTTATCGATTATATCTAAATTCGGTAAATAATTTCATTTTTTTGAATTCAATTAAAAAATTTAATGAATAACTTTATTTTGTCAAATATTGAAATTAATTACAAAACAATATTTAAAAGTTTATTTTTTTCTAATTTTCATTTGATTAATTTTTAAAAAAGAAGTTCGTTTATGTTTTTCACGATTTTATTATATTTTTTTGGTTTAATTTTTTTAATTAATAAATTTTTTGCTGAGAAATGAAACAACGTATAATGAAAAGTATAGTTTCGAGTAATTTGAATTTAAAGATTTGAAAATTAAAAAAACGTATGAAAAAATATCAAGTAGCGTACAATTTTCATCTAAAAAACAATTAATCAACATTAAGAATATTGCAAAGTAGTTGTACTTATAAAATCGTGTACGAGGAATCGAATGGTGCTATTGTCAAATAATGACGTATAAATGTCATACGTTGTTTCATTTCTGAACAGACGATAAACTTCTATAAACTTCTATAATCTGAAATAATTGTTAGTTTTACAAAGTTTATGTGATTTTATTTCTAATTTTTATTTTTAATTGAATTAATTTTCATGAATTTATTATATTTTTTTGGTTTATTTTTTTAATGAATAAATTTTTATTTCCAATTACTTAATTTAAGAAGAATAAATAGAAGTTATAATAGAAGAAATAATTGTTAGCTTAAAAAGTTTATGTTATTTTATTTCTAATTTTTATTGAATTAATTTTTAAAAAAGAATTTCGTTTTTGTTTCTCAGGTACAAGTATACCTATATCTTTTATATTTTAATTATTTTTTTTTATTTCAATTTTAATGAATAAATTTGTTTTTTTACTTGCAATTACTTAATAATTTAAAAAAATAAATAATAGTTATAAACAAAGTTAAAATATTTTTTATTACTAAATTAAAAAAAAAATTTGGGAAAATTTATCGCTTATATTTATGAAAAAAAATTGGATGAAAAGTATTTTCCGAAAAATGTGAATTTTATTTTTCTTATTTTCAAAAACAGGTACCTACGAAAGAATTGGTTAAAAAAATCAAAATTTTTGTGAATTTATGGAACGAAATATATATTTTTAGTAAGTCATCCTCAGCTGGTTAGTAGCACCATCTAATTTAACAAAATCAGTAATAGTATTTTTTGAAAAATTACGTTAGAAAAAGTATAGAAAGTATTCAGAAAATATAAAATAATATAAAAAATTTATAAAAAAAATGTACCTATCATAAATAGATAATTTTTTTTTTCATTCATTCACGTATTGTTTTTATATTACTTGCACTTGCTCCATTCATAGGATTCATTACAAAAACAAATCAACAACAAGTGGTATTGAGTAGATATTGTTGTTTAGCAACTCAATACAATATAAGTGTTTCTTATATGCAAATAGAATATGAATAGGTCATTTTTTTTTTCTGCAATTGGTATTATTCTGTATTGAAATATTGTGAGTGATTTATTTTTGATTATGAATAGTATTACGCAGTTCTCTGTTACTTATATTATTAGTTTGAGTTATGAATTCATAGAAAATGTATTCTTTTTTTCATTGTAAATTCGTACCAAATCATTTCTGCGATATTTCAAAAAATTGTATATTTTCTTTATTTTGGATATTGCATTATCAAATTTTATCATCGCTTTATACTTATAATTTTTTTCTTTTGTATTTTTGTCAAGAATTTTTTTAAATGGATCAGTGGTAATTAGGTTATGCAGAGAATGAGCTACGCATTGAAATCTCTCTATATTCATTATAGATTTCATGAGATAACAAGCACTTATCACATTCGAGCCACCATCAGTAACAGCTATTATAATTTTTTCATTCAATCCAAAAGTTTTTAGCACATTATAAGTCTGGAAAATATCAAAATTTCGCCAGTATGACAGCCTTCCTTTTTTTTTTTTTTTTTATTAAAGTTACCAAATCACTAGGTAGGATAACTTTTATACTATAAGTATGGATTTGGCAATGAGGTAAACTTCCTGTCCTGGGATTAAATAGTGGGACAGTTATTAGGTAATCATTTACACTCTTCTTAAATCGGCGCAAGTCGTAAATTAAGCGTCCGCCAGCTGTCGGGAACAGTTTTGAAAAAAGAGCATTCCACATTTTCGAGGTGCGAATTGAAAACGAATCTCCGAAGCTCGTTCTATCACATCTGGGAATTTTGACGAAATATGAGTGTGACTTTGGAGCGGTACGTGTTTGGCGAGAAAAAACTTGAAGTAGAGGAAATAGGGCCTTTACTTCCAGGTAGGCTTGCCAGGTGTACGTTATTTAAACGTACCGTACGTTATTTTGGCTTACAAAATTAGAATGTACGTTATACCCGAAATTTGTGAAAACGTACCCAAAGGTACGTTTTTTACTGATTATTTTTAAAGTTGAAACAAATTTTTAAAAATTGTTGTAATTTAAACCGAATGAGATAATAAATACCCCAAAAAGGAAAACATAAATTTACCATTTTCGTATTACGAACACAGTTTCGTTTATATTATACTGCTGGCTCGTTTATATTATGCAGCGTTTTTGTTTAAAGGCCAAATTACCCATTTGTTTATTTAAAGGGTTCTGTCATATATTAAATAAAAATTTTGCAATGGTGCTATATTTAATTCAATTTTTTTTTTTTTAAATGCAATTCAATTATATAACATTTACTTATATTTTGTTTTCTTTTTTATGCACTTAAATTTTTGTGGGTACGTTTTTTTAGAAATTTTTATCTGGCAAGCCTACTTCCAGGGAACATGTATCCGATCCAACAAGGTATTTATAGAAAATGGAAAATGAACATACATTACGACGGTGGTTGAGTGATGTTAATGAGCTGGTGGTTTGGTGATTATCGATCAATCTAATAGCCCTTCTATGAACTTTGTCCAGGTATTCAAGGTGGGTTTTAGGGGCACCAGCGAATTGTATTCTAATTTCGGCCGTATGTAGGATTTGTAAATATTTAAGATATCAGAGGGGGAAAAGTATTGTTTACATCTTTTTAGAAAACCAAGAGATTTTGGGCTTTCCAACTTAGATCGGAAGTTGTTTTCGAGCCTAATATGTCAAGGCTCCCAGATTTACCAATACTTTCGCCTTGAAAAGAAAATTGGGGATCAAAAGTTGAGAGCTTTCTAGAAATTACGCAGCATTGAGTTTTGGATACGTTAAACTCAACTCTGTTGAGAAGACCTCATTGTGAAATTTTGGAAAGGTCATGATTTATGCTACTCTGCAAAAAATTGCGTTTAGTAGTAACAGCATTTGAAGATGCTGATTTCTTATTTAAAAAATCGCATTCTACCAAGTTACTGTCATCTACGAAGCTGTGGATGGGCTTGAGTGTTGAATTCAGAAGATCATTAATGAAAATTAGAAAAAGGGTTGGTGAGAGAACACACCCTTGGGGTACACCGGAGTTGATATTGAAAATATGTGACTGGTCCCCATCCACAACAGCACGAATAGAGCGACCAGACAAAAAGTTACTGATCCAGTTGACAAAGGCTGATCCTAGACCCATTGATTTAACTTTAGAAATCAAAGCCGGGTGCCAGACTCGATCAAAAGCCTTTGCTATATCCAAACAACAACACAATCCTCACCGGACTGGCGTTGAGCATGTGGGATAAATATGTCATCAGGTCACCAGTCGATCTATTCGTACGAAAACCATATTGCTGGTCACTTAGTAATTTCTTACATTCAAGGTATTTTTCACTTTATTGTTCATAAGGGATTCCATCCTGTAGTTAGAGGGATCGCCTTTATCGCCTTTTTTGGAATAGGCTGAACATGCACAACTTTCCATTTGGTGGGGTAAATGCCAAGTGAATATGAAAGATAGAAAAGGTTTAGCTAGAACAGAGACAGTATGTTTTAGAACCATAACCGGAATGCCATCAAGGCCAGTTGTCTTTTTCACATTCAGATTTTTTAGAGCTTTTAAAACAGCACGTTGTCTAAAGTAAACTCTTCCAAAAGAAGAGAGATATTTATTAAACTTATGTTAATAATTGAATATTAAAAAAAAGGGTGTTGAAAATTCGTGTTATAAACGAGAAGAAGATGAGATAAGACGAAAAGTATGAGTAATTAAAAAAATATTTTATTTATTTTTCAAAAGTTAAGATTAAAACGCGAAGGAAATAAATTTGTTAAATGATTTCAGAGAATGCAATATTCTTTTCGTTTTTTGAAGTTTAACTTCTTTAGCGAGGTATTGTTAAAAATTTTTGATCAAAATAGGAGAAAAAAGAAGACAGAATATAGTATGTGCTGCGACATGATAAATAAAAGCCACAACGCTGCAAAAGAGGGGTAATAACCACAGAATGTAGTATGTTAAAAAGTAAAAACAAATATAAAAGCAGGGAAATATAAGACGTTGTAGCATGTAGCATGTATTTACGAAAATAAAATAGCGATACTACACACACATAACAAAATACTAACGATGTGTGGAAAGCAAAAAACGAAAAAAAAAACTACAATATATAGAATTAAAAAATTGTATAATAACAGAATCAAAGATCAACTGATTTTGTTGTTAATATTTATTTACTTTATTTTCTTTTCGAATTAGTGAAATTCTATCATATGAAACAGAACGCTGTTTGTCTGTTTATCTATTCCGAATAGGTACCTAAACCGCTCAGCCGATCGTTTTCAAACTTACACTATTTCTTTGTCTCAGATCGAGGGTCGTTATAGGCTATTTTCAAATTTGATTGGCCTCCTACCTAGCGACCTCCCCTGAGGGCTCACTTCAAAAGTTCGTCCGATTTCATTCAAATTTGGTATGTAAAGAGAGGAACTGATTACACCCAAATTTCGTAACAAAAAATTTATTTCCGATTTCATTCAAATTTGGTACGTAAAAAGAGGAAATGATTACACACAAATTTCGTAACAAAGAATTTCATTCAAATTTAGTAAATAAAAAGAGGAAACGATTAAACACGTAAATTTCGTAACAAAAAATTGATTGATCCTACCCAGCGACCACCACGGGGGGCGGACTAGGGAATGCATTTTTTTAATAAAAATTTAATTCCGGATTTTTGGAATTGTCTTGAAATGAAATCCGGATTTCGGTTTATTCCGGAATTTCATATAAAAATTAAAATATATTAAAAAATTAAATTAAATTATTCTTTAACATAAATATTAGTTTATTTAGTTCAAAACATTATAACAAATTAAATTATGAAATATTTTTTATTAAAATAAAATTTTATACTTTTCAATAAACCGAAAGTGAATAAACTGAATGGAAAAATAAAAATTTGAAACACAAAGTATCCAATGTTTTAACATTGAGTTTTAATCGAATTTTTATTGAAAATGTTCCTGCAGCATTGTTAATAAGTTATATTAGAGATTTTCCAAAAGTGTTCCTCGGGGGCCCCCCTTGATCGGAAAATTTAATTTCACTTCGAATTCCAAATAAATCACTGAACTCCAACTTATTTTGTTAATGTTGATTAATGTGAAAAAAAGTTTTACGTATTTGCAGACTTGCGATAGCTACTTAGATTTCAATTTTTGTGAATTTTAATGCTTTATGCCTAAATAATAAAAAAAAAATAAACAATTGGTCAAAATTCCCGCCAGTAAAAGTTCCACCAAATTCGAAAAATTCGGAATTTAGCATTTTGAATTCCGAATTTTTTGAAATTCGAAAACAGGCGCATTTCGGATTTCCGGGATCCAAAAAACCGGTTTTGCATTCCCTAGGGCGGACTTCTAAAATTCGTGTGATTTTATTCAAATTTGGTAAATAAAAAGAGGAAACGATTAAACACATAAATTTTGTAACAAAATATTGATTGATCTTACCCAGCGACTTCTAAAGTTCGTCCGATTTCATTCAAATTTGGTACGTAAAAAAGAATAAATGATTACACACAAATTTCGTAAGAAAAAATTTAGCCCCCTCTTCCAGAGTCCGTAGCCAAATAAATATTTGCAAGTAAATAAAAAAGTTAAACTTCGTTCGTGAGCTTATGAGGATGAGGCTCACACATATTTTTTTTATTTATTTATTGTAATCTACAAGGATCCGAATTACACATTTTTTTATCTTGAACTTGCGATATCTCAATAAATATGCCATTTATCGAAAAAAATTATTTATACTTTTTGTGTTATCTCGTGTAGTTGTATACGAATCCATCATCAAATTGTAATAAGTAATCTTAGAACTCTCAAAGAAAATTGTTTCAATTTTACTCGTGTTATCAGAGTGGTTTCACTCTAGACCAGTGTTTCTCAACCTTAGGGTCGCGACCCGAATTTGGGTCGCGAAAGATTTTCAATGGGTCGTTTTAATGGGAAAATTCTATTACAAATGCTATACATATATTTTTTCAAAAATAATAAAATATTTTGATTATGTAAGAAGAATTAATCTATACATCTATTTTCTAACAGATTGCTCTGTTTTTAGATTGATAATAATAAAACAGCTTTTAAAATTCATTCGCTTTAAACAATCGAACGAAAAAAAATTAATTATCAAATGAATGTGTCAACAACATATTATAAGTCGTTAAAATAAAAATAAATAAAACATTTTAAAGGTGTCTTTCTAGCTTGTCATTAAATTTTTCAGATTTCGTCGCGTTATTTTTCACATTGAGGGTCTCGTTATTTTGTATTCATATTTCATAGGTCGCAATAGTAGAAAGGTTGAGAAACGCTGCTCTAGACTGTATGTATTGTGGCGACTCAGTATATTTGTTTGTTGTTGTTGTTGGCGCAATTAAAAAGTTCGGCTTCTACCTTCTATTAATTATGATAAAAATAAATATATCAAAGAAACTAAGAATTTTATTGAAAAATTTGGTAACCGTTTCGATGATTTTAAAAAACTTGATAATGTAGTTTTATTTAGGGAGCGAGTACAGTTACGGCAAACGTAACTCTTTTTTTTTTTTTTGAGAGTTACGGCAACCGTAATCCTGTTGAAAATTGACTAAAGTTACGGCAAACGTTAACGTAACTCTTTTTTTATTTTTAGAGTTACGGCAACCGTATTCCTATTGAAAATTGTTTAAAGTTACGGCAAACGTAACTCTTTTTTTTTTTTTTTTTGAGAGTTACGGAAACCGTAATCCTGTAGAAAATTGCCTAAAGTTACGGCGGAAGTAACTTTTTTTTTTTTTTTTAGTGATTACGGCAAAGTTTTTTTTTGAGCATTATGACTTTTTTTTTAAATAAAAAGTTGTTATGCTGAATGGGGGACGGCCGCCGCATCCCCCAAACCCCCTAGGGCTTTTTTTTTTTATTTTGCTTTGGCGCTTCGCGCTTTTAAAACTATTTTTGTTTTTGTGTATAAGATGTAAGGTTTTACTATTCTTGCATTTTTTGTATGACGATGTAAGGTTTTTACTTGTCAATAACTTTCACATGTACACATTATTTATATTTTCTTTTTTGTACACGTTTATAATTTTAATACTGTAGCTGAGAAGTAGAGTGGTAGAATGAAATGCTAAAGAACGAGGTTCGAATCCCGAAGAAAGGGTTAAGCCAAAAAAAAAGGGTAAAAAGAAAAAAAAAGAAAAAAAGTAAATAATTTTTTTTTTTTTTTTCGACAAAAAAAAAAAATTGCCCTAACTTTAAGCATTAACTAAAAGTTACGGTTGCCGTAACTTTAAAAAAAAAATAAGTTACGTTAACCGTAACTGTTAAAAAAAATAAGTTACGGTTACCGTAACTGGAGCCACTCCCTTTTATTTATCAGTTTTCCATTTAATAGCAATATTAAAGCAGAAACAATTGCGAAAAACCTTTCAACTATTTTGATATTGATAACATTACACTTGAAGCAGAAATTATTACTTTGCAAAATGATATTTATACAAAAGCAAGAGTTTCCGAAGATAAATTCTGGAAATATTTAGCAGAAGATAAATATCTAAAAAAATTTGCTGAAAATTTATACACCTATTTTGGTTCGACATTATTTGTGCGAATCAGCATTTTTACAAATAAAAATTATAAAGTAGAAATTCCGAACTAATTTAACAGACGAACACTTAGAATTTGGATCCCTAAATATTGCCTTCTCCTACTTTTAGAAAAAGTAGATCGCAGAGGATTTTTACTGCGCGAAGTAGATCTTGTAGAAAAATCAGTTGACACCCCTGGTATAGAGTAAGCAGACAAACTCAAACTGCGCCGCATGCTGCTTTTTGACATTTTTTTATGCCTCAATAAATGATTAAGTTGTAACTGAAATTTTGGATTTTTAACCCCCGACGCAAAAATAAAGAGGTATTATGCGTTTGACGTGTCTGTGTGTGTGTGTGTGTCTGCTGTGGCTTACCGAACCGTACTTACCGAACGGTTGAACCGATTTTCTTCTTTTTTTTGTTTAAAAGGTGAACTAGTCGGGAGTTTTCTTAGCTATGTTTGATGAAAATCGGTCCAAGATGGACGCCGCCGCAAAATGGCGGATTACATACTTTTACACAAGTCGAATGAAAGGGCTTGACTAGTAGAATACTATACAGTATACACTATAACAAATTTCAAATTCAAGATGACCGCCACCACAAAGTGGCGAATTACATTTTTTTTAAGGAGTCCCTATGAAAAGCATGAAATAAAAAATTAAATAAATAAAATAAACTGCAACCTTGAATTTATGACACAACTAAACTATCCAGATAAATGTTGAGACAAAAATGTAAACGACGACTCTTACATGTTAAATTAACTCAAAAAATTTACATGGAAAAAAAAACTTCATATGTTACGTATGCACTTCAAAAAAACGTTAAGTTAATAATTAAACCGATCCTCGACGCGACAACATTTAATCAAAAAATTTCTTACGTACTTACGTAGGGTCATAAGTTCAAAGTTGTAGTTTATTTTATTTGTTTTAAACTTTTTATGTTCATACTTTTTTTATTATTTTTTGTCTGGGGGTTTTTAAATTTTTAATTTATATTATACACTTTTAATATAATTTTTCCCGATTTCGTGCACATATTTTTAAAGGCCTTATTCCACTGTCTGTGCAATGCACAGATATTTGCTAAAAAACGTGGAATCATCAAATTAGTTTGTTCTAAAATGTTTGCTCATTGTTGTCTGTACATTTTTGTACATACAAAAATATGTACATTGTACATACAGTGGAATCATTGTTAATCGTATCTGTACAAACAATTTTCAGCAGAGAAAAAGTCTGCTCATACAAAACAAACTGCAAAGCAAACTTTTTTATATGTTTTGATTTTTTTTCAATAAATTCATGATAAAATTTATTTTATTTTTAAATTTAACCCTTTTTTTTACAACAGTTCGCTTTTTTTAGAGTAGGTTGGGTCTGGGTACTATACTAAATAAAAATGGGGTCCCGAAATAATTTATACGGACATAATTTGTACGAAAAAACGACATTATTCCTACCATACAAATGAGTAATGTCGCTTTCAGGAACGTTATAATTTATATATGAATAAAATCGTTTTTTTTTGTATAAATAATATCGCTTTAAAAGTGACATTATTTATCACATGATCTATGTCGTTTTTTTTTTGTATTAATAATGTCGCTTCTAAACGACATTATTCTACATGATAACGTCGTTTTTTGATCGTATGAATAATGTCATTTTTAAACGACACTTTTTATCGTTTGTGAGTAAAAACGAATGTTGGCCGTACAAAATTTAGGTGAACTGACATAACCGCGAATGCCATAACCGCGAAATTTTTTGTAATAACCGAGAAAGTGGAATTTGTATGAGTTTCGCGGTTATAACAAAAATTTTTGTTATAACTGCGAAACACAAAAATTGGATTTTTATCATTTCGCATTTTTTTGTAGAAGATAACAGGATCCAAGCACCACAAATACGGCTGCAATTACTTGTTCACTCTCTATATATTTTTTCGTACTTGTTGTTTCTAAATCCATTGATTTCGTGACGAATTTTCAAGTTAATAATTTAAAAAAAAAAAATTCGTAGTAATATAATTTTTAAAAAATATATATGAGATTTATAAATTTTGATTTGAAATTCAACAAACTTTTTTTTTCATTGTACCTACTTTATGCGAGCAGACAATGGAATATATGAACAAACTCTATGTACAGACATTTGTTTGTGCATACATTATACAGATAAAAATTTGTGCAATTGCACAGACAATGGAATACATTCAGCAAAGCAATTTGTACAGAGTCGAATTAGTTCATTTTTGGAGCAGATTTTATTGAGCAGATATCTGTGCATTGAACAGACAGTGGAATACAGCCTTTAGTAATTTTTAGGTTTGTTAAATGTACTATAATATTGAAGTTTTTTTTTATTTAATAAATTTAGTTATTAATTATGACAATAAAATGTAAATTTAAAGTTTGCATTAATAATTTTGCGGCTCTACTTTTACGATTTTCGAACATGGCTCACGATACATAAACCTTTGAGCACCCTTGGTGTATACTGTATAGGATAGGAAATAATACCCTATCAGAATCAGAACGTAAAGTTTTTCGCTTTATATTAAAACTTGCTGATTCCAACTTAATTTATTGCACTTTAAAATTAGTAGTGCACAATTAATTAGTAACGACAACCCTTCAGAGATTATTTAAACTCGGACCGCGCTCCAAACGGTCCAACAAATGGAAACAGTTTGAGCAGTTCCGGATAGAGCATTCGCTGGGCCCCTGAGCAAAAGATTCTAAGAGGGCCTTTTTTAAAAAAAGTAAATGTAAATATACTGATTAAAAAATATTAGTTCCTTTTGATGACTTGCTATATGAAATTAATAAATCAATAATTTCGAATAAATTTTTTTGAAATGAATTTGAAAATCAAAATTTGATGCTAGATGGATTAACCGCAAATCCATTGACATAAAATGTGTTATAGCGTTTCTGCACTGGCAGTCTTAATATCGGTTCTTGCGAAAGACGTCTTTCTTTCAGCTCTCTTTCGTCTTTCGCCATATAAAAAAAAACACCGAAAGAAAGACTCTTCAAAGCAAACGCCGACGCCGACAAGTTTTTATCCGCGGCTACGAGCTTAGAAAAAAAAGTAAGCGACGGGCAGCGCCATCGGCGTGCAAAAAAAAGAAAAGTAAAAAAAAACGAAAAAAAAGTAAAAAATAGGAAAAAAAAATGTCAAAAAAAGAACTAAAAAACCGAAAAATATTAGAATTTTTTTTGGCGCGCCGATAAAAAATATAAAATGCGCGTAGTGCGTACGCCCTGAGACGTCGACATAAACGTTTTGCGACGGCGAACAAAAAAATCGATTGCGATGGGCAGCGCTCAGAGTATTTTCTTGTCGGCGTCGGCGTCTGGTTCAATAAATAATTTTTTTCAATACATTCAAGGTTATCATTGTTCTATTTTTATTCAAGGTTACCATTGTTCTATTTTTATTTAAGGTTACTATTGTTCTATTTTTGTTTTGGCTTCTTCGATGGTTTTCTTCCAGGATCCCGGACAGTTGCCCAAATGACATTTGCCAATCTGACATTTGCCCACGGACATTTGACAATCTTACATTTGATAATTTGACATTTGACAATCTGACATTTGACAATCTGACATTTGACAATCTGACATTTGACAATCTGCCATTTGACAATCTGACATTTGACAATCTGACATTTGACAATCTGACATTTCACAATCTGACATTTGACAATATGACATTTGACAATCTGACATTTGACAATCTGACATTTGACAATCTGACATTTGACAATCTGACATTTGACAATATGACATTTGACAATCTGACATTTGACTATCTGACATTTGACAATCTGACATTTGACAATCTGACATTTGACAATGTGACATTTGACAATCTTACATTTGACAATATGACATTTGACAATCTGACATTTGACAATATGACATTTGACAATCTGACATTTGACAATCTTACATTTGACAATCTGACATTTGCCAACGGACATTTGCCAACGGACATTTGCCAAACGGACATTTGACAATCCGACATTAGCCAACGGACATTTGCCAATTCTACATTTGCCAATTCTACATTTGCCAACGGACATTTGCCAATTCTACATTTGCCAACGGACATTTGCCAATCCTACATTTGCCAACGGACATTTGACAATATGACATTTGACAACGGACATTTGACAATGTGACATTTGACAATCTGACATTTGACAATCCGATATTTGACCAGTTTTGTCGTTTTACAAAACTTACTTTTTTATGAAAAAATTTACTTTTTTTTTGAAAAAATTTAGTAAGTTTTCGTTAGAATATTGCAGAAAAATCCTAGAATGTTGGAAATAAACCCCAGAACACGCAATTCGCAGTGTATTTATTCACTGTGATTTATAAATATCCTAGCTACGACTCTGCCTGTTTTACTTCTGCAAGTGGAATTTTTATTATCAGGTTTATAGAGAATTTTAAAAGCCAGTTATTTTATAAATTTGGAGAAAACTATCTACGGGGAATTAAGATTTATCATTTTTACTTATTCATCGAATGAACAGGTTTCCAAACCTAACCAGATTTGTGTTTTTGATCATTTCCTCTTTTTATGTACAAAACTTGAATGAAATCGGACTCCAATCAGGTTTTAAAATAGCCTGTAATAACCCACGACCCGAGGTAAAGACATGGTGTAATTTTGATCGATTGAGCGGTAACATATAAGCAGACAGACAAACATACTTTAAGTTTTATATATATAAAAGAAGATAGAAGATATTTATAGTAAAAAAAATATGTAAAATGTGTGTATATAAAACCATAAAGTTAGTACTCTTTATAAGATTTTACTAGATGAATTAATCTAAAAATGTAGGTAAATTATTGAAAATGCAGAATTACAAATTTTTTTAAAGGTTTTTAAAAAATAAATATCATTTCGCAACGCTTTTAAAGAGTCAAATCCTTTAAATTTAGGAATATTCGGCGTTGTTGTTGAAATTTAGTAAATTTATAAGTTAAGTGTTGCGAATTTACACAAATTTTTGATTTAGTTTTAAATTAAATTCTTAATTTGAGTAATTTTTGACTTAGTTTTAAATTAAATTCTTAATTTGAGTAATATTTATTTTAAGATGGTAAATCTTAAACGACATAATGAGTAACTTTACGCTGCTGCTAACCAGAACGCAAAGCCCTTTATTTTCGTTTGAATGTACAGTAGGTTGAGCCAGCCAATTATTAAGTAAATTTAAATTGGCTCAAGTCTACTGTAGCTTCAAACAAAAATAAAAGGCATTGGCGTTCTGGTTAGCAGCCGCGTAAAAGTTATTCATTATGTTACCATATTTAAGAATTACCATCTTAAAACAAATATTATTCGAATTAAGAAAATAATTTATAAACAATAAGCTATTTCTAAAATATCTTACATTTTTCAATGAAATTAGCAACACTGAAATTAGCTTAGGACTAAATTACTAAATTTGATTAATAACGCTCAACATTTCAATATTATCTGAACTTGGACCTTAAAACTGACCTTAGAGCGGAACTGACCTGTATACTGACCTGTGAACAGGCCTTACTCATACAAAAAAAAGAAAAAAAAAATAACTAACCTTTGCGTAAAAGGCCACTTGCAGACAAAAAAGTTAGTTTGCAGACAAAAAATGTCAGTTTGCCAACTTTTATGCTTTTTCCTTGCTTTTTTCTGCCTTTTTTCTATAAATTTGAAAATAAACAAGATGGAAAGAGTTTGTTTACACATCTTTTTTTTAAGTGTCAAAAAATAGAGTGTGTACGGGTTTCGTTAAGGTGGCCTTAGGAATAAACCTTTGCAGACAAGTGCAGAAACGGTATTAGGCTCTTTTAAATTGTGTATTAATTTTTCTTTCTACGGGTTGTTTTTTTTTCCGCAAACCATTTCCTGCTCTTTTTATCGACTCCATGAATTCTGACCGCATGAATTATAACCGCGACTGGCTGTCAAAATTAGTTTTCAAAATGAATTGACAATTTGACCGCGCCTCAATTTAGAAAAAAAAATTTAATTTTGACCACGGCAAAATGTGCGGACAAAATTCATTTTCAAAATGAATTTTGGCCGCGACTCTATTTAGAAAAAAAAATGAATTTTGACCGCGACAAAATTTGCGGCTGTATTATGCAGAAATAGTTTCATCAAAAATATTGCTTAACAAGTATTGAAAATAAAAACAGCTTTTTCATACATTTTGTACGGCCAATTTTCTTTTTTAAAGAAGCGAATGGGACGCAGTAGGGGGCTGTCCTTTCGCGATGACGTTATCACCAAGAGGTACTATCGGCCATGGGGACTCAGGATATATATGTCATTGAAAAACGTAACTGAAATTTTTTGAAAAAACGGTTTTTTGCAATTTTCTCGGTAAAGCCGGGATGTCGTTAAAACAGAATTTAGCAACAGAAACAGAATCCCATACATTTGAACAGAATTTATTCTGCGACAGAATTTTACAACAGAATTTAGCGACAGAAAAATTCATTCTGTCCACAGAATTTGAATAACCTCAAACGAGGTTATTTTCTGTTTCTGTTGCCAGTATGTCAATTGAATTTAATTTAATTTTTTTTTGTATTTGTTTATTTACGTTTTTTCTAGTTTTATTTTGTCGGAAAATGGGGAAAACAATTAAATAATAATAATAAAATAATTTTTAAAATCGTAATGACAAGTAAATCGTTCTGTTTCTGTTTTAAAGGCAGCAATCTCATGAGATTCTGACCAGAATTTCAGTAGCAAAATAAATTTTTCTGTCGCTGATTCTGTTCTGTTGCTAAATTCTGTTTTAAAGACACCCGGGCTTAACGGTACATTCTAGAATTATAATTTAATAAAATTACTTATGTTTTAAAAAAAAAATCCAAAAATCTCCAAAAACTTCGGAGTAAATTGCTTTTATAACTTTTTCACGCATTTGAACTTTTCATCTTATATTTTTGAAACGGCAAATGAAATCAACCCAATTCTTTGATTTTTCTAGAGGTGACAGTTGTACGAAACTTTTAAAAAAAAGTTGTTTGAACAACATCCTTTTGGAAAAGGCCTAAAATCCACAGGCGGTTCTAACGGGCGTCGCACACGGCGCTCGCGATAGAAAATTGTAGCTTCTATTCTATTCAGAATGCCATGAAAACGTGAATTTTACAAAATGTTTCCTATACTGCAGTCATAGTGGAAAACACAGTATCTACTAAAATCTGAAAAATTTAAGTATTGATGGCATTTGATAGTAAAAATCACAAATTTTTGAATACAAAAAATTTGCTAAATTATTTTTGAAAATCGATCCAAAATTTCAAAAAAGTTTTTTGATTGTAAAATGCTTTGTATATTTTGTTAAAATTATAAAATTTGGCGGCATGTATTTTTAATAATGAAAAAATGTAGCATAACTATCGGAAATACCGTACTATAAAATATACTGAATGAAGAATATTAAAAAAAAGAATAATACAGTACGACTAATAAACTTTAATCCTATTATTCTCATATTCAGTTTTTATGTAGATACTGTTTTTTTCCCCTATGACTGCGTTCGACGTTCATCAAAATATAAAGCGAAAATCTTATAGTCTCAAATCATGTTACCGATTTTGGTGTAATATACCAATTAATAAATGTAGAGGTCAATCCGACAATGCTGCAAATATCGCGTTAATATTAGGGTCTGCAAGCGCATATAAAAAGCAACATAGTCCAACGCGCTTTACTAACCATGTATGAGCTTTACTAACCATGTTTGATAATTTAGTTTATAGAAATAATATTTAAATGAAATTGATTTTGTTTGAGGTTTTTCATTAAATTTTAATTAATATTGTTTTATTTTATTTCAATTTAGAGAGTAGAGGCCCAATTTTTTTTTTCAGCGCCAGGGGCCCCGACACCGTTAAAACCGCCTCTGCTAAATTCGCCCCGAACCGCCTAGGACACATTGTTTTTATTATTTTTTTTCTTGACGGGCTTCGCGCGAACGAATGGGACGCGGTATGAAGTGATTTAAAATGAATAGTATCTTCTCCATAACTTTTCTGCATTTTAATTGAGTTGCTGCCGGGAACGTGAGTATTAACGTGAGAATTTTGACCGCGGCAAAATGTGCGGACAAAATTCATTTGCAAAATGAATTTTGGCCACGACTCAATTTATAAAAAAAATAAATTTTAACCGCGGGAAAATGTGCGGGCAAAATTCATTTTCAAAATGAATTTTGACCGCGCCTCAATTTATAACAAAAATGACAACAGACATTTTGCCCGCGCCTCAATTTATAAAAAAAATTAAATTTGACCGCGCGGTCAACAGATATTTTGTTGCGGTCATAATTCAGTGCGGTCATAATTCATGCGGTCATAATTCAGAGCTCCCTTTTTATCTGCTAATGTTAATGGATGAGCTCCAAGAGGACTCCAAGAGGACTCCAAGAGGACTCATAGAAAAAACTGAAAATGATTTGCTAAATCCAAAACAACCCGTAAAAAGAAAAATAAATATATGGCTATTTCCAATATTTTAAAGAGTCAAATCCTTGAATATTAAAATGTTCGGCGTTGTTGGTTAAATTTAGTTAATATATAAGTTTAGTGTTGTTAATTTAGAAAACTTTTTGATTTTATTAAAAAATATAAGATATTTTAAAAATTGTTTTAATACAATATATTTAACTTATTTTCTTAATTCGAATAAAATTTATCTTAAAATGATAATTCTTAATTATGGTAAATCTTAAATAACATAATGAATAACTTTTACGCGGCTGCTAACCAGAAGCCAATGAAGATGTACAAAAAGGAAGTCCTTAAGATGTCTTGCGTTATTCAAGGAAAAATATGACGTCGTTATAGAAGTGAGAAATGAACATAACCATGCTCCGGATTTGACCAAATCCAAGAAAAGATTGGCAGCAAATAAAATGAAAGAAGCAGCTTCTAGCTCAATAAGAGGGAGCACCAGTAAAATTTATCAGAGCCTTCTTTCCAAAGAAGGAAAAAGCCAAGAAGAAATAGATAATTTGGCTCTAATTCTGCCAGAAAAGGAAAGTTGTTTGACTCTTATAAGGAGAAATTATAGAATAGTTATAACACAAAAGGAGCCGCAAGAAATACCCGAAGAAGTGAAAAAGCCGAAAAAAGAGGACAAGTCTTAAGCCCATATATCTTTGAAGGGCGATCAAAGGAGTATAAGTCAATTTTTTACAAAAACGAAATACATACATTATTTCTTTGAAGGGCGATCATAGGAAAATAAGTCAATTTTTTACAAAAACCAAATATATACATTATTAAATAATGTATATATTTGGTTTTTGTAAAAAATTGACTTATTTTCCTATGATCGCCCTTCAAAGATGTAATATGCGATTTTGACCATACAGCAATGAAAGGCATATGGAACATGGATGCTACCTTCATCTACCTTCATCTAGCAAAAAATATATATGGCAAAGTTAAAAAAGAAGGACTCCGAATTGCATATATTATATTTATTATACATTATATATTATATTATATATACTATACATACACATATTATATTATATATGTTCTGCCAGTGCGCTCATCATTTCAAAATTTGGGTCTTTTTTAAATTATTTCATCTAGCAAAAATTTTTTTTTGGCAAAGTTAGAAACGAAGGACTCCAAATTACGTTTATTAACGATATGGAATTTCAGAAAGCAATCCGAATGCTGGTGGCCCTGTCGTTTTTGAAACCTGATGATATTTCCGATTTGTTCCTGAAAATTTGAGAATGCTATCGGGAAAGAGTTAAAGAAATATATATATATGTATTTTGAAAATACACATATAAAATAATCGATCTTTTCCCTCCAACGACATGGACAAACTATTAAAGCGACATGGACAAACCTTTAAAAAAAATTTGTAATTCTGCATTTTCAATGATTTACCTACATTTTTAGATTAATTCATCTCGTAAAATAATTTAAAGACTACTAACGTTATGGTTTTATGTATGTAACGGTGAATGTACGAATTTCGGGGAATGTGAGTTTAAAAACCAGTAATTTTAATATTACATTACATTTACCGGCCCGATTGGCCCCATTTTTGTGTAGGGCGTAGAGGGTTTACCCGTTATCCAAAATAGGGGGGTGCGGGGTGGCGGCCGGGCGAACTGGTAGTCGGTCAGTGGAATTTGCGGCGCGCGCCGTAAAATCCACTGGCCGACCACCAGTTCGCCCGCCCGCCACCTCGCACCTCCCTATTTGGATAAGGGGTAAACCCCCTACGCCCTACATAAAAATGGGGCCAATCGGGCCGGTAAATGTACTGTAATATTAACATTTACCAAAAGTAAACTCACATTCCCTGGAATTCGTACATTCACCGTAACATATACACACATTTACATATTTTTTTTTACTATAAATATCTTCTTTCTTCTTTTATTTATATAAAACTTAAAGTATGTTTGTCTTCTTGCTTATATGTTACCGCTCAATCGATCAAACTTACACCATGTCTTTACCTCGGGTCGTGGGTTATTACAGGCTATTTTAAAACCTGATTGGAGTCCGATTTCATTCAAGTTTTGTACATAAAAAGAGGAAATGATCAAAAACACAAATCTGGTTTGGTTTGGAAACCTGTTCATTCGATGAATAAGTAAAAATGATAAATCTTAATTCCCCGTAGATAGTTTTCTCCAAATTTATAAAATAACTGGCTTTTAAAATTCTCTATAAACCTGATAACAAAAATTCCACTTGCAAAAGTAAAACAGTCAGAGTCGTAGCTAGTATATTTATAAATCACAGTGAATAAATACACTGCGAATTGCGTGTTCTGGGGTTTATTTCCAACATTCTAGGATTTTCCTGCAGTATTCTAACGAAAACTTACTAAATTTTTTCAAAAAAAAAGTAAATTTTTCCATAAAAAAGTAAGTTTTGTAAAACGAAAAGACTGGTCAAATGTCGGATTGTCAAATGTCAGATTGTCAAATGTCACATTGTCAAATGTCACATTGTCAAATGTCCGTTGTCAAATGTCATATTGTCAAATGTCCGTTGGCAAATGTCTGATTGGCAAATGTCCGTTGGCAAATGTAGGATTGGCAAATGTCCGTTGGCGGCTGTATTATGCATGTCCGTTGGCAAATGTAGAATTGGCAAATGTCCGTTGGCAAATGTCGGATTGTCAAATGTCCGATTTTCATGGGCAAATGTCCTGTGGCAAATGTCCGTTGGCAAATGTCAGATTGTCAAATGTAAGATTGTCAAATGTCAGATTGTCAAATGTCAGATTGTCAAATGTCAGATTGTCAAATGTCAGATTGTCAAATGTCAGATTTTCAAATGTCATATTGTCAAATGTCCGATTGTCAAATGTCAGATTGTCAAATGTCAGATTGTCAAATGTCAGATTGTCAAATGTCAGATTGTCAAATGTCCGTGGGCAAATGTCAGATTGGCAAATGTCTTTTGGGCAACTGTCTGCCCCCCTCTTCCAGCCACCGATTTTTTTGATTTTTTTTTCGTAGCCGCTCTTTTTCTCCAAAACAGGTATTTTTGAGTCGACCAGCCGCAGCAATCGAAGGGCAAAATTCGACTTGTCGCCGTCGGAAAAAAGCGATCGGCGTCTCTGTCTGGTTGCAATCTATACTGCATTGCAAAAAATAAACAAAAGTTGATAAACAAAGGTTTATAATGTAAAAACAAAACCATCGAAGAAACCAAAAAAAAAAAAATAGAACAATGGTAAGGTTACCATAAAAATATAATAATAATAGAACACTGGTAACCTTGAAAGTATTGAAAAAAATTATTTATTGATGTCAATTCTCAACTGTCAAGTAAGAATTTTTTTTATCTTTTGTCAAACGAGGAAAATGGCAGCACAAGGAGATAAGGTAAAATTTATTGTAAATATAAAATATAATTATTATAATTTTAATTATTTAATTTTATTTTTAATTATAAAAAAAAAATAATTATAAAATAATAAAAATTTAAGATCAGCTAATTCCTAAAATAATAAAAAAAAAATGTAATTTTTGCTAATGTTTGATTTTTGTTGAATAAAGGAGACTGTTCTTATTTGCATTTTTTATTTCGCTTATATGAAAACAATATCTTTAAATTATTTGACAAGCCAACAATTTTTTAATGTGCATGTGAAAGGTAAATGCACTCATACATTTGCAATTTTTTCATTTTTTTTTTTGTATTTGTTTGTATTGAAATATTGTGAGTGTGAGTGATATTATTTTTGTTTATAGTATTACGCAGTTCAAAATGAAGTAAGTGAATAAAATTTATTTAAGTGAATAATTGCATGTGTATTGAAGCATGTAATATACCATTTACCGAGCTAAATTTGCGAATGTAAATACAACTTACCGAACACATGCACATTAAAAAATATTTCTATTCCAAATAATTCTTTAGTTTCTTTCGATGTTATAAATCTTTTTTCCAATATACCAAGTGCACTAAGTACAAATTATAGAAGAAAAATGGTCCAACATAGAAGAATATACAGATGTCCCAAAACAACAATTTTTAACCGGCTTACAAATAATACTCAATAATTGCTATTTTTCATTTATCGACGTCATTTACAAACAAATTTTCGGGTCACCTATGGGTTCCCCTGTCTCTCCAGTTCTAGCTAATTTGGTACTTGAACATTTAGAAGACCAAAATTAAGACAAGAAGATAAAATAAATATTTTAATATTCTTTAGATATGTAGACGATTGTTTGTTATGTTTACGTACAGAAAAAGTTCAATACTTTCTAAATTTAGGGTTGCAAGACGTCCATTTCAGTGACACAAATCTAAACATTTGGATTGTCCAGTTTTTCAATATTGTTAGCATATAAAATAAAATTTGAAACAAAAAATTGTATTCAAAAACTAAATTTATTGTAAATATTATCTAAACTCAGTTTCGCTAGCTTTGTATATTTAAAATCTTTACCTTATATATTAAGGACTGTCGCGAAAAGTATGGAGACGATTTCATTTTTAAATAAAAAACGCAAAAGTAGCCTTTTCTTTTTTCTTTTAATTTACCGTTATTCGTGCTTATATTGGCAATTAAACGTAATTTTTAGTTGAGCGTTTTTGATTAAAAAATAAAATATGCAACGTGAAAACGAAAAAATACGTTTGAAAATTTTGCACGAATATGAGCAAAATAAGAAAAATGCATATTCTGTCATCGCTAAAAGGTGTAATACATCCAAATCTAATGTCGGAAAAACAATCAAAAGATTCTTAGAACATCAGACAATTGAATCAAGGCCAAAAAAGGGGCGCCCAAAAGGTTGCAGCAATCCAATTTTGGAGAAAAAGATACTCAAATTAATAAAAAAAAAACGATCAATGTCTGTTAGAGATTTAGCAATAAAATTTGACACAACCAAAGATATGGTTCAAAGAATTAAAAAGAGGAATGGACTTAAAACGTACAAGAAACAAAAAATACCTAAAAGATCTATAAAGCAAACAAATGTAGCAATTAAACGAGCTAAAGTGTTGTACAGGTATTTGATCGATAATCCATCAACATGCGTTGTTATGGACGACGAAACGTATATAAAAATGGATTTTTCAACACTACCAGGCCCACAATTTTATACAGCAAGACCTGGAGATATACTTGACAGTTCCGAGACATCAATAAAAATTGAAAAATTTGGAGAAAAAGTGTTGGTTTGGCAGGCAATATGTCAATGCGGTTTGAAAAGTGCAGCATTTTTCACCAAGGGAACAATTGGGGCCGATAATTACATCAGGGAATGTCTAAACAAACGGCTAATGTCATTCTTACGTAAACACAATGGTCCAACATTATTTTGGCCAGATTTGGCACCGGCCCACTATGCCAAAAGGACCCTGGAATGGATGAATAAAAAATATGTAAATTTTGTCCCAAAATATATGAATCCACCAAACACACCAGAATTGCGTCCTATCGAAAGATATTGGAGTCTAGTAAAAAGGGACTTGAGGAACGATGGTAGAAGTACCCAAACAATTGATGAGTTTAAAAAAATATATTTAACAACAACAAAAAAAATGAGCAAAAAAGTTGTGCAAAATCTTATGGTTGGTATTAAAAAAAAGATTCGCAAATTCCAACGCCAGCGACTATTATAAATCTTTTTATATCTTATTTCAATAATAAATAAACATGTTACTTACCATAATAAGAGTTTTTTTTAAAAAAGTGCTAAATAAATTTTTTACAGATGTTTGAATTCGTCTCCATACTTTTCGCGACAGTCCTTACATAAAAATTATTTTTTAGTTTTTTTGCGTTTTCTTATAGCTTAGTTCCTAATTAAATAAAATTGAATGTAATTATTACTTAAAAGTGAGTAGCAGCGAATAGAATGTGGGTGGCTGAGAATAGGAGAAAATGAGTTTTTTTCTGTATTCTAAGAATTTTGCAAACTAAATTAATTAAATAAAACAATTCAGGATTTATGTAGAAAAAGGTCTGAGAAATCCAAAAATTATAACTTTATAGTGCTAATATTCTATACTTTTTGTTCATTCAAAGTGAAAAAATGAGTCAAGTGGCTGAGAATTGGCTACTACCACCATAGAAAAATGTTGAGTTCCACAGCCTTTTTCTTTACAAAAATCGCACTGGTTTTATATAATGAAGATTGTATCATTATATAATCATTTTTAAAATTTATAATAAGTTGCATTTGCCACCATTCTCTTACTTCAGATCATGATATAGACTGGGATAGTATTAAAGTACTTCAATCTGAATCTAGTATACTAAAAAGAAGAGTTAAAAAAGCTATATTTATTCATCTAAATAAAACACAAGAGCTGTCATAGGACATCCGATAGGAACGTAGTTCTTTTACGTATATATAAATAGAGTAAGAGTGGTACCCTTCGACACCTTAACGGTTTTTGATAAAAATAGTATAATTTTCAACATATTTTTATAATGAATTTAAGTTTAAATCATATTTTGGGATCTAACCTTTCAAATTAAAAGATTTCTTCATCTAAATTACAGACAGATTTTAAATAATTCGCATTTTAAAAAAACACTTTTTTTTGACGAATCGTCCCTCTGAGTGGGATGCTTCGTCCATATCCGAGGATGCTTCGACAATTGAAGGGTTGCTTCAAAAGTTGTAAGAATTTTTTTTTCTTGGAAAAAAAATTTATTTCTTTTTATAATAATTCAAAAAAATAACATTTGATAAAATAATATTAATTAATCAACAAAAATTAAATAAATCACATTCTCGGAAACAAATAAAAATATTAATAGTCAAAGCATACCTTGTACCGATTGACAAGGCATCCCACTTTTTATTTATTTTTTTTTATCAGAATACTCGTAAAAATGAAAAATGATTATTTTATTTATTAGAAATAAAAGGGTCATTTGCATTTCAATTGATATATTTTTTTTAAACTTTTCAAAAAAAGAAACTTACGATTTTTAATGTACTAATTAGTAATTTGTATGAGTTGTCTATTTAATATATCTTAAAACGCAACCACTTCAAGTTTAATATTTTTTGGTATATTTCGACTTTTGTGATTAAAAACCTAAATTTTCTTCCTGAATGTTACCTTAATCTTTTTGAATTTATTTAAAATCTTTAAAATATTACAAAATTTCGGAAAACATAAACTTTTTATAATGCTAACAAAGATTAAAAATACCAATAAATTTTTAAAAATTGTTAAATATTAATAGTAAAAAAAATTGTTTTCCTATTTCACCATAGAAAAATTTCTGATTTTTATAATGTTTTTGTTTTTATCATGTCATTTTGGTTCCAATATTTAAAATTGATATTTTACTAGTTAGTTTAGATGGGGAGGCTTAATTGTGTGATATAAATTTTTGTAAAATTTTATTAGTATTTGACGCATGCTTTGATAACAATACAAGTAACATTCAGGACTTTTAGTAACATTGAGGCAAAATTTTTTTTTTCGAAAAAAAATACTTAAAACATAATTTTTTTTATTCGTTAATTTATTAAATAAAAAATAATAATTTCACATTCGAAATATCATTTCCATGAGCTAAAAAAGGATCTGCAGTGCGTTTTAAAACAGCTCCAACGCCATCTGCAGCACCTTTTCCATGGGCTTTCTCGAAAAACGACCATGTACCACATTCAAATCCTTTTTTAAATAAATATTTAGAAAACATGA
Organism: Hybos culiciformis; assembly: GCA_964007475.1. Taxonomy (NCBI): domain Eukaryota; kingdom Metazoa; phylum Arthropoda; class Insecta; order Diptera; family Hybotidae; genus Hybos; species Hybos culiciformis. Next base: position 81,940,272 of record OZ023273.1, read on the forward strand.
AAAAATTGTTTTTTTTTCACTATTGTGAAGAGGGCCCAATTGATGTGAATTCACTTTCGGATAATTCTCTTTCAGATAATTAAAAAATTTAGTTGCTTATCTTGAATTGATCAATATATTCAAGTTGTTGTTTTGCAGGTCGTTTTGCAGCTTTTTTTCTTTCGTATTGGTGTTTCCTATAATTTTTTCACTGTAATATTTTTTCATTTCCTCAGATACTTCATATTTTTTTTCTTCTATCATTCCTAAAAATAAAAATTGTAATAGTAAACATCGGTAGTTTTGATTGATTTCCATTAAAAAAACTTTTTTTCTCATTTTACTTATATTTTTTATCTCTGGCAATATCTAATTTTCTTTTTCTCTATATCTTTTTTAAATATCCTCTCTTGAAGACCAAAAATGGACAAAATAAATGAACTATTTATAACGAAATAAAAATTGTATAATAAGTAACAGTCAGGAATTTTCGTAGGGCATCAAAGTTTTAAATTAAAAAACGGAATAATACATTGCAAGAAAATTTCTATTTCGTCATGCACAAGAGTAGATTCCCAACATCCTTTTCAACTTTCCAATTTATTCGATTTCTCTTTAAAACAATAATTATCCTTATAATATTTCCGGTAACATTCAGGAATTTGTTCTAAAAACTTACCATTGTGGTCCAAAAAAATTAAAAAAACTTAATTTTTTAAATTTTTATAAATTTTTTTAACAACATTTTCCGTTTTAATAATTATTATTTGATTATTGTAATACGTTAAATATTTTTATTTTTTGAATAAAACAAAAAAAAAAAACATGAAATGTATCGGTAACATTCAAGAATATTTTTACACGGACACTTTTTTTCTATGCATTGCACAAATAAAAATTATTGAATTCCGTAATAAATAATAAAAATGCACTTGTAATTTTATTTATAAGTATTCAGCCCACAATATGCACTGGTTGTTATAATTTCTGTAGAATTTTTTTTTTTTAATATTACAATTATAATTTTCAGTTTTGGCCCATGGACATTTTTTTTTGTATGGGACTTTTAAAAAGGGGTTTCCTTTTTATTTCATATTTTAATAAAAAAAAAACAAAAAAAAAATAATCCTGAGTTTTATATACACAAAAGGTTCGGCTAAACATTTTATAGAAAAACCTTTTACTGGGACTGTCCACATATTACGTAACGCTTTTTTTGCCGTTTTTTAACCCCCTCCCCATAGTAACAGATCGTAACAAATTCCGGAGACCTCCCCCCCCCCCCCCCCCCCAGAAGAATAACGTAACAAAAGTTAAACACTTTTTAAAGTTCTTTTTGAACAATTTTTTTATTCGAATAAACAAAACATAATACATTATAACTTAAGTTTTTTTTTGCGTGCATTAATATTATATTTAGTGTAATTTTTTTTATAAAAAGGAGGAAATTTGGTTACATAACATTTTTATAAACACCCCCCCCCGCCTTAACAAACCGTAACAAATTTTCAAACCCCCCCCCCCCCCCCCCCTAAGCCGTTACGTAATTTGTGAACAGCCCCTACTGTAAAACTAATATTTTAGGAATACGTTGTCGGTGGACACTTTTTTATCATTTGAAATGCAAATGACCCAAAAATAAAACTAATAAATAAAAAAATAAAAAGAAAAAAACACACGAAGCAGTCTTAGAACTGCCTACAGAAGTTTATACTTAAAAAATTTAATCTATGAAATAACTACAAATGACAGTACAAAATGTAAATTAAAATATTTTTATTTTAATTTACATTTTGTACTCAGCAGCCTATCATTTGTAGCCACTGTTATTTCATAGTTTAATTTTTAAGTATAAACTTCTGTAGGCAGTTCTATGACTGCTTCGTGTGTTTTTTCAATAATATTGATTCTGATTACCAATATTAAGTGTATAACGGAAAAAAATTATGTTTCCTAAAACAGAAGACAACCGTTCGAAATAAAAAAGGGAAAAAATTCGCCTGCACATTGCAACTTATAATAAAATAACATAAAAAGATGTGCGAGTTTTATTCTACTTTAAAAATCTTAAAATCTAAAACAGAAGTTAACAAACATTCGATATTAGTTAATAAAAAAAAGCGAAAAAAATCGCACTATACATTGCAACTTATAACAAAATATCATAAAAAAATGTGCGAGTTTTATTCTACTTTAAAAATCTTAAAATCTAAAACAGAAGTTTACAAACATATTAGATAATAAAAAAGAGGGAAAAATTGCACTGCACATTATAACTTATAATAAGATGTCATAAATTAGAATTTTTATATTATATTTTAGAAATTCAAAACCATCTGGACTATATGGTTTAGTGGCTAGAACATCAGACAATGAGAGTAATACCTTGTTCGCATTATAATTTAAATTCCCTTTATATTCTGGAAAACAAATTGCCGTTCGCATTACAAAATTTGATGAGAACTGGAATTTGATGATGTAAAAAAAAAAATTGAGAAAGAGAAAAAGTTTTTGTTGTTGAAAATTTTGACTTTTTATCTCGCTTTTTATCAATTTTTTTTGTTTTTTTTTTCATTTTGACTCGAATTTGACAAGAAAATTGTTGCCAACTATAACAAAATTTCAAAAAATGAGTGAAAATAACTATAAATGTAGAATTCTAACCCTGACAAACTAGAATATGAAAGTGGAATATACATATTCCGGAATATTTTTTTATATGAAAAATCCAGTTCATATTCCTGAAATATTCCGGATAACAGCATATTCCACTAATATTCTCCTAATGCGAACACCATATAAAGGTTCAGGTTCGATTCCCCAATGAATATATTTTTTTTTTTTAATTTTTTTACTTTTTTTGAACATAATAATTTTTAATTTTTTTGAACATAATTTTTTTATTGGTAGAAAATGTAATTTTTTTGCTTGTAATATTGAGCCCTATATATACATATATTTGAAATTAAAAAAGTGTACGATAATTATGAATTCCTACCCAAAATGTTTGGTCTGGTAATCTTTATTTCACCAGAGCTACCTATTTTGAAAATTTTTTTTTTTGCATATTTTGAGCCGGGAAAACCTATAATGATAAATTACTTGATCGATATCTATACTATCAATGCCAAAATATACCTATGTTGTTTCTCAAGGCTTTAATAAAATTATTTGTAACGAGTTTAGTGCGTCCAATATTATAAATTTGTTTTATAGGATATAATGTTTATAACTTTAGTGGTTACATGATCTCTGTAAAAAAATAAAACAAAAACATGAAACATGAAATGAAATGTGATCACTTTTCTTACTTATTTTTCTCCCGGGAAATTCGTACTTTCTTTAGCGTTTATTATCTTATTAACTACAACAGGATTAACAAATGCTTGTTTAAATACATATATACATATAACTGTCTTGTCATAGTAAGTGGTAAAACATGTTTGAAAATTAGTTGGGACTTTAGTGATATACCTATTATCCGGTGTCTAAATTTTTTATGAATGATCACAAGATTATGTTAATTCTATTGTGAAAATAAGATTGCACGAAAAAGCTGTGAATATTGCAGAACGCTGCCCACAATATTGAAAAATAGTTCATTGAACTCGCTATTAAAAAACTGATTTCTGAATAGGATAGTTTTTTTCACAATTAAATTTTTAAAAAGAAATAGCATCTCGATACTTAAATTTATGCATCTGTCACCGTTTCCAATATTTTTTACATCCATTTTATAGCAATATTCAATTGCATTAATTCATATATGAAATTATACAGTTTTCAACTAAGTTCTCAAATAAGTTTTTAGCTACATTTTAATTTTATAATATGTATTATAAAATTATAAAACACTATTTATTAATTAAAAGTTTTTTCCATTTATATAAATTAAAATAAAAAATCAAAGAGCGCCTAATTTGCAAATTTTTTTGAACCAAATTTGCTACAATTTTACTTAGCTCTGTGTTTTGCTTCAAAAATAGAATATGTATAAAAAATGATAAATTAGTGGCTGATAAAAACATTTTGGTTTGTTTAAATATCTCAAAAAAACTAATTATTATGAAAAAAAAAAAATTAAAATATTTGACAAAAATAGGGTTGATTGCACATTAAAAATAAAAAATTTGTCTGGAAAAACTTATGTCTCATTTTTTATTTTAAACTAATTTCAAAATAAAAATGAAAATAAAAATAATCTAGAGTGTGTAAAAACATTTCCCAGATGTTTCGAAAATTATTTTATTTGATGGAAAATCAGCTCGAATAACTAATTTAAATTAAACATTATGAATTATAAATCAAAATTTTGTTCAAATAAATCGAATTTTAAGACATTTTACTAAATTTTTGTTCATATTAATCAATTGTTAAATAATTTTATTAAATTTTGGCATTTAAATCTATTTTATTGTATTTTGTTTATATAAGTCTTATCTGTAAAAGTTCATCATCGACTGGAAATAATATTATTTGTCTAGACTAAATCTATAATTAATTTGAGACGTTAAATAATATGAAGTTAACAATATTTTATATTTTTATATTTAATCATTCGTAACTGCGTGAAATTCCGAAGTTTTCACATCTGCATGTCAAAATAAAAAATAGACGAAAATATCAAATTGAAATTAGGATCGAATTTGGCAAATAATATTTAAGCTATAAATTAAAAAATATAGGATCAAAAAATAAATGTATATTTCTATTGCTAACTATTACTTTTTAATTATTTCATAGTCCCTTATTTTATTATACATATATAAATAAATCGACAATAAATTCCGTTGTCACATGAGAATTTTTTTTTGGGGACCCACAAAGAAAAGGATTATTTAATTTCTTTTTTTTAATGAAAAACTATAAATCATATTTTTATTTTAATTCAAGAATTGTTAAGTGGTGCAAAAATTTAATTTTTATCATATATCCTGAATATTTAACGTTTTCCAAAAATACTAAAAGGATTTGTTTCTTTATTTAAAAAAAAAAAATCCTCATTGGGAATCGAACCAGGCACCTTCAGACTTACAGTGTGATGTTCTACTACTAAGCCATATTCTACTACTAAGCTATATGAGTTTATTTTTGTTGTTAGTTAATTTTTCAAACTCGTTTTTTGAGTATTCTAATTCTTTTCTTATTTTTTTTTTTGAGTATTATTTTTTATTCCCCTACAATAAAATAAAAACAAAAAAATGAATGGTGTATTAGAATTTTTTTATTATATTTTAGAAATCCAAAATCATATGGGCTATATGGCTTAGTGGCTAGAACATCGGACTATAAGAGTGAAGGTGTCAGGTTCGATTCACCAATGAATACATTTTTTTTTAAATTTTTTTTTAAAAATGATGACGGACGATTCTCAGAAAAATGATGACGATTCTCAGAAAAATTCTATATGAAAATGGATTTTTACCCTCTACCAAATTTCTTCCAACGCCGCTAAAGAAGTATAAACTTCAAAAATTACATCGAAAATTATAAAATCTTGTTTTTGTATTTAACATCTGCAAACACATGTTACCTGATTTAATCTTTTAGTGAGTCAATTTTAATTTAAAAGCCGCTACATAAAAGATTTACGACGAGCTTTTAACTCATTGATTTCGATCGAAATTTGACAAAGTCAAATCATCCCACTCTTACCCTAATTCTCATTTTGAATCAATATTTCATTTCCAATTCATCCAAATTGACCAATTGCATTTGCATACTTAGCAAAATTATACAAAATTATGCGATATTTTTATTTATATTGAAATGAGTATGAAAATTTAAATTTTATTTGTACTATAAAATATTAATTAGTTAATAATAAAATATTAATATTTTCTAAATTTTTTATTACTATTTTATATAATAATTTAAATAATATTTAAGTTTATCAATTTTCATACAAATTTCAAAAAAAATGTTTACTGTTTGGCGCGAGAGGGACATTATATCCAGTCAATTTAAATTACGACGGCGTCGATTCAAATCAATTGACGGTGAGCTTTTTATATAAGTGGCTTTTAAGACTAAATCGCACCATAGACAATATCATATTTTTTCTCTTTTTTTCATATGGGATTTTAAGATTATGATTTCAGAAAACCCACTCATATGTTTTCTGGCATTTATTTTGTTTAAATTTGTTGTTATTTTTGTTAAGTCGTATAACGCACGTGAATTACGCCGACCATAGCATTAATTAAAATTTATTGTTAGGTTATTTTTTTGTAATTCTGGCAACTTTTATTCTGATTTTGAAAGTGACAGCATAATAAAAAGAGAAAACAATTACAATTGGAGACAAAAATAAATTATTGTGAATTTTTTTTTATTTTAATTTTTTTTATTATCAAAAAAAATTTTATAATTTATAATTATGGAACAACAGGGAGAATAAATTTTTTTTTTTGTCAAAAAATTAAAATACTTTCAAAAAAAAAATTCTTATTTCACACTAAAATTAGTTATTCAATTGATAAAAATATTCAATTATAATTCAAAACGCAATAAATTATAAATTTTTTTTCAAATAATTGATGCTGCTAAAACAATTCCTTTAAAGTAATACCGTTTCCAAAAACATTTTAGTTTCATGAAATTTAAACAGAAACTATTAAAACAAATAGGACCGATTCAAAAACATTAAAAAACAATTTTGTAAATTTATTGGTAACCGAAAAAACTTACCAAATAATTCACTTTCACGACAAAAGAACTACAAATTTTTCTAAGTTACATTTAACATTTTGAAAAAAATATTTCACATATTTAATAAAAAATATCGCCAGAACACATCAAAAATTGTTAACTTTTCGACTGCAAGCAACAACAAGAAAATTTCAAAACCAGACTTCAAAATTTAAAAAACAAATCAATGCATTTTAGTAAATTTCATTTTAGTAAATTTTTTTCAGCAAATCCTTTTTATATCGTCGATTTCGCGCCTTTTTTTTGATAGTATGTTTTTAAATTCGGTAGGAAATACTATGCCGTACTCCTCAGCGGCGGACTGGCACAAAAATTCGGCCCGGGCATTTCAAAAGGAACTAGGCTAGCGAGGAGAGAAAAATTTTTATAAGAAAAAATGCCCAAAAACAGATAATAATAAACTATATTTAAATTCAAAAAAAAAAAACAGTTCAAATAATTTTACTTTGTACATACATATAAAAATAAAAATTAAAAATAATTCACTTTTTTTTTTTTTCAAATACGGTTGGTGCAAATATTCAAGACAGATAGATACAAGATACAACTCGATTTTGCTATTTAAAAACGAAACAAACACTTATTTAAAGAAATACATTTTATGAAATCGGGCCCAATAATTTACACAAGTAATTGTTTAATTTTGAGAATTCTTTCTTGGATAATTGAATTATCAAAATATTACTTTGAATTCTAGTTTCGTAAGCTTGTAAAGAATATATAATATTTAAAAAAAACTGTGGGCCCGACTGCCAGTCCACCGCTCGCCGTACTCTATTATAATTTATTGCTACTAATGAAACAATAGTACTTAATTTCTTAACTTCACAAGATAGAAAACAAGATATCGTCCATGAAAGAGGAATATGTCCAAGAAAAACCAAAAGCAATATTGGCGCGCAAGCGGACACTTTGTTCAGAAGTAATTGGAGGTAGTACTTTTTCCCTTACAAAAATGTGTGTCAAATTGAAAGTACATTTTCTAAATGTGCCAAAAAAGTATGTAATGGTTTTTTTCTAATTTTTCTGAGTACGACTGATCGACGCGTCATCAAAAAGTACATAATAATGCATCATTACCTCAAAAGGGGCAAAACTTCGTGAAAGGACATATTCCTGTTTCATGGACGATATATAAAATATACGTAGATATGCAAAAAATGCAAATATGCAGTATATGCGAATATGCAGATATAAATACGTTTCAAATAATTTGTTTTTACACGAAACGTACTTAGCTGTTTGTTTCTCTTTTTCCTCTAGGTTACTCCTGTACGAATATGCAATTGCATATAAATCCGCAGTCTATTTATAACAAAATCAATTCAAATGACGTAACATCTGACTCATATGAATTTAAATTCTGTTTTTAAAGTTTTTCAATTCAAATTTATAAAAATTTTTTTTCTATTTTTGTTTTTTTTTGTAATTTTTATTTTTTTTTTATTATTGTTGTCAAAAAAAGAAACAACTTTAAGGAGAATTTTTGATTTTTAAAAAGGCATACGGGTTTTTGAATTCTATAGTGAGACTATGAATCACAAGAAAATAAATTTTATATAAACCTCACAAATTAACGATTTACTTTAAGTTCAAAAGTAAAAATAGATAAAAAAAAATTTATAATATTAGAAACAAAAATAATAATGAAGTAAAATTCCAAAAAGTAAAATAAAGTGAAATATAACTAAATTTAAGTTTTTTGTACAAACGATCAAAAAGTTTTAATGTTTGCTTTTATTAATAACAGAGATCGTTCTTAACAAAAGTTTTGGTAAATATATTTAAGTAGTCTGTTTAATAAACGTTAACATATTTTAAATTTTTTTAAAACATAGTGTATGAACAAAAAATATTTTTCTCTGTAGCTTCTGAAGATGGGATTGATGTAATCCCGAAACATGTCAAGCATTTAAACCAATAAAATAAAAAAATTGTTGGATATAACCGAAGAAAATTTATATAAACAATCAGACATGGATATCAAGACTGATGATAATATTTTGCTGTCATTCGGCTGTAATTGTGTCATAGTCACCATTTTACAATGCAGCGCTACTCGATTCAACACCGCTTCAAAATCGTTAAATGTATTATCAAAATTCAAGCTCTATTCGCAAAACGTTCCGCGCGTTACCGTGGCTATTTGAACAAACAAAATTGTCGATTCTCGATCGATGAAAATCCCAAAAGACTCACTGTTTGGAGTGGATTATAGAGACACGGCATCATCGGACCTTATTTTTTGAAAGATGAGCGTTCAAAGATGGTGACTGTCAACATGGAGCAGTACCGGGTCACGATAACAGAGTTTGTTTAGTCGGAATTGAATGGTAAGGACTTGGACGATATGTGGTCTTAACAAGATGGAGCAACGAGCCACATAGTGAACGTCACATTCGAGTTACTGCAAATAGAACGCGTTATTTCGAAAAGTGGCGATGACGGATGAAAAGTGAACTCTGGCAACATTCAAAATCAGGAATGAAAAAAACAAAACACCAGAATAAATTTAATTAAAATAAAATTAAATATTATTAATAAAGTTGAATATATTTTAAAATAAATATATTTTAAAATGTAGGGGAGAGGCTTGCAGGTTGCTACTGCTTGCAGGTTGCTACCACTGATGTATTTTGACATTCTAGCAGTGTCACAAACTAAAACTTGACGAGTGTCTATATGTTTGTGTGTATACAAAACGAGCTGTATAACAAATTTGATTAACATGTATTGTATACTGCTTTAATGTACATGTGAGAGGAGTTGAAAACAATACATTTATAATGAAAAAAATAAACAAAAAAGTTCAAAATGAAGCAAGGAAATAAAATTTAATAAGGAAGTTTATTTATTTATCGAAATGATTTCAAACCGGAAGATTCCTATAATATTAAAAAAAAAATTAGTAATTTTTCCAAAAAAAATTATTCATTTTCTTTTTTGCAAAAAAAAAAAATCGAATAATTTTTTTTTAGAAAAATTACTAATTTTTTTTTTATTATTTTAGGAACTAATGGTCTTCTTAAATTTTATTTAATTTTATTTTTAATTATTAAAAAAAATAATAATAATTTTATAATTATTTTGTTTATAATTAAAAATAAAATCAAATAATAATTATATAATTATAATTTATATTTACAATAAATAATCTCCTTGTTGCTCGCCATTTTCCTCGTTTGTTGATAAAAGAAAAAAAAATTCTTACTTGACATTTGACAATCACAGCAAACTTTATAATGACAACAAAGATATTTTCAGGGTTACCATTGTTCTATTTTTATTCATTTTGTTTTTTTGAATAAAAATAAGTGCAATTTTTGAAGTGTGGTTTAAATTTTTGTACTAAAATCCAACCACACTCGTTTAAAAATTTAGTAGTAGAGGTTCGAAGATCCTTTAAAAATAGTAGATTGAAACACATGTTAAGAAAATTCATCGACTGATCGACTGGCCGCTTTTTAGAAGAAAAAAAAATAGCCGCGTATTTTTTTATTGGTTCTTTTTTTTTTGTTTACTCAAATCGAAAATATAGATTAGCTCAGAGGGAAAATTTAGATTTTAGCATTATAAACTAAGCTTTGTTTGACATTGATATGATGCATGTGAGAGGTATACATTTGCAATTTTTTTTTTTTTTTTGGTAGTTGTCTGTATTGAAATATTGTGAGTGTGAGTGATATTATTTTTGTTTATAGTATTACGCAGTTCAAAATGAAGAATGTAAATACAATATAGAGCAATGTAAATACAATTTACATCACAGGGAAATGTAAATACAATTTACATTCCTCTATAATTGCATGTGTATTGATGCATGTAATGGACCATTTACCGAGCTAAATTTGCGAATGTAAATACAACTTACCGAAGACATGCACATTAAAATATATTATGAATTGGCAATTTTTTTAAATGGATTATAGAAAATTGCGTCAGAAATCAGGTTGCGTCAGGCTTGCAGGTTGCCACCTTGATGAAAGCCCTGATGACTGTATGATTTGTTTGAAGAAAATGTCGGAAGTAAACACAACTCTATTATGTGCCACAAATGCAGAAGAGCCGTTCATGCGAAATGTGTTTCAGTGTTTAAACTTGACCGAATTCTGATTCCGATGAAGATTTGGAATGATTCCATACCATATTGCAATTTTATTTTTCAAATGATTTCTAGGCCAGTATTGTAGCTTTTTACTTCCTCTTTCAAACGCATATACTTTTTGTACAATACGTTCATTTTATGACGAGTTATGATAAAAAAAACCTATGTGGTGGTAACCTGCAAGCCTCTCCCCTATATATTGTTTCATTTATCCACTGGCCACAACGGAAGAAAAATCAATTATGAATTAAAATAAAAGAATCACAAATTAAAGAAAAAAATTCAAATTTAAAGAAAAAAGATTATAAGTTAAACTTAAAAATTATGAAATGGAGGAAAAAAATTGAAATTGAAAGAAAAGCTGCAAATTGCAAGATTAGAAAGCTGCAAAAATTAGACCTATTGTATTAATACATGTAAGATTGTGATTTTAAAAACAAAATTTTCTTATAATGTTTGTACCAAATTTTATATTAAATAATTCTACTAAAATAGTTAAATAAAAATTAAAACTTTGAATTTATATATATATATATATATATATATATATATATATATTATATATATATATATATTATAATATATATATATTATATTATATTTATATAAATATATAAAATATTTTCTAATTCAACCATTCTTATAAATATTTGAATTATCCGAGCTCTTTC